>JARBWK010000014.1:26232736-26261910 GCA_030556195.1 Anolis apletophallus | reverse complement strand
GTGGTGTGGCCCAAGCCTCCCAAGGCCAACACCTGTAGATATCTTATCTATTGAGCAGAGTCAAGAGACCAGAACAAATCCAGGCAGGTCAGGAAATCAGAGCAACACCAGCTCAGATTTCATGATCCTGACAAAAGGCTTATTGGATTGGAACTGGTGAGAGTTATTTGATTGGGGAACATTGGGTTTTAGTTTCTAGTCTTGTTAGGCACAGACTCTCAGTGGCTCGCTATCTGCTTATCGAATCTCGTTATACATGTATTGGGTTTCTCTATCTGCAGACCAGAGCTCACTATCCACGAACTGCTTTAAATTCGGCTCGATTTCACCCAGAAGAAAAAATGCTCCCCCTTAATGCCAGGTCAGTAAATGGGAACATACGATTGATCCAAAACTTGATTTTGCATGAGCCGGATAAGTAGGCTTGCTCATGCCATCCCTGAGTTACAAACATACGGCTTGCAAATGACTTGCAAAACAGTTAAAAAACGGTCTGAGATAACAGGAAGAAAAGAGATCTATGTCTAGGAAAGGAAGTTTAGTCCTGTAAGAGTTATCATGGGGAAAAGGTGTCTCAACTGAAGCTTTCTCAGCCATTTTATTTTCCACAAGTCAAAATTTCACAAAACCCAATTCTCAAAAGGACAGAAAATGAGGTGAAATCTACTGAACAGGGTCACAGAAAGCAAAACAAACACCACAGGGGCATTCACCCTTCTCTATGTTATCTAAAACTTGTGTCTGGAGTTACAGTTAAAATGTACCTGTTCCAACTTAAAAGTAAATACAGATTAAGAACAAGCCTACAGAACCTATCTTGTTCATAATTTGGGGACTGCCCATACTACAGAGACCTGAGAGCAGAAGAATGCTCCTAGCTTTGTCTGCCTGGCCTCTCCACAGAGAGCAGCAAGAGGTGATTAGAGCTCGAGGAGATGTAGGAGTTGCAATGGTCTGTTGGGGTTCCATCTCAACCAAATGCCCATCACACAGTCTACTGGGTTTGAGTAGAGATTCTGTCCCTGTTTCACCCATCCGGTGCTCAAGAGTCTTTCTTCCTCAGCTAGCAGGGATGGTCTGGGTGGTGACGTTTGGGTGCCCCTTCGCTGGTTGTGTTGAGAGGAGCATCTCAGGAGTTCCTGTCACCCATCATAACCATGGCTCCACCCTGCAGTTGCCTACATCGGCCTTCCTTTGTCGGTGATCCGAAGCTGAAGCTGGTGCAGAACGCTGCAGCGCGGCTGGTGGCAGGCTTTCCATCTCGCTGCCACATCACGCCTGTGCTGCGTGAACTGCACTAGCTTCCAATAGAGCACCGGATCACCTTCAAGGTGCTGGTTCTGACCTTTAAGGCCTTAAATGGTCTAGGGCCAGTGTACCTAAGGGACCGCCTCCCCATTACAGCCCTCCTCGACCACTGCGATCAGAATCTCAGAACCTCCTGGTGGTGCCTAACCGACAATCTATCCACCTGGGTACTACACGGAGGAGGGCATTCAGTGCCGCTGCGCCAGTCCTGTGGAATGCCCTTCCTTCCACAATCCTAGCGCAGACTGAGCTGCTAACATTCCGCAGGGCCTGCAAAACCCTCCTCTTCACCCAAGCGTTCGGTGTATAGGCATATGAATCTGTAGACTGTGTTTGCATGCCTGGTTGCTGCAATTTTAACTGACGATTTGTTTTTACTGTGTTTTATGGCTTTTATGATTGTGAGTCACCCTGAGCCTACAGGAAGGGCGACCAATAAATTGAAGAAATAAATAAATAAATAGTGTCACCCATGCTTCAGGACACAGAGAAAGGGGATGGTATTCTCCGTGTAGAGGAACTTTCTATACTTCAGTTGCCATTGACAGATCACTAGCTGGTGGCGTTAGGCTTACTGGAATAAATAAATAAAATTGTATGTGTATGATTTGCAAAGAGAAGAGAAGAACAATGACAGAGGCAAAGCATTGCCATTTCATCTTTGGCAACTGAAGAAGGCAGAAGTCTTTGCTCTCAAGATATTTTTAAGTTCTGCTTGTTGCTTGCTTTGTGAATATATGTATAGCTGTAGGTAGATATGTGTATCTTCTTCCTTCAAGCTTCCTGCTGATTTGTGGCAACCTCATGAAATTCAAAGTATTTTCATAGACAAGGAAATCTCAGAAGTGGTTTTGTCAGGACCTTCCTCTGAAATACATCCTACAGCACCTGGTATCCATTAGTGGTCTTATTATCCTAATAACCTTGCTTAGCTTCCAACTTCTGGTGAGTTCTGGTAGGTTTGTTTTACGAGAAACTACCCATCACAAATACCAGATGCTGTAGATTATATATACATATGTATGATTATATATACATATGTATGAATTGCAGAATACCTTGAGACTTTATTTGAGGACCAATATTTCTAAGATCCTGCAAGCCTGAAATCTATACATTGTTGGAGTTAACATTACTGAGTTAGGTGGGAAAACAGTGAAATTTGATGTACAGCAAGTTCTGGTGTCTGTGGGTACATAATACAACTCCCTTGCTAAAACTAAACATTTCCGGATGTGTAAACAATTGAATGGGAGACGTCTAGAGACCCCATGGATGCCGCTTTGCATTTGATGATAAAAGGAAAAAATGGCTCATGAATGCACTTCTTCCACAGCAATCAGACTTAAAGAATGTTTTGCACAAGCCCTATTTGACTCTATTGTATGCAGGGAAACAAGATAGACTTTTAAAAGGAAAAATAGCAGAATTATATATGTAGTCTGGAGTGCTTTGACCTATTTCATTTCACAAAAGGAGGAAGGGAGGATCCCTCTCGCCGACTCAACCCTATTACTTCCACTTTCCCCCTTTTTTGCACCAACAAGTCAGGGGCAGAAAGTGGTTTAAAGGCCCCAGCACTATATCCATGATTTAACAATAAATTTCAGCAAAAACTCTCCGCTGCCATCAGGCTTAATCCTGGCGCATTCAGAACAAGCTTAAGTATTTCCTCACATCATGCTTGCACCTCTTGCCGGGGGTATGCTGACCTTTTATATTGCTTGAACCAATGTATGTCTCGATAATTCATGTGCAATTTAGGCTTATTTCGACTCATCTATGGAAGTGCGCTTATAGCGGTTTTGTCCCCTAATTCAATCAGGCCTAAGTGGGTGGGGACCAATACTAATTGATAAAGTGTGGTATAGTGGTTTAAGCATTGGACTATAACTCTGTGGGCCAGGGTTTAAATCTGAGATGAGGGACCGCCTTACCCCGTATGTTCCCCCGAGATCACTTCGTTCTGAGGAACAGAATTTGCTACTTGTGCCATCAATCCGCTCCTGCCACCTGTCCACAACCAGGCAGAGGGCTTTCTCTGTGGCGGCTCCAGTGTTAAGGAACTCCCTTCCTGATGACACCCGAGCGATCCCAGAGCTTGCCCCCTTCCGAAGGGCTTGCAAGACTGCCCTTTTAAGATTGGCCTTCAATTAGTCTGGCTTGTTTAGCGTGCTTTGCAACCTTGAATTTTACCTGTAACCGTTTTCGTGTTTTATATTTTATTGTATGGCTGCATGTTTTGTTATACGCAGCTTGTTTTATTGTATGTTGTGATCCGCCCCGAGCCTGCAGGGAGGAGCGGAATAGAAGACTGAATAAATAAATAAATAAATAAATAAATAAATAAATAAATAAAATTAAGTCCATGGAAGCTCATTGGGTGACCTTGCACAAGCCATGCTCTCTCAGCCTCAGAAAAAGGCAAAGGCAAGACCACCACAAACAATTCTTACCAAAAAAAACCCATAATATAGGGTTGCTGGAGGTTTAGCACAGTTGGTAAATCATCAACAGTTATAAGATCTATGTAATGGCTCAAACTTCAAATAAGGTAAGGGGATTTTACTCAGGATGACGCTGGTAATGGACCTCCATTTATTGCAAAGGACAACAATACTTTCGATGCCAGAGTTGGCCACACACTGCAACAAACACACCTTTTATACAAAACACACTCCCATTCTCTGTCCATCAAGCCCTAGTTACCACCCCCATAGCACCAGGATGATGCAACAGGATGATGCAACTTGCTGCCAGTCTTACTCATGTTAGTGTGGTGTGACCTAAGGCCTCCCAAGGCCAACACCTGGAGCTTATCTTATCTTGCGAGCAGAGTCAAGAGACCAGAGCAATGCAGGCAGGTCAGGAGATCAGAGCAATACCAGCTCAGATCTTCACTGATCCTGACAATCTATCAACCAAAAGGTTGTAAGTTCAAAGCCCCGGGTTGGCGTGAGCTGCCAACTGTCAGCCTAGCTCATTGTTTACCTAAGCAATTTGAAAACAGCTTTAGCTGTGATGAGAGAAATAGGTTCTGCTAAAAGCGGAGGAAGTTTTTTATGATGCCATAAAGAAAGAAGAACAGAAAATGCTGGGTGACAAAAGGAAGGAGGAAGTCCTGACGGCTCTTCTTCATAGAGGATAGAGCAACAGCACCCCATGAACTCGAACCCAACCTTCCATGGCACCTCCTTCTGTTCTGTCTGCCTGTGTATTGCCTATACAAAGCAGCATTGAATGTTTGCCGTGTATGTGTACTGTGATCCGCCCTGAGTCTCCTTTGGCGTGAGGAGGGTGGAATATATTATTATTGCCATAAGTCAGAAATTACTTTAAAATACATTTTAAAAAATGATAATAATATTGAATACCGTGGAGGCTTGACGCTGTGCCCCTCTTTCTTTATGGCCCCAAAACTTCTAAGGTCTCTATCCAATCAGACACTAGGAACAAGGAAATAATTCAACAGGTTTATTTGGCCAAATCTTCCTGCCGGGTGGAGCAACAAAAGAAAAGTGCCACACTAAAACTGCTCCTTTTTACTATAAAGAAGTTTAGCTTTATAGTTTTTCTGAACTTTGCCTCATCTTTTCTCTTCTTTGGTTTCCTTCTGGCACTCTCTTTTCAGTGTTTTTCAGTCTCAGAAGTAGTTTTTCTTCTTACACCTTCATGTTATTAGGTTGAACTTTTCCCTAGGCTTGAACTCCCCCTTCCTCACTCCCTTCTGCTCCACGTCACATGTGAGACTTCTTCTGAACTTAACTTTGGCTGGTAATTTTCAGACTGCCCTATCTCTAGCCCTTTTAATATATTAAAACTAACAGTATTTCAGATATCAGAACTCTCCTTTAATACATGAGGCAGGCACGTGCTTCATGCTACTAGCTTGCCACCTTCCTATGATTCTCCACAGAGCAGAACTGAGGAACCTTAGAGGAAGACTATTGCTCTAGAAATGATATACATCTCTGGTTATTGGCCTCTTTCTTGGGGATGCAACTATACAAATGGGAATATTGAGGGCATTGTCCAAACACTGTTTCAAAGGCAGCTATTTCTGCACTGCCCAAAAAGAAGACTGAAGGCTATACCTTGTATAGAATTGTCTCGTGCCAATGCACATGCAGGAAGTCCCCAAGTTACAAACAATCTTTGTTCTGTTCTATAGCTTTGTTCTTAAATTGAATTTGTTTGTAAGTCAGAACAGGCACATTTTTAAAGAGTAATTCCAGCCAAAAATCTGTAATTTTAGCTTTGGGTGACATAGGGAAGGATTAACACCCCTGTGGTGTCTGTGGGAAGGATTAACACCCCTGTGGTGTCTGTCTGTGCCCTTATTTAGAAGACTTCACCTCACTTTCTGTCCCTGTGCAAACTGGATTTTGGAGAATTTGACTTGTTATGGAAACAAGGATTGGTGAGAAAGCTTCAGTGAGAACCCTTTTCCCCATGTTATAATTCTTCCAGGAGTGGATTTCCCTTCCTTCCCAGGGAAGATTTTTCTCTTTTCCTGTTGTCTCACCCCCGTCATTACCTGTGAGTCATTTGTAAGTCTAACGTTTGTAACTCTGGGGCAGTCTGTATATATAAACACGCTGAAAAAAGATTGCTATAACTCACACAATTGCTTATAGCTTACATGAAAATACAGTTCTCTCACTACAGTGGGGAAAGTGGTATCAACTCAGATTGATACCCAGATGGAAACTTTTGATAGGCAGCTTCAAGGATCTTAGTTTCTGCTTATGACTCTTGATCATTAGTTTGAATGTGGACCGGAGAGCTCTTCAAGCAGAGCATTGTCCGCTGTAAAGTAGGACACACAGCCAACTGCTGCTCACTTCTAACTCTAGAATAGTGATCAAAAAACAATGAATAGCTGACTCATAGCAAATCCTTAAGAGCCTGCCTTATTACCTCTTGCCATATGGTTATCCTTGAGCAACCAATTTTTATGAAATGAGTACATAACATATACTTTTCACTTAAAAGGCAGGCAATGAGGAAATGAAAACACCTGTAGGACTAGATAGAACATACAGCAGTAAAGCTATATGGGTCTCATCTACACTGCCATTACAATGCAGATGGAACGGGATTATATAGCAGTGTGGACTCATATAATCCCATTCAATGAAGTTCAAGCTGCATTATGTAAGTCTACACTGACCAAATAATGTGGTTCAAACTGCATCATAAGGCTGTGTAGATGGGGCCGTATAGAGCAGGATCTTGAACTCTTAGGTGACATTACCATTTTTTTCCACCAGCTGGGCTCCAAAATGTGCCAGCAGTCAATATTGTCACCATGTTGCCTTCAATCATTGTGAGTCTCTCTCTAACAACTGTTGCCCAGGTTCAGCACAAAAAGGGAATCTCCTCCTCTTCTCTGAAGATCCAACACACTGCAATGAACTTGATAATTAGAATGGGCCAATCCCTCATTTGATCCCAAGATGAGTGGAAGCAGCAAAAAAAATCTTCTGAAGGATCAAGAGAGATGTTAAAGCATAGCATAAATACAGAAATGTCATTTCTTATTCACCGAGAACAATGGCTGCAACTCATGGTGCCAAGCATTATGGCAGCAGGCCAAAACATGGACTTCACCAACTTCACTGACTGGTTCTTCCTTTTGCTTTCTGCAAGCCAGCACTATTTTCACAGGCTTCTAGGAAGTACAGGAAGACTGACTGATAAGGTGGAGGCTGGATTGAGGTAGGACTTCACTGAGGGTAGATCAACACTGTCATATAATCCAGTTTGTGAATGCATATTATCTGCTTTGAACTGGATTATATGAGTTTACACTATCATATAATCAAGTCCAAAGGATCTGAATTCAGACACTGGATTAGATGGCAGTGTAGATGGGACCTGAGGTCTACCTCTTGCTCTACTGACAATCTGCGTGAGAACTTCATCCCACCCGCTCAGTGCGGTTAAGGGTTTCTTGTTAATATTTGTTTATTTATTATTTTGCATTCATCTACCGCCGCCGCCCCCCCCCCCCCAAAGGCTCGGGGCGGCTCACAGCAAATTAATCGTACATAATAAAACAAGCATATATAAAAACACAATGCGAGCAAACAGATAAAAACACATTAAAAACAGTATGTAGAACGCCATAGTCAAGTACTACACAACAGCAGCAAAACAATTACAAGGAGGCTATAGGCACCCAGGTTATCCAGACCCGTAGGTCTGCTGGAACAACCAGGTCTTACAAGCCTTCCTGAAAGGGAAAAGGGCTTGAATGTTGCGGATGTCAACGGGCAAAGAGTTCCAAAGGGTCGGAGTCACAATTGAGAACGCCCGCTGACGAGTCGCGGTCAGCCGGTAAGTTTTGACACTAGGGATGGCCAAGAGGTTTTGCTCCTCGGAGCACAGAGGTCTAGTGGGATGTTAAGGGAGGAGACGGTCCCGCAGGTACACTGGCCCCAGACCATGTAAGGCCTTAAAAGTCAGAACTAACACTTTGAAGGTGATCCGGCATACTATCGGGAGCCAGTGCAGTTTGCGCAGAATTGGCGAGATGTGACAACCAACCGGGACCCCTGGCAAGAGTCGGGCTGCGGCGTTCTGCACCAGCTGAAGCTTCCGGATCACGGACAAAGGAAGGCCAATGTACAGAGCATTACAGTAGTCAAGCCTCGAGATGACCGTGGCTTGGATCACTGTGGCCAGGTCGCCCCGGGACAAATAGGGGGCCAGCTTCCTCGCCTGTCGAAGATGGAAAAATGCCACCCTGCCGACGCTGGAGACCTGAGCCTCCATCGACAGCAGGGGGTCCAAGGTTACACCTAGGCTCTTGACAGACAACGACGGACATAGGGTCACCCCGTCCAGGGTCGGAAGCTGGACATCCCTATAGCCCGGGCAGCCGAACCACAGGATCTCCATCTTAGCCAGATTCACCCTCAACCTATTGGCTTGCAGCCATCCAGTAACGGCCTAAAGGCAGCGATGGAAATTATCGGGTACGGATTCGGGCCTGCCCTCCATCCTCAGGATAAGCTGGGTGTCATCAGCGTACTGGTGACACCCAAGCCCGAAGCTACGCACCAGCTGGGCAAGTGGCCGCATGTAGATGTTAAAAAATAGAGGAGAGAGGATTGCCCCCTGGGGACCCTGCAATGAAGCGGGGCATCCCCGGAGACCTCCTCTCCCCTCCTCACTCTCTGTGTCCAGTTCCGAAGGAAGGAGACCACCCAGTTAAGGGCTGCCATGTCACTTTGTTACCAAATGGCCAATCAAACACTGGAAGCAAGGAGATATTCAATAGGCTTATTTGATCAAGTCACCCTGCCAGGTGAACAGAAAAAAGTGCCTCACTAAATTGAGGCACAGATCAGTTTTAGAGTCAACACCTTGAGCTCAGGCTATTTTCAGGCTATTTTCTCTGATGTGTGCCTCATCTCTATCTCTTCCTTGGTTCCCTTCTGTCACCAGCTCTTACCAGTATTCCTGTGTCTGCTTTTCCTCAGCATCCAATGCCCCTCCCCTACGTCTCCCCCTCCTGCAACTGTGCTTGCTATTTGGCATTTTCCTTTTGAACTTTCCCCTGGTCTTTCTGCTGCTTTCACTGGTAATTTTCCACTACTACTTCAGCCCTAGTCCCTTCAATGGATCCAGGTTGTGTTTGGAGTGGGCAGAGGTGGTTGGCCTCTCAGAACATTTTCAGGACTTTAGGGGATCTAAAAATGAAGTGAATGAGGTCAGACCCAGACTGAAGGCACTTTACCCCAGGTGACAGAGGTATTATTCTGTTGAAAGTTTTATGTTACAAAATTATATTTGTACCTTTAAGTGTTTTCAGTGATGTTAATTTCAGTGTTACAAGGTACAGTTGAGTTGCTCAACAATTAGATTCCTGGGGAAAGGTGGGGGTCTAATTGTTATGTCCTTAAATACTCCTTTCCATTTTGTATCCTTCCCTTTGTGGCTTATTTTTGAGTTACCTTTGTGGCTCCCTGTTATGGCTCTCCTGTGTGGAGTTTTACTTTGTGGATTTCTCCTGTATGGACATTTCATTTTACTTACAATAAAGTAAGTTGACTTTTTGGTATGGAGTTTTTCTCACTGACCACATTACTTCTGGGCTAAGCTGAAGCTGCTACATTTTGTTTTACTCTGCAAGATTAGGTTTGTGTTCTATATTTTGGAAAACCTAACACATAATCCCTGACATATTCTGCAGGGGTTTCCCATTCCCATCAATCTAATTCCTCACAGAATACAGTCTGGCCCTTTTGGTATTGATCAATCAACAGTCAGGTCAACAGATGCTGAATATAGATCCATGCTAAGGGCAAGTCTGATTACAGGACACTGTTTTAGAGTCAGGACAACTTCCTTGGCATTAGGTGGAAAGTAATAGTAGAGCTGGGTGTCTCCCGCATACATGTGGCACCACACTCCAAAACTCCGAGCGACCTCTCCCAGCGGTTTCATATATATGTTAAACAGCATGGGTGACATAATCCAATTCAAAGCAGATAATCTGGATCTCCCTACCTATCTCATTGGAGCAACCTAGCGAAGGAAGGTATATCCTCAGCTTTGATAAGGATCCATTCTTGCACATTGATGAAGTTTCTTTTCCTTTTGGGAAGTCAACCCTGTCACTTTCAATTGCGTGAACTTTCAACTAACTTTAAGCCTCGCCTGTCCGAGTCCATTTATTCCCAGGCCTTCGTGCAGCTATGATCATTTCAGAATTCATTCATGTGAGAAAACTAATTGGCCAAAGTTGGAAGAAAGGACCTCACGTTGGCCGCAGAAAGCGTGGAGGGAAGACACACCTACCTTCCTTCCCTTCCTTCCTTCCCCACTAGAAATGTGCTGTTCGTTTTCATGCTTCTTCTGATGGAGAGGAATGTTCTTGCCTAAAGGAGCCCTTTATTGTCTTCATCTCTCCACATCTTATCAGTTCTTTATAAGGGAAAAGTATTCTGGAAAAGTAATTAAAAACATCCAATTTTTCCCCATCATCTAATTGAATTCCGTGCAATCACTGCCTTGTTACTTCAGGCTTCAGAAAGAGCTCTTTCCTATCGGATTTGATTCATATTCTATTTATCTTTGCTTAAAAAGAGACAAAAATTGCATTTTGCTTTGCAAGCTCTCAGTTTCCAATTGAGTTTTCCCTGCTTCCACACAGACACATTAGGGGGAGAGGGAGAGGGAGAGGACATTTTGAAATGTGAGGTGGACATTATAGGCTATGACTGATTGATTTAAATATTTGCATCCACCATATCATATAGTGTCAGAGCTGGAGGTTTTCGGCCTTGGGGAAGGCTCGAGAACTCCTAGTCTGCCTTAACATGGAAAAGGTTTGGTGTGCAAGACCTTGGGCAATTCCCGGGGATGATGTAATCTCCTGGGAGCAGTGCTGAGTCAGGACGGATGTGACGCAACCCCTTCCGGACAGTGGACACTGACTTGCATATTGCTGACTCAGCAGGGATATGATGTAATATCCACTGGACAGTAGGACTGCTGAGTCAGAGGGGTATGATGCAACCTTTCCCAGACATTGCAGGTGATGGGAGGGAGGGGGTTGAGTATATAAGGTGTGTTTGGGTGATGAGACACTGCTTTGGCTTTATAGGTGTTGTACCTCAAATAAACTCCGTTGGATCAAGAAGCAGCGTACGTGTGATTACTGGGAGAATTTAGAGTGGCCTCACAATATAGTATTAACATGGTGTAAGGAGCCCCCGGTGGCGCAATGGGTTAAACCATTGTGCCATAAGGAATGCTGACCGAAAGGTTGGCGGTTCCAATCTGGGAGCAGGGTGAGCTCCTATCTGTCAGCTCCAGCTTCTCATGCAGGGACATAAGGGAAGCCTCCCACAGGATGGTAAAAGATCTGGGCATCCCCTGGGCAACGTAGGGAAGAGAGACTGGGTGTACTTGGAAGACGTCAAGGAGTCAAAAGACGGGTATGAAGGATATATTTCAATGGTTTAATCTTCATGTAATAAAGTAAACATTCATCCAAAGGTCAATTAGGAAGTGGAATGAGTGTCTAAATAAGTAACAATAGGTGCACTCTCTGGCCATAAAAAGTCCCAAGGAAAATCATAAGTCAATGGCACGCTAATAATACATTCTTCGTGGGACGGTCAGAGAGGGAAATGGGTCAACGGTCTGAGAAAGGCCCCGCCGTTTCGCCTGTACTTAGGCTTCTTCTGGACCCGGGTGAGAGTAAACAAATAGTGTGACCATTCCACTGGTCCGGGTATCCTAGGATATACAATAGTACATGCTATGAGTAACTAATACATTATTAAAGAGATAACACAAAACAATGATAGAGAACCCGCCAAGAAAACACCCAACAGTACATTAAATACAGTATGGTTTCTGGGAGGGACATCCAACGCATTAGAGACATAGGTAATGATCCTCACACGGTGATTCGCCCTGCGGATAAAGGAGGCGCCTTAGTCCTACTTAGAAAAAATGATTACCTAGCGGAAGCACGTAGCCAATTATCGAATGCCCAATTTTACCAACCCATTCCCTCTGATCCCACTATCAAATTTCTCAATACCATCACTCACACGGTCCAGGCCGGTGTGGCACAGGGTTTAATCTCTCCAGAGTTGGGGAGTTCACTTATTAATCGCCACCCATCTATTGCTAATTTCTACCTCCTCCCTAAAATTCATAAAAACCCCACTAAGCCCCCAGGGCGCCCCATTGTAGGAGCCACCAACACCTTACTCCAACCCCTGGCTGTGTACCTAGATACATTCCTCCAACCATTTGTTATACAGTCCCCAGCGTTCATACAAGACACACGTGATTTTATTTCCAAGATTGAGGGCCTTCCCGCTCATGCGGATGATGTCCTCGTTACTGCCGACATTATTTCACTATACACGAATGTTGACCTACCCACAGCCAGGACCATTATTTTCAAATTACTAGACCTGAGACCCCTTCCCCATCATCCCCCTACATCCTTTCTTATTGAACTCCTCGACATAGTATTTGATTATAATTACTTTTGTTTTGAAAAAGAATTCTTCATTCAGAAAGGCGGGGTTAGCATGGGCCTCAGTCTAGCGCCATCTGTGGCCAACCTATATGTTAATGACCTAGAACAACAATTTTTATTTCCCGATCATGATATTACTCTACCCATTAGGCATTACTATAGGTACATTGATGACGTTTTCTTCCTTTTGGGGACAGGAGGTGACCTCAACCGCATCAGTGATTACTTCAATACATGGGCAGAACAAATTAAACTTACTTTCACTGCTGATGCCCACAACGTCACCTTCCTAGATCTTATTGTTTACAAAAACCAAGGTATTTTGAATGTAAAAAATTATGTTAAACCCACCCACAAAAACTCTTACCTTCATTACCACTCTTACCATACTCCCTCCCTTAAAAACAGCCTCCCATTTTCCCAATTTACCAGACTCAAACGGAACTCATCCACTGATCGAGATTTCGAAGCCTCCGCATCCGACCTGGCCGCCCAACTGCTGACTAGGGGCTACCCCCGGGCCGTTCTCGACTCTGCTTTTTGGAAAGTGTACAACACTCCCAGATCCTCACTATTTTCCTCTCGCCCCAAAACCCCGCCCGACCGCATAGTATGGCCTCTCACCCACTCTCCTCACGCCACACAGATTCGCCGTATTGTTACTACACATTGGCCCATTGTGGATTCCATCCCGGGCCTCGAAAAAACTCCCATGATTGCCTTCAAAAGAACTGCTAACTTTCGCCAACTCCTAGTCCATACACGTCCACGCCATGAGACCCCTAGACTCTTTTCTAAACAACATACTGTACCTTGTACACACTGCTCTATTTGTAAGCACATATCGACACAAACTACGATTACTGATTTGCGTAACAAACACACCTACACCTTACGCTCAGGGGCCTCCTGTCACTCAAAAAATGTCGTGTACTGTTTAATGTGTGTGTTCTAGGTACTATATAGGTGAATCAGGACGTGAATTAAAAGTGAGGGTACAAGAACATCGTTCTAGATTTAGAACGCGAAATGAATCGTCAGCCCTTTACAGCCACTTTAAGAATACACACCACTTTGATGATTTCAAGGTGGTGGTTTTGGAGCGCATTATCCCTTTACCACATCAAGATGTGAAACTCTTACTCCGCAGACGAGAATGTGCCTGGATAAATTTCCTTTGTTCTGAGTTGCCTTTAGGTCTTAACGACCAATTAAATCTCAATGAGGTTCTGATGTAATCTTTTGTTTGGTTAATGCTACTCAATTACCTTTCACACCGCATTTAAACTGGCCCTCCTCCTCAGCCCTTTGTCCGGGCGTCTGTTTTGCACCGGTGGCTGCGTCCACCCATTCCAGAATGATGACTATGTATTTGTACGCATAATATTGGTATGTACCATACTGTATTTAATGTACTGTTGGGTGTTTTCTTGGCGGGTTCTCTATCATTGTTTTGTGTTATCTCTTTAATAATGTATTAGTTACTCATAGCATGTACTATTGTATATCCTAGGATACCCGGACCAGTGGAATGGTCACACTATTTGTTTACTCTCACCCGGGTCCAGAAGAAGCCTAAGTACAGGCGAAACGGCGGGGCCTTTCTCAGACCGTTGACCCATTTCCCTCTCTGACCGTCCCACGAAGAATGTATTATTAGCGTGCCATTGACTTATGATTTTCCTTGGGACTTTTTATGGCCAGAGAGTGCACCTATTATTACTTATTTAGACACTCATTCCACTTCCTAATTGACCTTTGGATGAATGTTTACTTTATTATATGAAGATTAAACCATTGAAATATATCCTTCATACCCGTCTTTTTCGACTCCTTGACATCCCCTGGGCAACGTCTTTGCAGACAGCCAATTCTGTCGTATCACAAGTGACTTGCAGTTTCTCAAGTAAATCCTAACACGAAAAAGCACGGTGAACAAGTAAAAACAGTTTAAACAATTTGATATGATGTCAGATGTAGAATAAAAATAATGTAAATATAGAAAAGAAAACGTATTAAAGCCTTCAACTCACTGAAACTAATGGGATTTCATTTTGGCATGACTAATCGTAGCCGCACTGCATTTAATGAACCACCTTGCGGTGAGTCAGCTCTAACATGACTAAGTCTGAATCCATCCTATAGAAAAACAGTAGAAAGTTATTGATAAAGAACCACAGGGACACTGAGATTATTTTTCCTCAGAATGGATCTACACTGCCATATAATCCAGATTATTGAATTAGATAATCCACATTATCTGGTTTGAAGTAGATTATATGAGCCTACACTGCCATATAATCCAGTTCAAAACAAATAATCTGGATTTTATATGGCAGTGTAAGTGGGGCCTCGGTCTACAATTCAATAATGCTTAACTGGGAGTAAATCTCATTGAGCTCAATGCAGTTTACTTCTGAGCAGACAGGGCAGATTAGTATTACTTAATTTAGTGTGCAGCTGCACTGAAGAATTAATGCAGTTTGACACCACTTTAACTACCATAGCTTAATGATGTGGAATCATTGAAGTGATAGTTTGATGAGGCACTAGAACTCTCTGGCAGAACAGGTTAAAGGCATTGTAGCATTCGCAAACTAAGGACAGGGGATAGTTGTGTTTTTGGTCCAGGAAATTTCCAATGTATACACATACACATATTAAGAAACAAAACTAAATAAATTGTTCCCAACTGGAGAACAAATACAGACATTATTTTTTCTCACTTACTTTGTGTGTGTGTGTGTGTGTGTGTGTGTGTGTGTGTTAGGAGTGACCTGAGAAACTGTAAGTCACTTCTGGTTCAAGGGCATTGCCCAGGGGATGTTGCCTGGATGTTTGGTGCTTTTTACCATCCTTGTGGGAGGCTTCTCTCATGTCCCCACATGGGGAGCTGGAGCTGACAGAGGGAGCTCAACCCGCTCTCCCCAGATTTGAACCACTGACCTGTTGGTCAGCAGTCCTGCCGACACAAGAGTTTAACCCACTGCACCACTAGGGGCACCCCTCACTTACTTGAGGAGACGGGATAAGTCAATTTGCTTCTAACCAGAAGCTGGATGCAGAGCAGAATAGAAGGTGAACCCTGGCACCACAATGTCTACAAGGAAAGGAATCCTCATAGTAAATACTACACACCGCTCAAGGAAATGCAAAGATCTCCTGATGAGTCTTTTTAAGTTGCAGCAACAAACTAATTAAGACTCAGAAATTATAGAAAGCTTCTATTGAGACAGGAGATTCGTAAACGGCCTATTTATTTATTTATTTATTTATTTATTTATTTATTTATTTATTATTGGGACTTCTTAACCGCCGACTCCCGGGGGCTCGCGGCGGCTCACAAGAACCAGTGGCACAGCGCCATGGGTTAAAAGCATAAAACAATTAAAAACAAAATTAAAACAAGCAGTACAATTAAAACAGGCAGCAGCAGTACAAACAGCCGAGTGGGTGTCTAACATGGCCTACTCTCCGAAGGCCTGCCTAAACAAATAAGTTTTGCAGGCCCGTCTGAACGGGAGTAGGTCACTCAAGGCTCTGACTTCGGCCGGGAGGCGTTCCATAGCGTAGGAGCTATCACTGAAAACGCCCTCCGGCGGGTAGATGTTAAATGGGCCAACCTCGCGGATGGAACTACTAAGAGGTTGGCTTCTTCGGACCGCAGTGATCTCGCTGGGCAATATGGGGTAAGACGGTCCCTCAGGTACGCTGGCCCCAGGCCGTGAATGGCCTTGAAGGTAAGAACCAGCACTTTGAAGGCGACCCGGTGCTCAATAGGCAGCCAGTGCAGATCCTGCAAAATTGGTGTTATTCGGCAGCCTGCTGGAGCCCCAGACAGGAGCCGGGCGGCAGTGTTCTGCACCAGCTTGAGCTTCGGATCGACAACATAGGCAGGCCAACGTAAAGCGCATTACAGTAATCTAGCCTCGAGATGACCGTGGCTTGGATCACCGTGGCTAGGTCGCTCCGGGAGAGGTAGGGGCGAGCCTCCTTGCCTGGCGGAGGTGGAAAAAGCAGCCTTGCTAGCCATGGAGACCTGGGCCTCCATGGTTAGCTGGGAGTCCAGGTGGACACCCAGGCTCTTCACTGACGGCACTGGATGCAGCGCCGCACCGTCCAGGGTCGGAAGCCGGCCACCACCCCGCCCGGGCGGCCCAGCCACAAGATCTCCGTCTTCGCCGGATTCACCCTCAACCTACTGGCTCGCAGCCATCCAGTAACGGCTTCGAGGCAATGTTGGAAATTATCGGGGACGGACTCCGGCCTGCCCTCCATCCTCAGAATGAGCTGGGTGTCATCAGCGTACTGGTGGCAGACCAGCCCATAACTCCGCACCAGCTGTGCAAGCGGCTGCATGTAGATGTTAAATAACAGAGGGAGAGAATGGCCCCTGAGGGACTCCACGCACTAATGGGGAGCCCTCGGAGACCACCCCGCCCCTCCTCACACGCTGGGACCGCTGGTGGAGGAAGGGCCGTCCCCCTCACTCCAGCCATGGCCAGGCGGTGGATCAAAAGATTGTGGTCGACCGTGTCAAACGCTGCCGTGAGGTCCAATAACACGAGCAGCGCAGACCCGCCTTGGTCGAGCTGGCAGCGGAGTTGATCTGTGATGGAGACCAGGACCGTCTCCGTCCCATGCCCCGAACGGAAGCCAGACTGGAAGGGTCTAACCATGTTGCATCATCTAAGAAGGACTGCAACTGCTCCATTACTGCCCTCTCAACCACCTTGCCCAGGTACGGAAGGTTCGACACTGGGCGGTAGTTGGAGGGAACCGCAGGGTCCAATGATGGTTTCTTCAGTAATGGAGCTACCACCGCCTCTTTTAAGCACTCTGGAAAGACTCCTTGCTCAAGGGAGCTGTTTATGACATTCAACAGAGGCCCACGTAACCCCTCCAGGCAAGATCTAACAAGCCAGGAGGGGCACGGGTCGAGGGAGCAGGTGGTAGGGCGGGCTGCAGTCACAATCTTATCAACAGCATCTGCGTCCAGTGGCCGAAACCGGTCGAGGGTGGGCCCAGCGGAGGGCCACGGGGTCTCTAGCTCTCTTACTGTATCAACTGTGGCCGGAAGATCCGGGCGGAGGCTCAGTATCTTGTCTGTGAAAAAGCTCTGAAAAACACCGGCAGTGAGGGCCTGATCACTATTTTTGGGACGGTAGGGACCGTCGTCAGAGATCGAATTACCTTAAACAGTTGGGCCGGGCGTGAGCTTGCAGACGCTATCAAGGCAGAGAAGTATTCTTTTTTGGCTGCCTTGACAGCATGCTCATAAGTCTCTTTAATTAGCTTATAAGCTGATATTGAGGCTCCGTCACGGAGTTTCCGCCACTCGTGCTCTAGCCCTCTCCTCTCCCGCTTCATGGCCCTGAGGTCCCCTGTATACCAGGGGACCGATGGTTGCGGGTCGGAGAGGATGCCTGGGGGCAATCTCGTCAAGAGCTTTTGCCAATGAGATGTTCCAGGCCTGCACCAGCTCATCGACTGAGACGCTGACAGACTCCAGATCCTCAGAGCATTCAGGAACCTTCGGGTTCCATAAGTCTCTTTGGGCGAACAAAAATCTGTTCGGCGCCCTTGCATGGGGGGTGGTTGCTCAACCCGGATACTTAGAGCACAGTGGTCCGACCATGGAACCTCTATTACAGAGACTAGATCCACTTGAACCCCTGCGCTGAACACCAAGTCGAGTGTGTCCAGCCGAGTGTGTGGGTCCCGAATTACACAGGAGAGGCCCAATGCCGCCATGGTCGAGATTAGGTCCGCGGCTGCAGATGGAATGGAGGCTGCGTCGGCGTGGACATTGAAGTCACCCAAGACAATGAGTCTGGGAAACCTCAATGCCCACTCCGACAGTCTCCAGCAGCCGCGCCAGGCTCTCTGCCGGTGCGCTAGGCGCACGGTACACCAGCAGAATCGCCAGGCTCTCCGGGGACTCCCACACTAGGCCAACACTCTCCAATCCCGAGGTGACCAGCGCAGGGGCCGCTCTAAGGTGTAATCCATCACGGGAGAGTATTGCCACCCCCCCCCCCCCGTCCCTCATTCCTGTTCTGGTGCATGGCAACGTAATCAGGGGGGACCACTTCATGGAGGCAGGTGGAGTCGCTCTCCTGAAGCCAGGTCTCGGTAATACAGAACAGGTCCGCTTTGAGATCTTCACAAAATTCCCTGATCGTGGCAGTCTTGTTCCGGATGGAACGTGCGTTAACCAGCACCAGAGTGGAAGGGGGAAAGACTGGATGTCTACCAACAGCGTGTCTGGGGATAGGACGCAGGTCAGAACTGGGTCGAGGCCGTCTTTGGCTCGATCCAGTTCTCGCAGTTAAGTTAGCATTCGGCCTGCGCCTACCGTACTCACCCCGCCCCGAGATCACTGGGATACTCAGCGAACCTGATCGGCGAACCCGAGATCACTGGGATACTCAGCGAACCTGATGAGGGAGAAGCAGGGAGATCCGGGCTTCTCAGCTTCCTCCAGGCCAGAGAGGTTGATAGGGGAGAAGGAAGAGGGAAAGGAAAGGGTGGAAGAAGAGGCAGAGTGATTTGGGACAAAAACGGGGCAAATCGGTTAAACTTTTTAACTTGTGGATACTGAATACATTGGTTCCTATGGGGATCTCACTTATCCGCGGATCCTCCACTCCTCGCCCCCACCCTCGGCAAGGGCCCCCACTTATTCCAAGATGGCGACGGGGCGGCAAGTCTGCAGAGGTGCGTCTCGCACGCCGGGGGCCCCGTTTAGCGGCCTGAAGAATCGGACCGGTCAAAAGAGGGATGGAAGCCAAGGTAGGGGAGAAAGGGGATGGGTTTTGTTTATTGTATTGTTTGTTTATTCTTGTTTGGGGTTTTCTTTGGCGGTCGGGGGAGGGAAGGGCGTTTCGGCCCTAGTGGTGGGTGGTGGTACTACAGCGGCCTAGCAGTAGGCCTGGGTGGAGTTTAGCCAGGCTGTTGTGGCTTGGCAGGAGGGGAATGTATTTGTTATTTTCATGCGGTAGTTTGCTTATGGGGTTGTGAGTGTTATTGTAATATGTGGGGCAGAAGGATGCTGGGAAGAAATGTTCTTTTCTATTGTTTTGCAATGTTATGTGAAGTTTTTGTGTTATGGTGTCTGGGCTCTAGGAAAGGGAAGGGAGGGAAATGTATTTGGTTCTAGCCTTGCTTTGGTCTGCTTATGGGAATCAATGTGTTGTTGCCATGTGTAAGGTTTTGGTAGATGCAGGGGGAAGATGTCCTGGTTTATTGTTATGTGCTGTTTGAGGTTTGCAGTGTAAACGTGGTGCAGATGGGGCAATGGGTGACAGTGGTGGCTGGGCTCACTGGGAGGGATGGGTTTGATGTAGTGGTGTATGGAAATGGATGGGATGAAAAGGAAAAAAGTTTTGGTACTGGTGCAACTTGGGCCATGGGCCAAGAGGAATACTGGGGACTCTCTGCGGTTAGATCCTTTGGATTTTGGATCACTGGAAGAGGAGATCATAATAATAATAATATAATAATAATAATAACTTTATTTCTTGTGAGTCGCCCTCCACCGATGGTGCTCCGGGCGACTTACATCATTTAAAAATACATCTAATTAAAAACACGGGTTCAAAGAATCACAAAGGGCCCAATCCCCAAGATTAGTCAATCCCCAAACGCCTGGCGGAAGAGCCAAGTTTTCAGCTCGGACAGGAATCTGGCTGGGGCTGATATGGCCCTAAGAGCAGGCGGAAGTGTATTCCAGATTACAGGAGCCACCACAGAGAAAGCTCTCCGTCGGGTCTTTGTCAGCCGGGCCTCTCACCCCTGGGATAACTATACAGTCACCATTTATTTCACGCGATGGTCTTTCACTGTGTTGGTCTATTAACCGGTCGCCCAGATAGGCTGGTCCAGTTCTTTGTCGTGCTTTGAAAGTTATCGCCATGAGTTTATAGACCACTCTGAACTCTGTAGGAGCCAGTGAAGAGCTTTTAGGATTGGCGAGATATGGTTCCTAGCTGAAGCCCCGGAGATGAGTCTGGCCGCTGCATTCTGGACAAGTCTCAGCCTCCGAGTCGTGGACAGCGGTAGACCCGCATACAGGGCATTGCAGTAGTCAAGACGGGAGACTACGGTGGCATGTATCACGGTCTTCAGCGCCTCTGATGGTAGGTAGGGGGCCAACCGTCGGGCCCTGCGGAGATGAAAAAAGGCGCCCTTGGCTGCAGCCTGGATCTGGACTTCCATCGTCAGCCTCTCGTCCAGGATCACTCCCAGGCTCTTCACCGCGGAGCCGGGGACAGGGGCTCGCCTTCAAAGAGTGGTAATGGTGAGTGAGGGTCGGGTCGACCGGGCCAGAGGATCTCCGTTTTTGCCGGATTGATTTTTAGTCTGTGTGCTCTAAGCCAGTTTGTCACCGCCCTTAGTCCCTGACTGAAGCTTTCAGGCACCGACGACATCCCTGGATCGAGCTTCAACAACAGCTGTGTGTCATCGGCGTATTGGTAGCAGCTGAAACCATGACTCCTAGCAATACTGGCCAGGGCTGGACATAGATGTTAAAGAGGGTGGGGACAAGATAGCACCCTGAGGGACCCCGACTCCAACCCGCATTTCTGGAGACTTGGCCCTGCCACTCGACCCGCCGCGAGCGGTCCCGCAGGAACGATCCTAGCCAGGTCAGAGCCTTATCTTGGATCCCGGAAGCAGCCAGGCGGCGGAGTAGCAGATCATGGTCGACGGTGTCGAAAGCCGCGGTTAAATCTAAAAGGACCAGGACTGCCGAGCCCCTCCGTCCAGCTGGCGGCGGATGTCATCCGTAATCGCTACCAGGACGGATTCCACTCCGTGGCCCATGCGGAATCCCGAATGGGACGGGTCCAGGCCCCCGGATTGGTTTAAAAAGTCACGCAGCTGGCTTTCCACCGCTCGCTCTAGTAGCTTACCCAGGAAGGGCAGATTGGCAACGGGCGGTAGCTCGCCGGTTCGTCGGGTCGAGGTTCGCCTTTTTCAGGAGAGGGCGAACTCTGGCCTCCTTCAGGGACTCTGGGAAAGTGCCTGTATCCAGGAAGAGGTTCACCAGGTCCCTCAGAGCGTCCGATATGGTGTCAATGCAGGACTTGATTAAGTGCGATGGGCAGGGGTCCAGGGGGCAGGTCGTCGCTCTACAAAGCCTATTTCAGTAAAACCTATTTCCATCGGTGCCACAAATCATCTTATTCCGTCAGGCTGCATCAGGCAAATAAAAGAATGGTCAACCAGTCGCCATAACAATGTATTTGCAAAAGAAATAAATAGTGGAGAGTATGAGAGTGTGCTTGCTAAGGGGAACCAAGTACCGTTTGCTCCCTCTAGATGCAGATTGACAGCAAAATATAGCAACCTGAATGAAGCATTTGCTTCTCTCCATATTTTGAATTAATCTAAGGGGCCATAAATCTCTTGGAGGTGTGAGAAGAATGACAGCAGTTATATTATGGTATCAAGAGCAGAGCGGGCTGGGAAACAATTGCAGCCAATAATTCATTCAGCCATTGCGGTTGTTTATCACCTCCCCATCGAGGCTGCCTGATCCCCTTAAAATAGGTCCAGCTAGCAGTCCTTTTATGGATGAATCATTGGGCTGGATCAATTGGAGTAACACAAAGTACACAAAGTACAATGACGCCATGGAGCTGTTTCTGTGTTACTTATTCCTGTGATGGATCCTGAGATCATGACAAAATATTATGCAGGAATCAAGGGCTGAAAGGCAAGACACTGAACCCACATTCAACCCCTAAAACAGGGGTTCCCAACTGTGCTCCATGGACCACCAGTGGTCCTCAAGAATGAAAATATGGTCTGAAGCCTTACCATTACTACACTGTTGCCTCGAAACCACATGGCAATGAGAGTGACTGGTCTTGAGAAGCCCTCTTCTAGTGCCAAGGCAGCAGGGATGTCAGGAGGGGAGAGGCTGACTACCCACGAAAGAGTACTATTGCCACAGCAGCTCTAGATTATTAAATATGGTTTTCTGTGGGCAAGCAGATGACGACTAGATCTGATGTGGTCTATCCAATGCAATTTTCTGAATCAGCATCCCAAATAACCAAACTGAATCTAAAATTGACTAAAAACAGATCCGTAACCCTTTTGGTACTGATGTTGGAGAGTGGTCCCTGTTCAAGTGGTCTCTAGTCCAAAAAAGGTTGGGAACCATTGCCCAAGAAGGACTAAGTTAGAGGAGGACCATAGACAGGCCCCTCTGGCCTTTGGACTTCTTTCCCCCAACACACACTCACCTTTGAAATTTCATACTTTGGCAAAGTAGGAGAACTTTTCTGCAGCTCCCTCTTTTGTTATGTTTTCCATTTCGGTGGCCAAAATTATAGCTATATGCTACATAACACATGTGTCAAATTGAATATCTGTGGGCTGAATCTGGACCAATTTTGGATTTTAGTGACCCTTCTCCAGATGCTGGGCTACAACCCTTGTATTCCTCATCATTAGTCAGCATGGCAAGAGCTGTTGAGAGTTGGGATACAGTAACAACTGCAAGGCTGTACTTTGTTCTGAGACATAATAATAAATAGTAATAATTTTATTAACCACCTCTCCCTATGGCTCATTTAGCCAACCACTGTGTGTGCGTGTGTGTGCGTGTGTGTGTGTGTGTGTACATGAGGGGCATTCATTGAAGGTTTCCCCTGTCCCACTTCTATTTATTAAGCCTGGTTAGGTTTTTCGTATCTTGATCAAATTCGTATTAAATTTGATTCTAAATTACTTTTGAAGCGTTTCTGAAGTGCTTTAAGCAACCTGGAAGTAAATTACCAAATTCGAAGCCACCGCCACCATTTTCGGAAAGAAAATGACATTTTTGGAAAGGGTTTTTCCTTCCCTGGCCTTCCCTTCCATGAGGATTTCTTCCCTCTGCTTGAGAACTGGATCGGAAGCCGCCTGAAAGGCCCCTTACAGATTTGGAGGGAAGGCATAGGTTTCCAAGCCCATGTCTTCCCTCCAGATCTCAAAGGCCCCGCGGGGGGAAGGAAAGCCAAACTGGCTGCTTAACCTGCTTTGGATGCGATTTTCCTTCCTGATGTGCGGGGGCAGCTCAATTTGGATGCAGCCATTAACGAAGCATTTCCGAAATTTCCATAATTTTGAAGCATTTCCCTAGAAAATTTCGGAAATCATTTAAAATTTGAAGTGCCAGCGCCCGCTACATCCAAAGCGAGTTTTGAACCATTTTTTTTATCAACCAGCCCTACTATTTATCTCAGGACGCTGGAACTGCACGTGTGTGATGATATAAGTCTCTTTCCAACAATGAAGTTATTTTGAAGGGCAAGCATTTTTTCAGGTGATGTAACTCTGATTTCCGAAGTCACAACGTGGCTTTTGGAGCAACATGTCAACTTCTACAAGCAAGGTGCTTACCGTTGCTTAAAAAGATGGGAGAAGTGTGTGTCCTTAGATGGTGGCACCTATGGAGAGGAGAAGGACTCAGAACTGGGCCAAGTTTCATTGCTCTCAGTCCACAGGAAGTGGGTCTGGGGAAGTCTTGAATGAACGCCCCTCATAGATAGATAGATAGATAGATAGATAGATAGATAGATAGATAGATAGATAGATAGATAGATAGATAGCTGGCCCTCTGTATCCACAAATTCTCCGTCCATGGATTCAATGGTCCTTTGAAGGCAACCATGATATGGCCCTGGATGATTTCCTGCAGCCAGAGCACTATTCAGACAGAGACCCCACCGTAGTATTCCATATTCTGGATCTGTATGCAGAAGTGAACACTTTCAACAGCCTTGGAACTCATCGAACATTCTCTATGTATTTTCTAATTAAAGCACATAGGACTGTGGGGAAGGCTTAGCAACTGTGAAATTTTCATGGGCTCATAATTGCTGTTGATAATGTTAGGGTTATCATTACCGTTATCCAAATACAGCAGAATTGCTATTCCCATCGCCACTTTTCTAGAGTACTTCAGGTGGCCCACATCACACTGTACAAACATTAGTTCAGTAATTGCTTATATTGCAGAGTTTACAAAAACGGTATAGGATAGGTCAATTTTTTTTAGCCTAAATTTGAGTTTTGTCTCATAAGTCACAGAAATTCGAGCACTTCTCCAGAGTTCGGTTCCCAGACATCAGGGTTGGGCAAAGGGCAGTCCTTTAGATGCTGCTGTACTATAATTCTCGTAGTAGCCAGGATTGTTAAGGGTGAGGAATGATGGGAGCTGCAGTTCATCAAAATCAAGAAGGCTATACTTTGCCTGTCCATAAAGTCTAGCTTTGAATTTAATTTTGTCTGTCCAAAGCTTCACTGCATTTTATATTCCAGTTCTTTTTGCAAAACCATTTTCACTTAGATCAGATCATGAACATTTTCCTCCACCAATAGCACAGAATTCCATATCCATGTCTGTATGCTTTTTCCCCCAAACGTGTGTATTTTCAAAATTAAGTTCTCCTTCCGAGTGCAATTTCTGAGTGTAGTTAATGCAGCGTTTTGCACATAGTTTGCCCCATTACCTAAAGAGTGTTTACGCATTTGTATGTGTTTTAGCCATTTGTGGTATTGTGGGTGTTTTATTTCTCCTACACACTGGAAGCTCCGCAGGCGCACACAATTTCTGAGGTAAGGGATGCTTTGTCTCACAACGAGTCTCAGGAAGTGCAAAAATGAACACTTTTGCTAAGAATCTCAGAGCCAGCAAAAACCTTTTCCATTCCTAATGGATGTTTATGCCATTTCTATATCTGTTTTATTTACACAGATATCTAGGTTAACGATAAAGAGGAGCGGTCAGAACATGAAGACTCCAGCAGATTCCTGCTTCTCAGCAGACTTTCAGGGGAATCCATAGGATTTCCTGCAGAGAACAAACTTTATTCTCTGTCTCCATTTCTACTGCCATTCTGCCATTAAACTACTACCCTGCATCCTCCCTTTGTCTAAGGACTTTGTCAGGCGAAGCTGGGAAAAATGGGGGAAAGCAAGGGAAATTGTCTTCTTTGCATGGGATTCCATCTTTAAAGAAAATGGAGGATTTATTTGCCCCCATCACACAGGATTGCCTCCTCCTGCCTCAACCATCTGCTTAGAAGAGACACAAGACACTTCTACGGGATGCCTGACTTCCCCCCTCAATCTGCCATTCTAACTTCCTATAAGGTAAAGGTAAAAGCTTCCCCTTGACATTAAGTCTAGTTGTGTCCAACTCTGAGGGGTGATGCTCATCTCCATTTCTAAGCCTCCAAGGTCATGTGGCCACTGGCATGACTGCATCGAGCGCTGTTACCTTCCCGCAGAAGCAGTACCTATTGATCTACTCACATTTGCATGTTTTCAAACTGCTAGGTTGGAAGAAGCTGGGCCTAACAACAGGAGCTCACCCCGTTCCCCAGATCCGAACCATCAGCCTTTCAGTCAGCAAGTTCAGCAGATCAGCAGTTTAAGCCACTGCACCACCTGGGGCTTCCTATAGTTCATTTTTTTAAAAGAACAAAAGATTTAGAAGTTCGCAATAGCACAATTTCAAATGCCTAGATTACTATGAAGGAGAAAATGCCATGAAAGCAAAGTGACAATATCTTACAATTGCGCAATTCCTTAGGATATTCCAGGATTTTGTAAAAGGAGTAGAACATAGGAGACTTCCCATAGAAGCACCCATTCCTCCACGTCCCTGAAGCAAATTGACACGGGCAAGCCCAGGTGTTGTTTTTTTTAAAAGATATTTTTTATTAGCAATTTTCATATTTCAAAACATACATGATCACAATGGGGGAGGGGTAAAGGGAAGGGGGAAATGGAACTGGGGGTATGTTGACTTCCATTCTCGTTCCACACTATTTACATAAATTATTAAATTTTTCAATATATGACTTGAGGCATCCACGATGCTCTTAATCTTCCTAATCTGTAACTGACAGTGTTCCTTTCTTATTATACATTCTTCAAATATTCATCAATCAAGGTCCAATCTGTCTTTATAATACCTCTACCATTATTCTGTCGCAACCAGTAAGTTAATTCGTCCATGTCTTTTATATCAATTGTCTTACCTATCCACTGCTCTTTTGTGGGTAGGAGGTTTTGTTTCCATACCTTTGCAAATTCTTTCCTTGCTGCTGTTGTAAGGAACACAAGAAGTTTTTCTATGTTTTCATTTGAGAAAGTTTCATCATCAATTAACCCTAGCAAATACAATTCTGGTCTCATTCTAAATTCAAATTTCAATATTTTTTTACATTCATCGTGTATCATTTGCCAATATTCCTTTGTTCTGGGGCATGACCACCACGTGTAGAAAAAGGTACCTTCCTGATTCTTACATTTCCAGCACTTGTTCCCTACATTCTTGTACATTAAACTCAATTTTTTCAGGGTGATGTACCAGCGGTGTATCATCTTCAACCAGTTCTCCTTAAGATCTGTCGCATAGGTTATTTTCAGGTTTTTACACCAAATTCTTTCCCATTCTTTAAATTGTATCGGTCTCCCAATATTTTGTACCCACTTTATCATTGACTGTTTAATTACATCTGCCTCTGTTGCCCAGTTCAACAGCATAGAGTAAGTTTTAGATATTGTTTTCTTTTCCATTCTCATTATTATATCCCATGGTCTATCAATATCACTAAAACCTTTAGTCTTATCCATGTTAAACCATTCTCTAAGATGGAAGTAGTGAAACCATCTCACATTGGAAAACTTCCTTGCAATTTCTTCTTGTGTTCTTAGTACAAATGTACCTTCTTTTTTCCTTATTATATCTTTATACTTAGGCCACTCCGTCCATCCCAGTAGCCGCCTCTGGTTTGCTTCCAAAGGATACATATGATCTTTGTACTTGTTCCAAATTTTTATCAGGGAGGAACGAATGAAATGGTTCCCAAAGTTCTTCTCTTTTTGGATTCCTCCATACCATAGGTAGGAGTGCCATCCTTTACGTAGATCAAATCCTTCTAGTATTAAAATCTTACTTCTAGTTAACAATGCCCAGTCCTTGAGTCATGATAGTGCATAGGGCTCATAATAGAGCTTAAGGTCTGGGAGGGCAAAGCCTCCTTTCTCTTTTTGCATAATCATTACCTTATAATTAATTCTCAGTTTTTTGCCTTTCCAAACAAAGCTCATTATATCTTTCTGCCACTTTCTGCCACTTTTTGAATACCTCCATATTCCTTATTATTGGTAGATTCTGAAAGAGATACAGCATTTTCGGCAATAGGTTCATCTTGATAGCCGCAATTCTTCCTAATAGAGAGAGATTCAGTTTCTTCCATTTTTCTAACTCTTCCTTCACCTTTACCCATTGGTTATTATAATTATTTTTTAATAAATGTAGATTTCTTGCCAAAAGCCAGATCCCTAGATATTTAATTTTCGATGTGATTTCTATTCCTGTCCTGCTTTGTAATTCTACTTGGTCTTGTTTATTTATATTCTTTGTTAAGATTTTTGTCTTGTTTTTATTTAATTTGAATCCAGCCACTTCTCCATATTTTTCAATTGTCTCTAGCCATTTAGAGATGTTCTTTTTAGGATTCTCTACTATACAGATTACGTCGTCTGCAAAGGCTCTCACTTTAAATATTTGTTTATCGATCTTTAATCCTTTTAATTCTTCCTTTTGTCTTATTTTCATAAGAAGAGTCTCTAGTGCAAAAATAAAGATCAATGGGGAAAGCGGACATCCTTGTCTGGTTCCTTTCTCAATATTAAATTCTTCTGTCGCTGTCCCATTTATCCAAATCTTCGATTTCTGTTTCTGGTAAATTGCCTCTATTGCATTTTGAAATTGGAATCCTATATCAATCTCCTTTAGTAGTAATTTGAAGAAGTTCCAGTTCAAATTATCAAATGCTTTCTCAGCGTCAATAGAAAGCAAGGCCATTTCTTGTTGGTGATTTGTTTCATAATATTCTATTACATCAATAATTACTCTAACATCTTTTATATTTCTATTAGGTAGGAATCCATTTTGATCTTTGTCAATCCAATCAAGTAAAAATTCTTTAAATCTGTTTGCTAATATTGACGCAAAAATCTTGTAATCAGTATTCAACAGTGAGATGGGGCGATAATTTTTTATATCTTCTGGGTCTGCTCCCTCTTTATGAATCATCACTATATCGGCTGCTCTCCATGAATCCGGTATTTCTTTCTCTTGTAATGCCTTATTCAGTGTCCCCTTTAAAGTAGGTATTATTTCCTCTAGCATAGCTTTGTAGAAACAGGCCGTGAATCCATCTTGTCATTTCGCAAGTTTTTAATTGCCCTTTTAATTTCTTCCTCTGTTATCTCTTTGTTCAGACTGGAACGTTGTTCCTCTGTTATTTTGTTCAATTTTAAACCGCCTAGATAGTCTGTGATTTTTTCTTCGTGAATATTTTCCCCAGAGTACAATAGTTTATAAAAGTCTTTGAACTCTTGTCTTATATGTGCCACTTCTGCTAAGTATCTGTCTTCTGTCTTAATCCTCACAATTTGTTGGGATTGTTTCTTTTTCCTTAATCTTCTTGCGAGCCATTTTCCAATTTTATTCGCGTTTTCAAAGGAGTTCTGCTTAATAAATTTCATCTGTTTTGCCATTTGCTCTATCTCCAGGTTATGTTTCTCCTTTCTTAATATTTCCAATTTCTTTGGTATTTTCTTATTCCCTGGATATTTTTTCAATTTATCCTCCAAATTCTTTAAGTCCTCTTCTATTTTTGATAACTTCTACCTCCTTTGCTTGTTCCTTTTAGAATTATGCTGAATCAAATGGCCTCGCATCACTGCTTTATAAGCATCCCACACGATCTGTATTGGAGTCTCATCTTTTATGTTTTGTTCAAAATATACTTTAGTCTTGTCCTTA
>JARBWK010000014.1:25901843-26232636 GCA_030556195.1 Anolis apletophallus | reverse complement strand
GTAATTTTAAAAATATGAAAGTGCCACTGTTTACATTTAGCCAGCTACCTTGGGCAAGGCTTGCCAGCTGCAAACTTATGATTCAATCACCCCTCCACCAGCCTCATTTGCATGACAATAGCAAGAACCAGCTCTTTCCAAAAGGGTCTTTCCGCCTTGGGCCAAAAGTGGTTTCTGCTAATCAATAGACAAAGGCTTCTATGCTTCGTCTACCTTTGTGCCATTGATTAATAGGCAAAACGATTTCTGTATTTCATAAACGGCCACCTCTATCAGCCTCGGAAACTGGTACATGGCTACAGCTTCTTCATTTGTTTACCATCCAAAGAACTGAGACCCTGCAGCAATATATTAATCTGTGTCTATCAAATAGAGAAAAACACAGATGAGGACATTTGATCATCAACCAAAAGACAATAGAATTGCTCATCCTGAGAACAGGAAGGTTCTTGCTGAACGCTTCGCCACTTGATCTACATATTTAATCCCATCAAAATGTTTTTCTGCCTTCACTGTTCAACTCATCACTCACCTCTTCGCCCCCATTGGCTGGAAACCAGAAGAAGATGCAGCCAACCAGCAAGATTCCATCCAATAACACAAAGCTGGTCTGGGGGCAGAAAGTGGGAAATTTGAGTCTGTGTTGCAACCTAGACCTGGAGGATCCCTTAGTAAACCACCACAAAGCAGCCGTGGTTAAATGCTTTATTTAGAATAAGAAGAAAAAAGGGAAGAGGTAAAAATATAGTCCATTGATGCATCCAGCATCCAAATATTGCAAGGCAATAGTTCAAGCGAAGTTTAAGATCCAATAGATGTAGAAATAGTCTTGAAACCCCAATGGGCTAAAAATCCGGGATAAGTCCTTGGCAAACAATGGCTTGGCTGAATACTTGAGTACGGTGACTTGGAGGCTCTAAGGCCTTGTCCTGGACTTGAGTTCCGTGGAGCTTGGTAATGAAAGCTGAACGTTGGCGCGAGATCCAGAGCGCCAACGGAACCCAGCTTGAATAGGTCCCGCATTGTTTTGATCTCTGAGGCGCTGACTGCGTCGTAACTCTTTCCCATGGACAGTTGGGGGGCCTGACTTTCCCAAGCCTTTCGAGGAAGGCAAATATGTCAGCTCATTAACGGTCGCACCTGGAGAAACAGGGGAAAGCGAGGCTTTGCCTTCCCAGTGCTTCTTATCAGCTTGGAAAGGAAAAGGGCTGCAGTTAGCCTTGACTGCTGGCTGACTCAGAGGCCTCTGCAAAGGTTTCTCTTTAGACTTGGTTGAATGCGGTCCCTGCACTGGAAACAGATGGGATTGAAAGTGTGGGCCTGATGTGGGGAGCCCTGGAGAGCACAGCCTTCTTACTGGTGTACCGAGCACCAAGCGCACCAGCGAGGAGTCTATCCCTGCTATTGGAGACTGTGGCTGAGTGGGCATTGAGGTTCCTTAGACTTGTGGTGCTGGGGGACTTCAATGTCCACGCCGACACAGCCCCCCTCCATCTACGGCAGGGGACCTGGTGTCGACCATGGCGACACTAGGACTCTCCCTTAAAAACTCGGGCCCCACACATTGGGCTGGACACACTCTCGACTTGATTTTCTCTGCGGGTGTCCAAGTGTCCATCACCTCCGTAATAGAGGTACCATGGTCGGATCACTGTGCTCTAAGTGTCCGGGTTGAGTTACCACCTCCCCTGGCAAGGGTGCCGAAGAAATTTGGGTTCGCCCGAAGGGACTTGCGAAACCAACAAGGTTCCTGAATGTCCTGAGGGATTTGGAGCCTCTCAGCGTCTCGCTCGAGGAGCTAGTTACCACCTGGAACTCTAAGATATCTGCTGCTCTCGGTGAGATTGCCCCCAAACGCCCTCTCCAACCTTGCAAATGCCGTTCCCCATGGTTCACAGAAGAGCTCAGAACCTTGAAGCGGGAGAAGAGACGACTAGAGCGCGCGTGGAGGAAGCTCGTGACAGACCTTCGGAATAGGCTTATAAGCTCTTTATGAAAGCTTATGAGCAAGCTATCAAGGAGGTGGAAAATTCCCATTATGCATCCTTGATAGCGTCTGCAGACTCATGCCTGGCACAATTGTTCAAGATAATTCAGCAGTTGACGATGGTCCCTACCATCCCAAACAATGACGATCAGGCCCTTACTGCCGAGGCTTTTCAGAGTCATTTTGCAGACAAGAGTGCGATGCTCCGCTGGGACCTGCCCACCACAGTTGATACAGTACGTGAGCTTGATACACTCTGTGGCCCTCCGCCGGATCCACCTTCGACCGGTTCCGACCACTGGACGCAGAGGATGTTGATAGGATTGTCGCAGCCCTTAGACCTACCACCTGCTCCCTCGACCAATGCCCTTCTACGCTAATTCGATCTTGCATGGAAGGGTTACATGGCCCTCTGTTGAATATAGTCAACTGCTCCCTTAGGCAAGGAGCTTTTCCAGACGGATTGAAAGAGGCAGTGGTAACTCCATTGCTGAAAAAGTCAGGGCTCGATCCTGTGGTCCCCTCCAATTACCGCCCAGCATCGAATTTGCCGTACCTGGGCAAGGTAATTGAGAGGGCAGCAATGGAGCAGCTGCAGGCATTCCTGGATGACGCATCCTGGCTAGACCCCTTCCAGTCCGGCTTCCGTTCCAGGCATGGGATAGAGACCGTCCTAGTCTCCATCACAGACCTACTCCGTTGCCACTTGGATCGAGGTGGATCGGCGCTGCTCCTGTTATTGGACCTCACAGCAGCGTTTGATATGATCAATCCTTCTGCTTCCTCCTTTTGGGGTGGAAGGGAGGGGGCAGGGAGGGGCGGAGCCGGGGGAGGGGCAGAGCCAGGGGAGGGGTGGAGCCGGATGGAGATTCGGGAGCATAAGGAAAACATCTCCTTCTTGGTGACCAAAGTGCCTCACTTTCCAGTGATCCTAGGAGTGGCGTGGTTGACCCTTCATGATCCCCAAATTTCCTGGAAACGCCAGGAATTACAGTTTGCCTCCTCTCATTGCCAAAAAAACCTTGTTTGGGAGCATGACAAGCGTTTCTGCTTCAGCCGCCGCTCCCACTTGGGTCACAATACAAGGGTTTTTTTGGCAATCAGTATGCTGATTATTGGGACGTGTTCAGCGAAAAGGAGGCTGATCAACTCCCCCCCCCAGACCCTATGATTGTGCGATTGACCTGATCCCGAATGCCCTGATCCCCCACGGGCGTTTGTATTCCCTCTCTGAATCTGAACAAAAGGCGCTGCGAGAATGCCTGGATACCAACCTGTGAAAGGGATTTATTCGGTCATCTCAATCCCGGCCCCGGTTTTGTTTGTAAAAAAGAAATCTGGAGAGTTACGCCTGTGCAATGACTATCAAGGGCTTAATAACATCACCATCGGGAGCCGTTACCCCCTTCCGTTGATACCGGAGATGTTGGAGTAAGTAAGAGGGGCAACGGTGTTCACTAAACTGGATTTACGAGGAGCCTAAAATCTGATTCGCATTCGGAAGGGAGACGAATGGAAGACAGTGTTCCAGACCAAGTACGGGGCTTTCGAATACCTGGTGATTAGTTTCGTATTGTGTAATGCTCCCGCAACTTTCAAGCATTTTATGAATGACATCTTTAGAGACTATTTGGACCGCTTCCTTCTCATCTATTTAGACGATCTGCTGGTCTACAGTAAAGATCAAGGCGCGCACGACCAACATGTGAGGGCTGTGTTGCAGAGACTCCAGGATCATGGCCTTTATGCCAAGTTGGAAAAGTGCACTTTTGACAGACCCCAAGTGGACTTCCTGGGGCACTGTATCTCCTCTAAGGGAATATCAATGGACCCGGTCAAAGTGGAGGCGGTGGTGCAGTGGAAGTCCCTGGGTTGTAAAAAGGACATTCAAAGATTCATTGGCTTCGCCAACTATTACCGTAAGTTCATCCCAGATATTGCCTCCTGCTCTGAACCCATCACTCAGTGTTTGCGGGGAAAGACGGCGTTCCGTTGGACGGAGGCGGCTGAAAAAGGGTTTCCAAAGGCTTAAGGACTTGTTTATTTCCCAGCCCATCCTCCAGTATCCAGACCCAGATAAGCCCTTCATGGTTCAGGCAGATGCATCCAATGTGGCCATGGGGGCAGTTCTATTTCAACCCCAAGGAAAAGACTGGCTGCCCTGTGCTTACTTTTCTTGGCAACTCACTGCCCCCGAAAAGAACTATACCATTTGGGAAAAGGAACTCTTGGCTATTAAAACCTCCTTTGATTTTTGGCGACATTGGCTTGAGGGGGCCAAACATCAAATTCAGGTACATACAGATCACCGAAATTTGGAGCACTTAAATACTGCTCAGAAGCTCAATCAGAGACAACTGTGTTGGGCCCTGTTCTTTGAGCGCTTTGACTTTAAGATTCACTATATAACCCCCGCCCAGACCAAACAGGCGGATGCTTTGTCCAGGAAGCCGGAGTACACTCGTGGCTGTGAAGAGGGCCCCGACTCCCAACTATTGCGTTGTGAGAACTTTGCTGCGGCTTCTGAGGCCGTGCCCCCTGCTGCCCCACCCCAGGCTGGTCCCCGTGATTCCTCCCAACCCCGGATGTGCTTTCCCTGCGTGACCGGATCCGTTCTGGTCAGGAAAAGGACTCGTGGGTAACGGAGGAGCTGGGTAAGGGGGTGCAATACCCATTTCATGTTAAAGACAATGTGCTGTGTAGACGCAATCAAGTCTATGTCCCTCCAGGGCCAGAAAGACTGGAAATTCTGCAGCTGTGCCATGACAGCCGGCCTGCGGGAAATTTTGGGCTGTTTAAGACTTTACAGCTGATGCTGAGGGACTCTGAAATGCAGTTTTCCATTCATCGCCCTCTCTAATGCAAATCAGATTGTGGTTGGGGCTCCATATGGTGAGATTATTTAGTCCTCGGTAGTCATTACACAGACGCAATTCTCCAGTTTTCTTCTTCACAAACAATACTGGGGCTCCCGCCGGCGATTGAGAGGGGCGGATGAATCCGTTTTGCAGGTTGGTATCTAAAAACTCTCGCAAAGCCTTCTGTTCAGGCTCAGAGAGGGAGTGCAAACGTCCACGGGGGATTGGCACATCCAGAATCAGATCAATTGCACTGTCGTAGGGTCGGTGGGGCGGCAGCTGGGCGGCCTCTTTCTCACTGAAAACATCCCAAAACTTAGCGTATTTGGTGGGCAGAGTAACCAGCGACTCTGCTACCGCTGCCGCACATGCTTGGGCCACTAGACAGTTCTCGTGGCAGTAGAGGGAGGTGAACTGTAACTCCCGGCGTCCCCAAGAGATCTGGGGGTCGTGGAGGGTTAGCCACGCCACCCCCAGAATGACGGGAAAATGGGGAACCTTGGTCACAAGGAAGAAAATCTCTTCTTGGTGCTCCCGGACTCCCATCCATATCAATTGCATCCACTGGCTCACAGGCCTGGATTTTAACGGCCTGCCATTAATGGTTTGCTGCTTGCGACTGCATCCACATGAGAGGTTTACGAGGTAAGGATCTCGCGCCAAGCTGTTGCAACCTAGACCTGGAGGATCCCTCAGTAAACCACCACAAAGCAGCCGTGGTTAAATGCTTTATTTAGAATAAGAAAAAAAAAAGGAAGAGGTAAAAATATAGTCCAGCGATGCACCCAGCATCCAAAACGTGCAAGGCAATAGTTCAAGCGCAGCTTCAGATCCCCGAGATGTAGACACAGACTTGAAACCCCAATGGGCTAAACATCCGGCATAAGTCCTTGGCAAACAATGGCTGGGCTGAATACTTGGTACGGTGACTTGGAGGCTCTAAGGCCTTGTCCTGGACTTGAGTTCCGTGGGCTTGGTAATGAAAGCTGAACGTTGGCGCGAGATCAGGCGCCAGCGGAACCAGCAAATAGGTCCCGCATTGTTTTGATCTCTGAGGCGCTGACTGCGTCATAACTCTTTCCCATGGACAGTTGGGGGGCCTGACTTTCCCAAGCCTTTCGAGGAAGGCAAATATGTCAGCTCATTAACGGCCACACCTGGAGAAATAGGGGAAAGCGAGGCTTTGCCTTCCCAGTGCTTCTTATCAGCTTGGGAAGGAAAAGGGCTGTGAGTAGCCTTGACTGCTTGTCAGCGCCGCTTGGCCCGTTTGTTGACCTAACGGACCAAGCCCCGCGCGCCATCAGATAAGAGCAACATCTGGCGGCCTTTGAACTGGAACTGGCGGGCTTTGATATGGAACGCCCTTTGATGTGCCAGGCACCTTTCCTGAACTTTGATATGCGGAGAGCCGGATGGTCATCCCTGAGGAAGGAGGGGCCCAGCAGGGGGGCGGGCCAGGGAGGGCTTTTGAAGAGACTCTCGCGCGGGGAAACTTTAGTCTATCTTTACTTGCTTTGGATTAAGGACCTATTAAACCACTTATCCTTCAACCCCGCTTGGAGTGAGCTTGATTTACTAGACCCCCCTTGCCGGAGCTGACACTGCTGGCTGACTCAGAGGCCTCTGCAAAGGTTTCTCTTTAGACTTGGTTGAGGACTGCGATTTAACATGGCTTCTGTCTTGCTTGGCTATGGAATCAGGCTGGGACATGACAGTCTGTAACCTTATAAAATGGCATGTTTTTCCAATGTAACTTTTATGTCAGCATTGACGAACGATTGCGGCTGTCATCCTTTCCAGCTGGTCTGAATAAACACCTCAGTGGTACTCCTTCAACTTGGTGAGCTTTTATTGGGAAATTCTAGGGAAAATTGGGATTGGGCTTCCTTTCTCACCAGGGTTAATATGGATCCTCTTTGGTGGGTCTAGCTGGTCTGCCTTCATGGCAAGGCCCCCCAAATTCTGTTTGATAACAAAATGACAGTGTAGACTCATATAATCCAGTTCAAAGCAAATAATAAAGATTATTTACTTTGATAATTTGGATTATATGGCAGTTTAGAAGGATCCTAATATGATCTATTTCAAAGCAGATAATCTGGATTTGATATGGCAGTGTAGAAGGGGCCTCGGTTTGCAACAATTGTAATTGAAGCAAACTGAGAAAAAGGAGAAATGGGAGGAGATGTGAGATAATGAAACACTTTAAAAGCAGCTGAAAAAATGGGACAGCAATTAATTGATTGGGAATCTCTGGCTAGATCTTCACTGCCCTACATCCCAGGATCTGATCCCAGAACATCTGATTTTAACTGGATTATATGAGATATAATCTGGGATAAGAAGATAATCTGGGATGAGATAAATAGGATAAAGGGCAATGTAGATCCAGCCTCTGAGGCCCCTTCTAGAAAATCAAAACTATCTGCTTTGATCTGATTTATATGACAGTGTAGACTCAAATAATCCAATTCAAAGCATATAATCCAGATTTGATAATATGGATTATATGGCAGTGTAAAAAGGACCTGAGTTTACTCAGCTTCCATCCTTGAATGCGGAAGGTGCAATTTTGTCCTTTGCCTCAGGCAGCAAAACATTGGGGACAGGCCAGCATCTCTTGCCTGTGTCTCTGATTCCTTGTCAAGTCACTTTGAGCCAAGGTTGGAGCCAGGTTAGGAGGGAGCAACCACGGTCCCTGTCCAAATGGGGGAACCTGAATGGGCCATATTCCCATCACCCACGCCACTCTTTTGCTCAGATGCCCACGGTCTGTCCTTGCCAAACTTCAAACCAAAATATTTGGGGCGAGGCAGAGGCAGCACTTAAATATGAAATGATTTTGCTTTTGAAAAGAAGAGCCTCTTCCTCTCCCCCCCCCCCCCAAGTTCCCTCCCCGCTGTGTTTTCCCCACTAAGTGCATATCTGAAAGCAAAAGAGAATCCTCGCCTCCTTTTCCCCATGTAACAATGGAAACAGCTTAGCAAATTTAAATAATTTTATGTCAAATATGCCTGTCTGAGGCTGTAATTTGCATGCTGGATTTCCACTCAATGCCATATGAAACAGCCAAGATACCTTATCTCGCCCTGAAAGCTGGCATTATGAGGAATACTAAAAATATTACATAGACTTTGCATAGCAAAGAGTAGCTGGTGAGCATCTGCAGAAACCTTTTCGTACAGAGGTGTCCCAAACGTGTGCTAAAATTTGCACATAATGAGTGAAGGCGGGGTGGGGGTGGGGGGCTTCATCTGATCTCCATGTTTAAAAAATACAGCTCTGTAAAAAGATTTGGTCAAGATAAAGGGATCTTGCTCATTTTCAGTCATTTTAAATCCGGCTGAACGAGAGAACCCTGGGGTTCCAAATACATTTAACAACTCAGCTTCTGTGCCGTGGTTGCATCCCAAAGAGCCAAATGGAAATGCATAAATGGAACAACATTCAGATGGAGAGAATTTAGGGCTCCTGCGTTGAGATGGGTGAGGCAGAATTCACAGAAAAGCAGCTTTCAAAGAAGAGAAATATTGAAACAAGAAAGATTCTGGATTTGTGCTCACCCAAATTTCTCCCCAGAATCTGGAGCGTTGGATGAGTTTTCCATTTTTTCTGATGTAAAACCTGTGTGTGAGTCCATTCTTCCCCAGTTCTATTTCAGACAGACTTAGCTGTGTGTGTTTCTCATTGGCATGGACATATTATCCATATTTATTAATTGCATGATTCATACATTTCTGTCTTTACAAAGGACTCAGATCCTCAAACAAGAGACTTTGTGTAAAAATAGTTCAAGCTATATATGAGGGGCATTCATTAAAGATTTCCCAGAACCACTTCCTGCGGACTGAGAACAATGAAACTTGGCCCAGTTATTAGCCCTTCCATAAATGGGTTCCACCTCTGGGGACACACACGTCTTCCATCTTTTGAAGCAACTGTAAACACCTCGCTTGTAGAAGTCGACAGGTTGCTCCAAAAGCCATGTTGTAACTTCGGAAATCAGAGTCTCATTATCTGAAAAAGCTTGCCCTTCAAAAATAATCAGTGATCATGGTCTCATTATCTGGAAAAAGCTTGCCCTTCAAAAATATGCTTCCATTTGTTGTGATAAGAGGTGGAAGTCCAAAAAGTACCCTGGTCAGAAATTGTCAAAGGGGATGCTCGTTCCTGGTCTGGAATTTTAAAGCCACAGGAGCATGCATGTGAAGATGGTCTTCCATTTGGGCAACAGGTGAGTTGTGAACTGGTGCACGTGTTCTTGTAGAAGGTGGACACCAGTTGTTGATTAAATCATATGATTTGATATGCGGTTCACAGGATTAAAACAAATAAAACACATAAAATGCAATAAAACAGATGGTGGGGAATCATCACCATAAACCTCTCATCAAATGTCTCCTTTGGTGTGTGGCCTTTCAAGTCAAGGAACTTGAAGACTGCTCTGTATTTCACTGGATCCATTCTCAAACCTCACACCACTTCAGCACCTGTAAAATCAACACCGTTATTTGGCACATGAATTGGCACGTAACCTATAGAGACTAATATCATGACACATGTGTAGTTTCAGCATCCTATGATAAATAGAAGTGGGTCAGAGGAAATCTTTAATGAACACCTCTCATAAAAGGAAGAGTTTTCTGCACCTGAAATATTGGATATACCATATAATAAGAGATAATAACATCATTCCCTTAATCTTACAATGCACATGCACGCATTGATGTAACACTGCAAAAAAATCAATATTGTTCTGACTGTATGTCAAGTGGCATCAAAGTTCTTTTTGAGCCGTGTTTTTTCAGTACACGAAAGAGCGTATATATGTCTGCATGTCAGTAAAACTGCACAAAAGGGGTTCTGCTTGCACTCATATATACAATGGATTCAAGGTTTCATTTCTTTGGTGCGTTAGAAGTCTTCTAACATGCATCAGTAATGGCAAGGGGAAGGAAGCGTTGCAAAAAGAAAGGACCAGAAAACTCTGGCAAACTAGGCAAACTATGGTACCTGCTCCACTTCTGGAATTAATTTTAGCCATTCAACTAGTGCAACCAGAATTCGGGGAGAGTGAAATGTAGGGCAAACCGAACAAAAGAAACAATAAAGTAAAGGAATTGTCCTGCTTCTGGCAGCAAGACAATGGAGCAACTACAAATTAGCAAGACTCAGCGCTGAACTTGCTCTATGAAGGCCGTTCTAAGATCCAAACATAGGTTCAGAGTCAGAAACGAAGTCTGAAGTTGGTGCAAAGTTCAAATCCAGGACGGATGCCTTGAGCAGCTAGATAGTGAGGCTGATACACCAATCTAAAAACTAACAAAGAACCATCATTTTGTTCTTCAAACTGAAAGTTTTTACATAAGGCTGGGTCAAAGGCAGGCTATGGGCTACCGACCACTCCTGTTTTGCAATCTCCAGGCTGCTATGGAAATACATAGCATAAAGCTGGAATTGAATGTTGTTATCTGGAGGGTGTTCGTTAGCTTTGAAGCCCCCCAAAACAACCCAGGTCCCCAAATCAGATATTACTCCTCTATGGTATTTGACTTCAGCAGCTTCAGACCGTCCTCCAGCAAGGAATAATTTCAGAAATATGGAGAAATCATCCTCTCCTTAATTTGGTGTAAAGAACTGCTAGAGAAATAGGTTCTTCTACTGTCTGTAGCATTGCAAGGTCTCAGAGCCTTGGTTTTCTTCTTCAGTCCTCAAAGGAAATAGAAGGAACCTCAGGGTGAAAGTGCTGCCTTGAAAATGGTGCAGGGGTCCACATTTGTTGGACCTGGCATTTTTAGCTTGAGCAACATTCTCTGTGCAGCCGGGTAATGCCAACTAGGGTTGTGAAGGCGGGTAAACCTTGACTCATTTTGTATCCTGGCTTTTGGTGGGTGCCCTGATCTTTTTTTTTGGGAGCCTCCCAGAATAGGAAGGCCATATAGCTGTTTTTGTTATGGAGTGCCGAAAGATCCATTTTCTATCGGTCCATTATGGGGGAGAGGGCTTCCCAGGCTCCTCTTCCCATCATTTTAGGCATTTAAGCTGTTATTGTTTCTTCTCTAGATGAGAGGTGCTCAGCTGCAGGCAGGCGCACACTTTAAGGAGTCTTCTTACCTGTTTCTCTACTTTACAGGAGAAGCACTCGGCAGAAGGGAGCGCACACTCTTTCTGGGCCTGTACAGCACACACACTCTCTTTCCAAGGCCAGGAGGCAAGTTCTGTTTCTTACTCTAGAGGAGGCACTCAATTGCAGGCAGATGAACACTCTTTCTGGGCCTGCATTCCGGACACACTCTCTTTCCAAGGCCAGGAGGCTGCCAACGAAAAACAGTTAAGAAGCCGGGATCCACTCCCACTTTCATGTTTTTTTGTACTGGGAGGGGGGCTTCCTTTTATGTGCTCTCAAAGGTAACAAAGGTAACAAAAGAATGAAGGAAACAAAGGAAAACGGATCAGCGCACAACCCTAATGCCAACTGGGACTATTCTTTTAAAGATATGGAAGCAATGAGCTCATCAATGGGTAAAAAGGAGTAATTGGTTTATTAAATAGCAGGCAAGACTTCATATAGGTACATTTTCTCTCATGGCAAGCCCTGCAGGGCAATTCACATCTCCAGTGAGCTGCTGCGAGTCCAAGGAAACAACAGTGGGTATTTCCCAGGCCTATCACGTGCAGCAATGTGTGAGTCCTCCTGGTTTGCACTGAGAACTCTTAGGTCAGGGCTTCAGGGGTCTTATAGGCAAAATCTATCCTGAATTAGATGCACTTTTTCACTCCCATCAATCACACTTGTTCCCTTTTGGACACACGTTGCTGAGTAAAAACACTTGTGCCTTATTTGTTCATCAAAACAACATGAATAATAATGCATACTCCAATAACTGCTTGCCTATGCCTATATTTACAGCTAATGAGTTAGGTTCACATTTCTAGCTTTGGTTGCTATGTGTCCCTCCTTATGTTCAAAGGATGTGTTGAGGACAAACTAATGATAAATACATGATTCAGGTGCCAAAGTGATTAAAATATGCCATCAGAAAAGTCAAAACACAGTGTAAGTTGAAGATACCTGCAGGGGTGAGAAGAGCAGGGTAGAATTGACGTAAATAAATAAATAAAATAAAATAAATACATTGGGGTGCGTCTACTCTACACTGTAGATTTAATGCAGTTTGACACCACTTTCCCTGCCGTGGCTCAATGCCATGGAATTGTAGTTTTTGATGAGTCACTAGCACTCTTTAGCATTGAGCCATGGCAGTAAAAGTTGGGTGAAGCTGCATTACTTCTACAGATACATCCTAAGATAACTAAACTAAGAAAGGTAGCATAACAGGCCAAGCTCATGTCATCCTGCTTGTTAAATACTATTCTTCTAGTTGTTTTTACTGCAAACTGTGATTGGTTTTTAATGTATCATATTCACTGATATGGAGCCCTCAGTGGTGCAGCGGGTCAAACTGCTGAGCTGCTGAACTTGCAGACTGAAAGATTGGCAGTTTGAATCTGGGGAGCAGGGTGAGCTCCTACTGCTAGCCCCAGCTTCTACCAACCTACCAGTTCAAAAACATGCAAATTTGAGTAGATCAATAGGTCACCCTTCTGTGGGAAGGTAATAACGCTCCATGCAGTCATGCTGGCCACACAACCTCGGAGGTGTCTACAGACAACGCCGGCACTTTGGCTTAGAAATGGAGATGAGCACCACTCCCCAGAGTCGGACCCGACTGTTCTTAATGTTGGGAAAACCTTTACCTTTTCTCCATTGTAAAATCACCTTTGTAATATTACAGGTGCTTGCCTCCTCTGACATTACTCTTGTCAGTTGTAGATTTGGCCCTTGAGCAGTCCTCAAGACATGACAACCCTATACCCTCCAACATGTCACAGGTGAAGACTGACCAAGCAACATCAGATGATGGTCAGGGTGCCAAATGCTATCAATGTGGAAGGACACCTGGGCTTATTCCAACTGGAATAAGAGAAATTTGCTCTTGTCCACCTTGGAGGGGGGAAACGGAAGGTGAAGGTTCTGTGTTTCCAAAGCTGTTTTCCTTTTCTTTCTTTTTAAAGGATCATTGATTTGCTATATGCATTTGCAAGTGAAGCCCACTTTGCTCCTGCGGTTCTATATCAGGTCTGAGTAGCAAAGCATTCCAATTATATGTAAATAAGCTTGAACCAAAGCTGACAAAGTCCATTTTTATTCCGATACTTTGGCTCTTTCTGACCTGCTAAATTTATGCGGAATGAAATGAGGTGCTATTTCTAAAAATAATAATAATACTTCTGAAGCCATTTTGGGGGGAGAAGGGGGGAATGCAAGAGGACATCTTTAGATCCAAAAGCAAGAAGTCAAGGTTGGCCCAGGCTAGCTAAGGAAATGAAATTAAGCACCGCCTTGTTATTCTGCCAAAAGCAGAATATTGCTTCTCGTTTTTAATTGTCACCTGAACAATGCACATTCTGCTAAGTAGATTTGCTGAAAGGTTTTAAGCTTGTGCTGAAGCAAGGGGGAATTCCTAAAGTAATTGTCCTAAGATTTACTTGATCCTGGAAAACATACAAATTAAAATGGTTGTACTAGTGCCTACTAAATGAGGGCTCAACACCCAGCACCTTTTAATGAAAAGAGGGAGGGAGGGAGGGAGGGAGACGGGTATGTAGCGGATTGTGAAGAACTGCTTGGTGCTTTTTAATAAAACCCTAGTTCGCATGCATATGATCAGACTTCTATTAGATGAAAAGAGCTATTTGGGAAAGCATCCATAAGAGAATTCATGGTCTTGCCGCATATATTCATGTATAAGTCAACATCATGTATATAATATATACCTTGAGGGCAGGTTTGGGGCCAAAATTACAGAATTGGTGGGCACAGCCAAGAGTAAAACAGGAGGAGCAACACGCAATCCCATTCCTCTATGCCTTTCAGTAAAGCATAGAGGAAACATTTATTTATTTATTTATTTATTTACATCATTTATATTCCGCCCTTCTCATCCCCCAGGGGACTCAGGGTGGATCACAATGCACATATACAGGCAAACATTAAATGCCCTTTGACATACAAACATATATAGACAAGACACTCAGAGGCAATTTAACATTTCAGCTTCTGGCCACCAGAGGGAGCTGTCACACTCTTTCACTCCTTTGCACACTTCCTGGAGATTTATGTGCTGGCTTTAGCCTTTAAAGCCCTAAACGGTTCGGGTCCAACTTACCTGTCCGAACGCATCTATCCCTATGAACCATCGAGATGTTTAAGATCATCTGGAGAGGCCCTGCTCTCGGTCCCGCCTTCGCAGGCGCGACTGGTGGGGGCGAGAGACAGGGCCTTTTCAGTGGTGGCTCCTCGGCTTTGGAACGCCCTCCCTAAAGACATCAGATTGGCCCCCTCCCTCCTGACGTTTCGCAAGAAAGTCAAGACCTGGTTATTTGAGCAGGCATTTGTTGATGAAATATAAGGCTTAATTGGATATAAGGAATGACGATGATGTGATGGAAACTGATTTCAACATGACGCTGAGGCTGCAATTGTATGTTTTTAATTGTTAAATTGTTATTATATGGTTTTTTTTCTGGGGGGGGGGGTTGACTTGTTGCTGTGTTGTATTGAGGGCAGAGACTGCCTGTGTAAACCGTCCCGAGTCGCCTTTGGGCTGAGAGGGGCGGTATAGAAACGTGACAAATAAATAAATAAATCAATAAATAAATCAATAAATAAATAAATAATGGCCTTGTACATTAGTTAAATGGGTGTCCTCTTTTCTCCTTGACCGGGGACAGCGAGTGGAGAGGGGAGGTATGGGTTCTGGGAGGCTGCCCTTAAGTTGCGGGGTGCCTCAGGGAGCCATTCTCTCTCCTTTATTGTTTAACATCTACATGCGGCCACTTGCCAAGTTGGTGCGGAGTTTTGGTCTGGAGTGTCATTATGACATCCAGCTGGTGCTGAGGATGGATGGCTGATCTGACTCTGTACCCGATTGTTTCCAACAATGCCTCGAAGCTGTGACTGGTTAGCTACGAGCCACCTGGTTGAGAGTTAACCCATCGAAGACGGAGATCCTTTGGCTGGGTCGCCCGGGGGGATGTGAGCTCCGACTGCCTACTCTGGACAGTAACGGTCTCCACTGTCAGCAGGTCCGCCTTCTACCATTTGCGGCAGGCTAGGTGGTTGGCGCCCTATCTTTCCGGAAATGACCTAGCCACAGTAATCCAGGCGACAGTCATCTCGAGGTTAGACTACTGTAACGCCCTTTACATTGGTCTTCCTTTGTCGGTCATCCAGAAGCTCAAACTGGGGTAAAATGCTGCAGCGAGGCTCCTGGCTGGAGTGCTGGCCAGGGCCCATATTACTGCAGCGCCTGCACTGGTTGCCAATTGAGCACCGGATCATCTTCAAAGTGTTGGTTCTGACCTTCAAGGCCTTTCATGGTCTGGAGCCGGTGTACCTGAGGGACCGTCTACTCTCATATGTTCCCAAGAGATCTCTTCGATCCGAAGACCTCAATCTTTTGCAGATTCCCTCTCTGCGAACTATCCGCCTGTCGACAACCAGACAGAGAGCTTTCTCTGTGACAGCGCCATGTCTGTGGAATAATCTACCATCGGAGGTGCGAGCAATTAGCTAGCTGCCTGCTTTCTGGAAAGCTTGCAAAACAGTATTGTTCCAGCAGGCGTTTAATCTTTAGCTTCTTGGTTATAGCGGAATATTGTTAAATTGTTTCATATTTTACTGTTTTTATGCCTTCTTGTTAGTAGTTCGACATGCTGTAAACCGTTCTGAGCCAACTTGGAAAGGACGGTATACAAATCTAAATAATAATTAAATGAATAAATAAATACATAAATAAATAAATAAATTTCCCTCCCCACAAAGTGGTACCTAAATTTCCTACTTAACAGATGCAACTGCCTTTCAGGTTGCAAAGGTTGACAACGAGCTACACAATTGGTCGAGCGCTCACCCCGACCCAGGCAGGCCTCGAACTCATGACCTTCTGGTCAGTAGAAATCTTATGCAGCTGACTCCCAGCCAGCTGCGCCACATTCCCGGTGCATTCTTCATTCTTGGAAAGAGCTAAAGAGGAGACGATTTGTTTATTTGAGGAATTATGATTAAGTGGGAATGTAAATTGCATTCTCTTTCAGCAGATCTTAAAAGGTCTACATTTATAAAATACAGATCGGGAAAAGAATATAAATGAGGAGAAAGAATGGTAATGCAGCCTGGAAAGAGAATGGGAGAAAAAGAGCAGGGAAGTAACCTGCCTCTATTAAAAGGCTGCAGCACAAAGGCAGCCTGTGGCAATAAGCAAAAGAGAGAAGCGCTCCCATCCCATTTACCGGGACATGGTACTGAAACAGCCTTGGTTGCCTTGGTAGATGATCTACGCCGGGAACTTGACAGGGGGAAGTGTGTCCCTGTTGGTTCTGCTGGACCTCTCAGTGGCTTTTGATACCGTTGACCATGGTATCCTTCTGGGTCGCCTTGCAGATATGGGGCTTGGGGGTACTGCTTTGCAGTGGCTCCAATCCTTCCTGGAGGGTCATACCCAGAAGGTGTTACTGGGTGACACCTGTTCGACCTCACAACCGTTGTCTTGTGGAGTCCCTCAGGGTTCAGTTCTGTCCCCGATGTTATTTAACATCTACATGAAACCGCTGGGAGAGATCATTCGGCGTTTCAGACTAAGGTGTTATCTGTACACAGATGACGTCCAGATCTATCACTCCTTCCCACCTGTCACCAAGGAGGCTGTCCAGACTTTGAACCGGTGCTTGGCTGCTGTGTCGGACGGGATGAGGGCTAGCAAATTGAAACTTAATCCAGACAAGACAGAGGTCCTCCTGGTCAGTCGTAAGGCCGAACAGGTCATAGGGTTACAGCCTGTGTTGGATGGGGTTACACTCCCCCTGAAGACACAGGTTCGCAGCCTGGGAGTGATCCTGGACTCATCGCTGAGCCTGGAACCCCAGGTCTCGGCGGTGGCCAGGGGAGCTTTTGCACAGTTAAGACTCGTGTGCCAGCTGCGCCCGTACCTTGGGAAGTCTGATCTGGCTACGGTCGTCCACGCTCTGGTCACATCCCGAATAGATTACTGCAATGCACTCTGCGTGGGCCTGCCTTTGAAGACAGTTCGGAAATTGCAATTAGTCCAGCGGGCAGCAGCCAGATTACTAACGGGAGCTACATACAGGGAGCATACCACCCCCCTGTTGTGTCAGCTCCACTGGCTGCCTGTCCAATTCCGAGCTCAATTCAAAGTGCTGGTTTTGACCTTTAAAGCTCTATAAGGTTCTGGCTCAGCTTACTTGTCCAAACACATCAGCCGCTACATCCCACCTTGTAATCTAAGATCATCCGGGGAGGCCCTGCTCTCGCTCCCGCCTACTTCTCAAATGCAGCTGGTGGGGACGAGGGACAGGGCCTGCTCGGTGGTGGCTCCCCACCTGTGGAATGCGCTTCCTATCGATGTACGATCCACCTCATCCCTCCTGGCATTCAGGAGAGAAGTAAAGTCCTGGCTGTGGGACCAGGCGTTTGCACACCAGCACAAAGCAGCATTTTAGATGGGACTTTAATGGAAAGTGGATGAATAGGGCCAATGCTTTTATGGACAGAACATTGTTTTAATCTGGAATGAAGGCGTATGATGCTAATGTAATTGTGTTTTAATGTATTTTAATGTATTTTAATTGTTGAAGGGTTCTGGGGTTTTATATTGTTACTGTGTGGGCATCAAATTGTGCCTTACTGAGTCCCCCCTCGGGGGTTGAGAAGAGCGGGGTAAAATCCTGAAATAAATAAATAAATAAATTTACTACTCCCTTTCCCAAGACGAAGAAGAAAAGGCTGTCCTTCCTTACTCCCTCCTCCTCTGCCTTCTTTTTTTCCCACCCAAGCAGCATTCAGCAGGAACATGGAAGGAAGAGACCCAAAGGAGCTGTCACGTTGGATACTTGAAATGGAGCAGAGAAGGCAGCCTTTTTTAATGGCCACTACCAAACCTCACGAGACTTATGTTGAAGCATGTAAAAATCAGTTGGTGAGTGTTTTAACTGGAAAATGCAAAGCACGAAGCTGATTGGTTGGGTTATGCCCGAGAAGCTAGCTGAGGCTGGGAGTTTTGGCAACAGTTACATTTTTAGGTTTTCTGTGCAGCAGCTTACCAAGACAGTTTGTATTATTGCTTCTGGGCTGCTGGAAGAAGCTCTTTCACTCAGACACTGAAGGACCATTTGAATCTCTCTCAAAGGACATTGTGTGAGTCAATGCAACTGTTCAAATGGCTGTATATAATATGTTGCTCTGCATAATAAAGAGTAAACACCTTATTCTTTACTGATCATCTGCGTGGCATCTCTTTTCTCTAGCAAGACAGTGTGTGGATTGGTAAAGACGTGAACTACGTGTGATTTTTATTCCGCCACAACTTATACAATAAGCCACTACTAAAAATGGCCACTGCTGCCTCGATTCACATAAAATGCCCCCAAATAATGGGGAGCACAAAGCATTATCCCATAGATAAGATAACCTGGGTGTTTAAGGTGGTTTCCTTTTGATTCTCCAAAAATTCAACTTATACATGAGTATATACTCATTTTGCTTTGATCTGTATCCAGTTTCGGCCAATATATTTTAAGAACTTTGACAAAAATAGGACATTTCCAGAATGGTCAAGATTACAAAAGGTGTAAAGAAGAAATAGGAGTATGTTTAACCTGGAAAAGAGAAGGTTGCCTTTAAATAACTAAAATTGTATGGAAGATGGAGAACATCTTCCCAACATCCCAACAAGAATCCAATGGCTACAAAAAATTATGGACATAAAAGATATGGACGAACTAACCTTTTGGCTGAAACTGAACAATGGAAAAGGAGTGAATAGAACAAACTGGGAAGTATTACAAGAATGTATAAATAAGGAAATATACACGCTACTTCCCTAGAGAAAAATGAAATAGAGATGGACAATGGCCATTAAGGATGGAGGATGAACTTAAAGTAGAAAAGAAGGAGTACCATATTTGGAATGATAAATGAACGTTAAAAAATAAATAAATAAAACTAAAGGAGCAATATGGTACCAGTACAATGTAGAAACTAAGACGAATCGAAGAAGAAAGGAAGTCACAGAACTTTTAAAACCCTATTTTACCTATATATATATATATATATATATTTATTTATTTATTTATTTATTTATTTATTTATTTATTTCTCTTTTTCCCTCTCTGGAGTCATAGACTCCATAGAGGTTTTTATCTTAACTCATCTGATGTTCTCTCTCTTTTCTTCCTACTTTTCTATAATCTCTTTATTGTTCCCCCCTCTTTAACTGTTTTATATATTTGTTTGAAAATTTAACCCCCCAAAAAAAAAAGATGGGGAAAATTTGTTTTCCTGAAGGCAGGACAATAACCTGTCCTCTGGAACCTGATATTGATATGGAACCTGATATGGAACCTGAAGTCAGACTTGGCCATAGTAGTTCACACTCTGATTACATCCTGTATAGACTACTGCAATGCACTCTATGTGGGGTTGCCTTTGAAGACAGTTTGAAAGTTTCAATTGGTACAATGGGCAGCAGCCAGATTACTCACCAGAGCGGGGAACAGGGAGCATACAACACCCCTGCTGCATCAGCTCCACTAGCTGCCTGTCTGCTTCCGAGCACAATTCAAAGTGCTGGCTTTAGCCTATAAAGCCCTAAACAGTTTCAGCCCAGCTTACTTGTCCGAACGTATCACCCTCTATCAACTATCATGGAGGTTAGGATCATCTGGGGAGGCCCCACCTCCATTGCAAGTGCGGTTGGTGGAAATGAGGGGCAGGGCCTTCTCAGTGGTGGCACCTCCATTCCGGAACGCCCTCCCCATCGAGATTAGATCAGCGCCCTCCCTCCCTCCTGGCCTTTAGAAAGAGAACAAAGACGTGGTTGTGGGATCAAGCCTTTGGCTAATAAATAATGACTACAAAGAATAATTAAGGAGTATGTGCAGTGACAATTTGGAATGGCTATGGTATACGATTTCTGGATCATGGGATTTTAATGTTTCTAATAGGATGATTTTATGCTTTGTCTGAATGTATAATTTTTATGTGTTTTATGTTTAATGGTTTTAATTGATTTTAAGTTTTTAGTTATATGTAGTTATTATTTCTTTATGTGCTGTATGTTGGCGTTGAACTTTTGCCATAAGTATGTTGTAAACTGCCTTGAGTCCCGTTCCCCCCCCCCGGGGGGGTGAGAAAGGCTGTTTATAAATACAATAGATAGATAGATAGATAGAATACAGTAAATAAATAAATATTGCTATAGATCAGGCATAGGCAAACTTTCTAACTTGGGGACCACATTACAGGCCGGAGCAGGGTGGGTGGGCAGGGACGGAGGGAGGGGCTTCTCCCCAAGCCCCTTTCCTCCCTGCCCTTTCCTTTTCCTCCCCTTCCTCTTCTCTTTTGGAGGCAGAAAGTGAAGGAGAGGCAGGACACATTTGCATCCCAAAAGGGTTAGGCTTGGTCAGGATGAGATGGTGGACGGGAGAGAAAAAGTGTCTCCATTAGACCCTGTTGTCACACCTCAGCCTGGTTCCGGTGAACCAAACCGTCGCCATGTCCTTAACAAGCAGGCAGAGAGGCCAAAAAGACAAGCTCCGCCGTTTCCCTCAACAGGGCCCCAGCGGGTCAGGGAAAGGCCCTTTCTCACAGAGACAACAGCACCTGGAGCCAAGTTGGCTCCCAGCCTCCCTTTTCCACAGCTGTCCCTGCTAACGAGGTGTAATTCCAGAAGTCTGCAGATAGGAGAGAAGTGAAAGACTCCCTTTCTGTTCCCGTGGGAAGGCCCAGGCGAAGTCAGCGCATTGCGGAGCTAGGTAGCTCAAAACCTATAAAGGTTCAGGCTGGACTACAGTCCCCATCTCGTGCCAACTTTTGTTTGATCTACCCTGCTAAGCTCCACTGAGGGGACCAGAGAGGTCTTCCTAGCCATGGGGACCTTGTTAACAAGTCGGGCTATCGGGCCCGTGGATTAGCCTTTGTGGCATCAAGAGACTTTGTCCTTTGCAACTTCCAGAGACTTTGCCTTGCAGTTCCAAGAGACTGAACTTTGATACTTTATTGCTTCAAGTTTGAATCTTTCTTTTTTGCCTTTTTCTTAACCATTTATTCTAAATAAAACATTTAACCGCAGAGACTGTGTTGAGTGTGAGTTACTAAGGTCCAGTCAAGCCTAGGGTACCATACCTGTATTGCCTACTCCTGATATATAACCCTAGAACCCTAGAGCTGGAAGAGACCCCCAAGGGCCATCCAGTCCAACCCCCTGCCATGCAAGAAGGGCACAGCCAAAGCACTCCCGATAGACAGCCTCTGTGAAAAAGCCTGCAGAGTAGGAGGCTCCACCAAACTCTGAGGCAACCTATGCCACTCTCCAACAGCTCTCACTCTCAGGAAGTTCTTCCTAATCTTTTCAGTCGAATCTCTTTCCCTGCTGCCATTTGAACCCATTGCTCCCTTCTTGTGGCCTGGGCTCTAGAGCAGCAGAAAAACAGTTTTCCCCCTCCCTCCCTCCCTCCCTCCCTCCTCCTCCTCAATAGAAGGGACATCCTTTGAAATCTTGAAACATGATTCTCATGTTCCCTCTCAACCGTCTCTTCTCACAACTAAACATCCCCCAGGAGGAAAGGATGAAGGAAAAAGAGAAGGGAGGAAGAAGAGGATGGAAGGAAGGGTGGAAGGGAATAGAGGAAGGGAGGAAATAGAGAAGGAAGGAAGATGGAGGGAGGGAAGGAAGGAAGAGATGGGGGGGAGATAGAAGAAAGGATAGGATGGTGAGAGAGAGGAGTGCCTAAGAAAAGAGCCCAAGGGGCCGCATCCGGACCCTGAGCCTGGGTTTGCCCATACCTGCTCTAGATGAACATACACATCACCTCCTGATATGGCCCTCGAAAAGGCTCCCTCAGAAGATGGTGAGTTCTCTTTCAGTTATGTTTTCAGCAGACATTGAATGGCCTCATGTCAGGCATATTTTTGCTGAGGATTGCTGAGTGGTGGGCGAGATATCTTTCGTATTTCTTCCAACTCTGTGAGTGAGAGGAGGCCAGGGTGATCTATAATATGCACCAAAAAAACTCCACTCGGAGAGCACTATAAACTATTCTTTTTACGTAGCCAACACAAAAGACTGTGAATGGGATTAATGCCTACATTTCCCTTTGTGTGCAAAATGCAATGCAAAGAATTTGTTGCAAGCGGAATGCGTGCATCATAATAAAAGTGTATTATGCAGACTTTGCAAGCCAGAGAAATCTGGTTAGTCTTTCTTCCCTGCCCGCTCACCCCTCTGCCACCCAAAATCAGCTCCTCATTGTGTGCCCACAAATATACGCACTCCAAATAGGCATTCCGGAGGAGGGGGCAGGAGAGAGGTCAGCACCAAAAGGCTCCTACATGGGAAATTGCCACACATACAAAAGGACTTGATAATTGCTTTGAAGTTTGGTGAAATTAGACATTATATTCTTCATGCATTTCAATGGGGAAATAAAAATACTCTCAAGCTGATGGCTACGGAGCAAAAACATAACAGGCATGTGATTACAGCACAATGCATAATGCATGCCTTTGCTGCGCATTTACAAACACTATTACATTAATATTCCTGCAGACTTCTGTCTCCTTGTGGTTAATTGTAGCTGTAAAGATTGCTCAGTCCAAAGGTCAAGCTCCGAGCGAGGAGGAAAGGAGTTCCTGGGTGCCAACTCCGGATCAAAGCCTTTTGTCTACTGAGCAAAGGGGCCAAGTGGTAACATTGCGAGCATGAAAACCAGAGGTGACTCTTGCACCTTGAAGCTTGGTTTTGTGAGCAAGGCAAGGTAGAAATGATGATGATGAAGATGACGACGACGACGATGATGACAAGGATAATGACTCAAGCTTCATAATGTTCTACCTTTAAGTCCATAGTAGGGTTGCCGAAATGAGCATTGAAGATAGCTTCATAGTCTTTAATGGCCAGGTAGAAAAGGAGAGTTATGTTGGTCTTACTTGTTACCTAGTTGCACCACTTGCTGAAATGCCCTTCTCTACACAACTATTAAAGGTAGAGGAGTTCCCTACAGTTTCCAATCTGGCAACCCATCTCTATACAGATGACACACAACTCTACTACTCTTTTGCACCTCGGTCCAAGGAAGCTCCCTGGTTCCTGAAACTGTGCCTGGCAGCTGTGATGAGGGACTGAATGAGGATCAACAAACTGAGACTTAATCCAGACAAGACAGAGGTCCGGCTGGTCAGTCGCAAGGCCAGTCGGGGCATAGGATGGCAACCTGTGCTCGATGGAGTTGCATTCCCCCTGAAGACACAGGTCCACAGCATGGGGATCCTCCTGGACTCATCGTTAACCCTTGAAGCTCAGGTGTTGGTGGTGGCTCAGTAACGGCTGAGTTTTTCTTGGCTGTCACCTGGTATAGCAATATCAATAATCCAAACCTTTTTCTTTTCCACAATCGTGATGTCTGGTGTATTGTGTTCAAGAACTTTGTCAGTCTGGATTTGAAAGTCCCACAGAATTTTTGCATGTTCATTTTCAACTCCCTTTGCAGGTTGATGATCCCTTTACCAGTTCTTTACTTCTGGCAGATGGTCGTTGTGACATAAGTTCCGATGAATCATTTGTTTGTAATCTGTCTGTGCGATTTTCTTGCAGCAGCTGCTGAGATGATCCATGGTTTCATCAGCTTCTTTTCTGACCCTTTGAGTGTATTCTTTGCTGACCACAGTTTACACATGTTCATGTTTGATGTCGTCCAGCTGTAGTATGTCCAGATATTTATAGGCCTCTGGCTGGTGACACTTTATGGCTTGGCCATTAGGCATATTTATGCTCTTCCTTTCAGTGATTTTTCTTCAGTGCCACTGTTGAACATCATCATCATCATCACTTGATACATAACAAAGTTAAAACATAGCAAACAAGATCACTCTGCTGGCTTTTGTATTTGATCCCATGTTGGACACTTCCCAAGTGTCTAGGGCTGTGTGATGTATAGGTGAATAATGCATGCAGATCTGTCACAACGCGGGTCCTGGCCTGACCCCTTAATCACACACACACAGACAATGTCAATTAATTATTTATTAAACACAATTATATGCAGGTGAAAAAGGTGAAATGTCCAAAAGTAATTAGATCAAAGAGTCCAAGCAATTAAGGTCCAAAAGTAATCCCAAAAGCAGGGAATCTCTCAAAAGCAAGGTCCATAAAAACAAAGCGAATCAAAGCAAGGCAACTTAGTCCGTAGGCAAACAAGGCAATCCAAGGTACAGGGTATGAACAAGGTCTCAAGGTAGTTCTTGGCAAGGTGAGCTAAACTATGGCTTCCAAGGAACAGCAGACCACCGATGCGTCCTTCCAGCAACGACGTGGCCGCTCAACTGAGGAACTTTCCCACAGAGTGTATATTTAATTCCCACCTTTGTGAGACCAGCGCCTCTCCAGGCTCCACTTCCAATCTTTTCTTGTAGCCACAATACTACTCCTCCGGTCGAGGCTCCTCGCAGGCCCAGCACCATCTGGCTCGTTATTTTCCTGGGAACATGCCTCCAACTCGGTTTCCATCTCTTCCTCCGCAGCTGGTGGCAACAAACGCTCTTGGGAACGAAAACCTCCCGGTTTCTCATATTTGCAATCTGATCCGTCTGATCCGGAATCTAGCTGGCCTTCATCATCCGAGTAAGCAGAAGGCCAGGTGTCATCCCATTGCAAACTGTCAGTAGGCGATGCATGCCCATCAGCCCCTGTATCCCCTCCATCTTGGTCCAAAGCGATTGGGACCCCCGGAGCGGCACCCCGCCCCCCCGGCTGGAACGGAGGCTGGGTTGCTACACTATCCCCCTCCTCAGGGCCCCTCCTAGGCCTCCCGCGAGGCCGAGGCTTCTCCGGATGTCTGCGATGAAACCGTGCAACAATGTCCAGGGTATGGACGTCACGAGCCAGCATCCAGGAACGCTCTTCCGGCCCGAAGCCCTTCCAGTCAATCAGGTACTCTAACTTCTGGCGCCGGGGGCGCGCGTCCAGAATATCCTGTACTTCAAACTCCTCCTCGCCATCCCGGATCACAGGAGGGGGTGGTGGCTGCGCCACGTCAGGCCGCACCCCCTTCGCCGGGTGCAATAGAGAGCGATGAAACACAGGGTGAATCTTCATGGCCGGAGGCAACTGGAGTTTGAACGCCACAGGTCCCACTTGCGCCAGCACCTTGTAAGGGCCCACAAACCGTGCGTCCAGTTTGTGGCAAGGCCTCTGCGTGGGCAGATACTTAGTGGAGAGCCACACTCGATCTCCAACTTTGATCTCAGGTCCCTCCTGGCGATGCCGATCAGCCATCCTCTTGTAATCTGCTTTTGCCTGCTCCAATTGATCCCGGAGCATGTCTTGCACTGCAGTCAATTCTTGTAGCCAATTCTCCACTGCCGGAACTTCCCCTGACTTGTCTACCGGGGGGAAGAACCGCGGGTGGTATCCATAGTTGGCAAAGAAAATCTTTGGTGGATTCTTGCGTGGCGTTGTTGTAAGCAAACTCTGCCAAAGACAACAACGGCGGCCAGTTGTTTTGCTGATAGTTGATGTAGCATCGCAGGTACTGCTCGAGAGTCGCGTTAACTCTCTCGGTCTGTCCGTCAGTCTGGGGGTGATGCGCCGAAGACATCCGGGCCTCAATCCCCAACAGGCGCTTTACTGCTCTCCAGAACTGCGATGTAAACTGACTGCCTCGATCGATCACCAAACTCTGGGGCAATCCATGCAGTCGAAACACATGTTGAATAAACATATCAGCACTCTCTTTAGCTGTAGGTACCCCTACACATGGCACAAAGTGACTCATCTTGGTAAAGCAATCCACAATGACCAAAATCGATGTGAATCCTTGGGACTTTGGCAAATCGGTGATGAAATCGGCTGAAATAACCTTCCAGGGATGGGTGGGAGTGGGCAGCGGCTGGAGGAGACCGGCTGGCTTGCCCACTTGCTTTTTGGCCCTTTGGCAGATCGGACAGGTGTTTACATAAGTCTCAATGTCTCTCCGCACCTGTGGCCACCAGAAATCACGCAACACCAACTGGATCGTCTTGAATAGCCCAAAATGTCCCGCAGCCCGGCTGTCATGGCACAGCTTTAGAATGTCCTCTCTTTCAGGCCCCGGGGAGACATAGATCCGATCCCGCCGGCATAACAGGTCGTTCTTAACCTGGAACGGGAACTGCACCCCCTTGGTCTTTTGCTCACGCAACCAAGGATCTTCCCTTTGCCGGGCCTGTATGCGGTCATTCAGTGTCTTTTTCCCAGTGGAAACAGGGTCGGGCGCCGGCTTCTCCCTGCCAGCCCCGCTTGTCGCCGCAAAGTTTTCAACAGCCTGGACTCAGAGGATCCCTCCTCCCCCCCGAGTGTACTCCGGCTTCCGGGACAAAGCATCAGCTTGCTTGGTCTGGGCCGGGGTGACGTAGTGAATCCGGAAATTGAACCGCTCAAAGAACAGGGACCATCTCTGCTGTCTCTGATTCAATTTCTGCTGGTTCTTCAAGTGCTCCAAGTTGCGGTGATCCGTGTAGACTTCCACCGGGAACTTGGACCCCTCCAAAAGATACCGCCAAACCTCAAATGCCACTTTGATTGCCAGCAACTCCTTCTCCCAGATTGTATAGTTCCTCTCTGGCGCAGTCAACTGCCTAGAGTAGTAAGCACACGGCAACAAATCACTTCCCTGAGGCTGCAGCAAAATCGCTCCCACTGCTACATCTGAAGCATCCGCTTGCACGATGAACGGGGTCTGTGGGTTGGGATGTTGTAGAATCGGCTGAGTCGTAAACAACTGTTTCAGTCTTTGAAACCCGTGGTCAGCCGCCGGTGTCCACCGGAACGGGGCCTTTCCCCTCAAGCACTGAGTGATAGTTTCTGCCCACTTGGCAAAGTCAGGGATAAACTTCCTGTAGTAATTGGCAAACCCCAGGAAGCGTTGAATGTCCTTTTTGCTGGCAGGCGCCTTCCAGTCAATGACCGCCTGCACCTTGGTATCATCCATGGCGATGCCCTGGGGAGAGATGTGGTAGCCCAAGAAGTCCACCTCATGTAGGTCGAACGCACATTTCTCCAGCTTGGCATAGAGGCCATGATCCCGCAACCGCTGCAAGACCTCCTTCACATGGCGATCATGGGTCGCCTGGTCTGGCGAGAAAATCAACAAATCATCCAGGTAGATGGCCAGATAGCGATCTAACAGGTCCCTGAAGATGTTGTTCATGAAGTGCTGGAATGTGGCGGGAGCATTACACAAACAGAAACTCATTACGACGTATTCGAAAATCCCCCATTTCGTGTGGAATGCAGTCTTCCATTCGTCCCCTTTCCTGATCCGCACCAAATTGTAAGCACCCCTCAGGTCCAATTTAGTGTAGACTTGGGCCCCACGCACCCTGTCCAACAGCTCTGGAATCAATGGCAACGGGTAACGGTTCCGAATCGTGATCTTATTAAGCTCCCGATAGTCATTACAAAGCCGCAACTCCCCCGACTTCTTCTTTACAAACAAAACTGGAGCGCCGGAGACTGCGAGGGCCAGATGAACCCCTTTTTCAGGTTGTCATCCAAAAGCTCACGAAGGGCCGCCTGCTCGGGCTCGGAGAGAGGATAGAGTCTTCCACGGGGGGTGGGGGCTCCTGGTTCCAGGTCAATGGCACAGTCATACGGCCGGTGGGGGGGGGGGAGTCGTTCCGCCTCCTTCTCACTGAACACATCCAAAAAGCCGCATACCTTTTGGGCAGCATGACGACTTGCTCCACCTCTTGCGCTTGGCAAACCTGAGCTGTCAAACTGTCCATTGCAAACTGTCAGTAGGCGATGCATGCCCATCAGCCCCTGTATCCCCTCCATCTTGGTCCAAAGCAATCGAGACCCCCGTAGCGGCACCCCGCCCCGGCTGGAACGGAGGCTGGGTTGCTACAAGATCTGCAAAAGGCCGACAAGCCTGGCCTTTTGCAGATGGCAGATGGTAATTTTGTTAGTGCTGATTGTTTTTACGTGCAGACCAAGATCTTTAGGGACTGCACCCAGGGTGCTGTTCATCACTGGGACCACCTTTGATGACTTGTGTCAGCTTTTCCTGTTGTTTCTCTTCAATCCTGCTATCGCCTGGGATTGCAACATCAATTATCCATACTTGGTTTTGGTTTTGTTTGTTTTTTTTTGCATGATTGTGAGGTCAGGAGTCTTGTGCTCCAAAACTCTGTCTGTCTGAATTCAGAAGTCCCAGAGTTGTTTGACGTGTTCATTTTCTCTAACTTTTTCAGGCTTGTGATCCCACCAGTTCTTTATCGTAGGCAGATGGTATTTGTGGCACAATTTCCAATGGATCATCCGAGCAACAGTGTTATACCTCTGCTTGTAGTCCATCTGTGTGATCTTCTTGCAGCAGCTGAGTATGTGATCCATCATTTCATCAGCTTCCTTGCAGAGTCTACACTTGATATCTGATGTCAACCTTTCAGTTCTGGCTTTGATGGCACTGGTTCTAATGGCTTATTCTTGGGCTGCCAAAATCAGGCCCTCTGTCTCCTTTCTCAAAGTTCCATTTGTGAGCCACATCCATGTTTATTCCATGTGATGATGATGATGATGATTATTATTATTATTATTAGGCCATCTTTACTCTTGCCCATTTTTTCATCTCTTGTAAGGAGTTAGACAGTGGAGCTCACCCTATCCTAATGACCTACAGAATAGGCCTTTTTCACCTCCTACATCGTCTTTTTGCCTTTTTTTCAGAACTGATGTAGAGAGCTAGGCACATGAGCAGAAATTATGCCAAAGCCTGAATGAGAAAGCAATTCTGTTTCTGGTCAAGTGGATGGAGCCAATGATCACCTTCAGTGTGGATTCTTACTCCAGAATGGATCGATCCAATTTGCTGTCCTAATTATCAACAGCATGGGGTGTTCATACACTGATCCATAGGTTTCCAAAGTAATTCCTGATAATTTAGGAAGGGGATAGGTTGAACTATTTGTTTCAGAACTTTCACCTTCAAATACAAAGTAATCAGGGAGCATAAAACTCTCAGTTTCTGCAAAATCTAATCTCTCAGAACTCAGCAGATGGTGACGTATTTAATGTGTGGTTTTAAACATACTGTTTAGATCAGTCTTCTCACCCACCATGTATCCCAGCTGGCTTAACAATTAAAAAAACATGGGGAATCTCTGAGAGAAAGTGATTAGGCATCAAGGTAGGGAGGAAGCAAATAGAGGAGTGCAAAGTAGGGGGATCATTCATGCCAAGAAGGTCCTATTGGCGTCAAATAATGGGGAACGAAAAAAAAGACAAATTAATTTTTTACTGTTGCATCTTCGCCGGCTTTTCAGATGTTCTAAAAATTGCCAAGTAACCATTTGGTGTCTAAAGGATGAATCACAGTTAACGACCAGCTGTGTAAACAATAGATTCATTACTTTTCATGCTGCTTTTAAAGCTGGGATCTTTCCTCTTGGTAAAGTTGCAAAATGTGCAACTTGAGAGAAAACAGCGTTAAATTTACACTTGTAACGTGTCAAGTGTGTTGGGGCCAGAAGGAACACTGACAGAGATTGTCAGTAAGAAGCAGAAGGACCCAAAACCTGCCCTCCTTTGCCATCTGCTCCTCCTTTCCATTTGCCCTCCATTTACATCACTACTGCCCAAATGTATAATCTACCAGTAACTGTTTGAAGAGGAGCCCCTGGTGGCACAGCGGGTTAAGCTGCTGAGCTGCTGAACTTGCTGACCAGAGGTTCGAATCCAGAGAGCAGAGTGAGCTCCCACTATTAGCTTCAGAGGTTGTGAGGTCTGTTGGAAACTAGGAAAGTGATGTTTATATATCTGTGGAATAATGTCCAGGGTGGGAGAAAGAACTCTTGCCTACTTGAGGCAGGTGTAAATGTTGCAATTGGCCACCTTGATTAGCATTTAATGGCCTTGCAGGTTCAAGGTCTGACTGCTTACTGCCTGAGAAAATCCTTTGTTGGGAGGTGATTAGCTGACCCTGATTGTTTCTTGTCTGGAATTCCCATTTTTGAGTGTTGCCCTTTATTTACTGTTTTGGTTTTAGAGTTTTTTAATACTGGTAGCCAGATTTTGTTCATTTTCGTGGTTTTTTCCTATCTGTAGAAATTGTCCACATGCTTGTGGATTTCAATGGCTTCTCTGTGTAGCCTGAAAGCATAGTTTTTAAAGTGGTTTAGCATTTCTGTGTTCTCCAATAATATGCTGAGTCCAGGTTGGCTCATCAAGTGCTCTGCTATGGCTGACTTCTCTGGTTGAAGTAGTCTGCATTGCATTTCCTGTTCCTTGATTCATGTCTGGACACTGTGTCTGTTCAGGTGAAACATCAGGAGAGAATGCTTCTGGAATATGGCCACACAGCCTCGAAAACTCACAGCAACTCATTGGGAGTTAATTTATCAAAAGAAGGAAAGTTGCTTTGTCCTTTGGGATTGCCCCAAAGGACTACAGAAAGCAGACTACCTCAAGATTCACAAACAAAAAACAAGTCCCAAGAGAAGCCAGGGCTATTTGAGGACATCTCAGGATTTGATTCCCCATAGTAACCTATGGATGTGAGAGCTGGACCATAAAGAAGGCTGAGCAAAGAAAAATAGACACTTTTGAACTGTGGTGTTGGAGGAAAATTCCGAAAGTGCCTTTGACCACAAGAAGACCAAACCAATCCACATTCCAGGCAATATTGCCTGGCTGCTAACTGGAGGGAAGCATATTAGAGGCAAGGATGAAGTACTTTGGCCACATCATGAGAAGACAGGACAGTTTAGAGAAGACAATGATGCTGGGGGGAAATGGAAGGAAAAAGGAAGAGGAGCCGACCAAGGGCAAGATGGATGGGTGGTATCCTCGAAGTGACGGACTTGACTCTGAAGGAGACCCTGTGTGAGGTGACGGCCGACAGGGAGCTCTGGCCTGGGCTGGTCCATGAGATCACAAACAGTTGGAAGCAACTGAATGAATAAACAACAACAAACATGATTTTCTGCTTCTGGGAGCCACTGCTTTAAGGTAGTGCCAGAACAGAATGACCCTTCCAAAAAGGAAAATAACGCACATAAATATTGGCAAAGCAAACTGTGATTAAATATGGCAACATTGTGAGTAGAAACGTGAACAGTTTGTTGGATGTAACTCATCCCAACCTTGGCCTCCTGCTCCTTTTACTATTCCAAGAATACGGCTGGCATCTGACTTTGGCTTGTTATTGGATTCCATCTCTGACTACCCTTCTCTGAGTCTGGTAAACAGCTTGGTGAGACCTGGGCTTTGCTTCCTAGACCTTACTTTTGAGCATCTGTTATTTAGTCATGTGGATGAATAGATGTTCTTTTTGTTGTTCCTTGTTTATGGGGTCTGGATAAGGGCTTTTTCAGATTAATTTCTGTTAGAGACCCCTGTCAGCTAGAATGAGGGCAGCTTGGGTGAAGACAAGTAATTATTCCTCCAACACCATCAAGGACTTGCAAGCGTGAATCTGTTCCCTCTTTCCTTGCAACAGGGGTTCTCAGCCCGTGGGTCCCTGCCCGGGTGTTTTGGCCTACAACCTCCAGAAATCCCAGCCAGTTTACCAGCTGTTAGAATTTATGGGAGTTGAAGGCCAAACCATCAGGGGAACCACAGGTTGAGAACCACTGTGCTACAACCACCAGGAGATGTTTTGCTTTCCATCCCATCCATTTCCCAGTTGTAACTTGTAAGGATACAGGGCAGAGTTTTTAAGTTGTAGCACCAACTTCATTATTATTTTTCCCTTGGTTGGCTTTTAATTCGTGGGTGACACTTTGCCTTTTTTATATAAAGGTCCTTTATTTTGGTTAACAAGTGGGTTGTATGGTGTTTGTAGTCTGCTGAGATTAGTCGCACCAGCTGCTGGATCCTCCACAATTTCTTCCTTTGTTTAATATCTAAGGAGAATGTCAGATGAATTGAGTCCCTGGACTGGATTTTCCTGGCTTTGGTTGCCCTTGTTCCACAGCTTCATCACTTATTTGTTGACCAACCACAGCCTGCTGGGACTATTAAATAAACCTTTTGGAAAGTCCAGGGCCTGCCATGCATCAGAAGTTCATGCTTTTCTGGCAAATAGAATTGCCGATTTAGGTTTCCAGTCTGGTCATTGTTTGTTCAGCTCTCCATTCTTGCCAGTCTGTTTGATGTGCTTGTTCTGTTTCATCAGTTGTTTGACTGCCTTGGAGAGCTAGATATTTACTTTCTCAAGAGATGCTTGGGCAGAAGGAAACTCTAATTTATGACATTTCCATTGGGGTTTGGTCATGGGGTTGTCTCGGTGCTTATGCTGTATTCCAGAGCAGGAACACCTCTGACCTTAAACATTACACCACTTTGGTAAAATCAGCAAGCGGTTTGCCCGCCCATCCCCCGAATGAAGGAGACTCAGTCAATAACAATGCAACAATTCTTTTGGATCAAATTGGGCAAAATTTTATTTGCCTATTTAAATCACCTCAACTAATCTCAAAGGGTGTCAGGGATCAATTTCAATCAGATGTAATCAATCTCATTAAATTTGCGGGCGAAACACCAAGATTGCCTGATTAATCAACCAGGACAACCTAATGAGGGAAATGAGTAAGAGGTCCATTCTCCCACAGCGGAGAAGAGCCTCTTCTCATTCCAGGGCCATTAACTGAACTTCACCCAACAACCATAACTTTTGGGTGCATACATAACTAACTGGCCCTCACCCCTGACGGGGGTGCCTCGGTGTACACCAACTATGGCATTTCCCTCTCTAATCACCGCCACGGATTGGAGGCAGATGTCCATCTTGCCTCCATCCCCACCTCTCTTCTAACACCCTTCTCATGCCCTCACTCAAGTCAGCTAGAAACAAGTGGTTCCCTTCGTCTGACAAGTGTACCCCATCATTTCTAAAAACAATTTGGTTGGCCGGATGAATGAATTTATGCTCCATGTAGGAACCATTCCCTGACGTAACCACTGTGCGCCTGGCCCGGTTAACCCTCTTGTGGGCCTTCTCCAACAACTTGGGGTCCCCACCCCCAGGCCACCACATCCATGTTGTAATCTCTGACCACACCACGTGGACTCCGGGCCATGCCCTCCAAATTGTGAAAAGATCGGCCCTTGCCTGCAAAAACAAAGCTTTGCCAGTCAAAAGGCCCAAATCGTTACCACCAAGGTGGATAACGATCACATCAGGGGGCAACACACCCCTGCCTCGAAATAACATGGGACACAGCCCATCCCATCGCAGACCACGTCTGCCCATCCATTGCACACTAGCAATGGCACTCATGCCCAGATGTTGGCTGACAGGGGAATCGAGAGCTGCCTGCTCCACCCAATAGATGTAACTATGGCCGCAAATCAGGACTCTCTTCCTCTCCGACCGCATTGGACCTGCAATGACACAAAAATCGCAAACAGCATCACGAAGGCTTACAACCGAACCTTCCGCACATATCCCTTGTAAGCCCCTGAACGCCACCTCCCCAAAGCCATAATTGTCCCGGCATCGTACCCCATTGCGGCTGCAGACGCCGCCGCTCCAATCCTAAAGGAATGGGTTCCGAATTGCATGCCCTCCAAACCTAAAAGTTTCAGGGCCTTTTTAGTGACTGCCCAAAATTGAAATTTTGACAATGGCGTCCCGCCCTGATGACAAAATAAATAACCCGCAGCCGGGCCCCGGAGTGCAAGATAGCGTGTCATGGCTGACACTGGGCACAGTTCAGCATCACTGGCTCTGTTAAGCCTGACCAAAGAGCCCTTGGCAAACTGATCAGTCTTTGACGATCTGACCATCAATTCTAACATACCAGGGGTCAATCTTATGTCAGAAACCAAGAAAGCTCTGTGTGAGGAATCGGTTTTGGATGACGCCACCAACTCACTCACTCTAAATGCACCAAAAAAGGCGGTTAAGGCAGCCGAGTGGAATAATGCCTGTTCGTATTCGGAATCGCAAACGGAGGCCCATAGTTGCCCAAGCCCTTTTAAAATGCCTTGCGTCAAAGGCTCCCTTGTATCCATGACCCTACCGCTTTGTTTAGACCACCCTGCCATAAGTTTATGCAGGCGGAAATCGTTTGTTGGGTCAGCCATGCCTTGCGCCTTAAGCCAGTAGGCCAGCGCCGACAGTTTTACACGAATGGAATGGACCGCTAACCCCCGCCTCCTGTTGTATACGCAAAACTGCGCAACGTGGTCGTAGGGCACCGGGAAGGACTTAGGTAAACCGTAGTACTCCCTGAATTCTGCGAATTCCTTTACGGCCCTGAGGTAGCCTCTCCGAGAGCTTGGAGCTAACGCCAGCGACATGCCGACTGCTACCTCGTCACTCCAGACTGCCAAAGATGGTCTGGCATGCTTTTCGGGCGCTCGTCTGCGGTGGCCGCTAGTTGCTTGAAGCGCTCCATCTGCATACGAGACAGAGCGTCGGCCAATGAATTATCTAGCCCCGCAATGTGGAATGCCCGGAACAGAATGTTTAATTTTAAACAGTGCAACGTAAACAACCTCAAGGCCCCCATCACTCTAACTGAACGAGAGGTAAGGTTATTGATGACCTGCACCGTGGCCATGTTGTCACACCAGAAGTGGACGGAGGAGTTGGTAAACCTATCAGCCCAAATATATACTGCTACCAATATCGGGAAGAATTCCAGGAATGTAAGGTCCGCCGTGATGCCCAAAATATGCCAATCGTTGGGCCATCGCTCAGCGCACCACTGCCCATCGAAATAGACTCCAAAGCCCAAAGAGCCCGAAGCATCTGACGCCACCTGCATCGCATTTTTTAACAAGTTCTGGCGCCAAAACGAGATGCCATTAAAAATTTTCATAAAGTTCAGCCAAATTTCCAAATCCGCCTTTATAGCACGAGTCACCCTAATATGGTGATGTGGCGAGACTGTGCCAGAGATAGCATCGCACAGCCTCCGCAGGAAAGCCCTGCCCAGGGCCACCACCTTACACGCAAAATTTAGATGGCCTATCAATTCCTGGAACTCCCTCAATGTGGCTTTACTCTTAAGTAAAAATTTTTCCAGTCTGCAACCTTAGCTGGTGGCAACCTGGAATGTTGGTTCACCGTATCCAACTCAACTCCTAAGAACGTAAGCACCGAACTTGGACCTTCGGTCTTCTCCTTGGCTAGTGGCACACCCAGCTCTTGTGTCAGGCGCTGAAAGGCAGCTAACAGTGCCTTGCACTCACCTGACCCAAACCGCCCCACGAAGAGGAAATCATCTAGGTAGTGCACCACCCCTTGGAGGCCCAAGTCGGTCTTAACCACCCACTCCAAAAATGTACTAAACGTCTCGAACGCGGCACACGACACAGAGCAGCCCATGGGCAACGCTCGATCGATGTAAAAAAGACCCTTAAATCGAAAACCGAGGAGGTCAAAATCCTCGGGATGAACTGGGAGCAACCGAAATGCGGATTTAATATCACACTTGGCCAATTCGGCTCCCGGTCCGTGACGTTTTACTAGTCGCACAGCCCCATCAAAAGACGTGTAGTGCACCGTGCACAGGTCATCGGGTATCGCATCATTCACAGAACTGCCCCTAGGGTAGGACAAATGATGAATGAGGCGATACTCACCAGGGGCCTTTTCCGGAACAATTCTCAACGGGGAAACCCTCAACTGGGGAGTGGGGGGAGAAACAAACGGACCAATAACCCTCCCTTCCTCCAATTCCTTCTTAATTTTCCGTTGAACCACGTCTTTCATTCCGATTAAGGATTTAAGATTAGGTGACAGACGTGGTACCCTAGGACCTTGAGCTGGGATGTGAAAACCGAAGGTAAAACCGCTAAGCAGATAGGCCGCCGCGTCCCTCTTCAGATAACTCTTCAGCCACTGTCCTAGCGGGCCCAGTTTAACTGGGCTGGGGCCCTTTTGGAAGGGGTGACTGGGTCCCGCTCTTTCTATTAAATTGACCCTCCCGGGCGCTTCCCTTTCCTGACTTCCCCCTATTACAATGTTTTGCCGAATGGTTCCCTGAGCATATGGAACAGGCACGTGAAAATTTACAATACTTCCTGGAGCAGACTTCCTGACCGGAGAACTCCCAACAGAGGAGCTTCTGCCACTGGGACTGTCCCGCCTGGGGCGCTTGACGAAAGGGCGACCCCACCTTAGAGTTCTGAACTAAGTGACCACTATCCGCGGGCTCCCCCGGGACAGCCTTCGCTGCATTCATAACTTGCAGCCACAACTAGTCATCAATCAAGTCCCATCGCTTTGACGGGTCCAAAGCCGCTAGAGAGCGAAAACGCCTGTCGTACTCTAGCCATGCTTTACCCATAAACCTCATATGCGCCCCGTATATTAGGTTCTGGTACTTAAATAGGGCCTTTGCCCTATATGGTTGTGCCTCAACTAGGATACCTGCGTAAATTGTATAGCAGGCCAACCAATTTTCCCAGTTGTGCTCGACCTTTCTCTTTTTAAGTTTTTCCTTCCCATCCTCATCGAGCTCGTCCTTCTCCTTTTTTTCTAATTCCCTGTAGAACAGGGTGAATAAGTCCACAAACTCATTCCTTAATATCTTTTCTAAAGTCTTGGGGGCCAAATGTGCCCCAAGCTCAGCATTGGCTGCCGGGGCCAGAATGGGCATGGTCCACTTATCCGTGCCCCAGTACTGCCTGGAATCCCCGGTCCTCGCTGCCTCTAGGGAAATAGCCACTACGGGGGTCACCTGGGCAGGCACAGTCGCAACCGTGTCAACCTCCTGTACCATTACAGGTGATTGTTCAGTCTGAGCAGCCAAATCTGTGACCCTGCTCAGAGGGGTCGCTCCCACCCGTACCCCCAACCCAGGGGATGAAGTAACACCCAGCACCCCGGGGGACACCGTCTGCACCTGGGTGTTGTCCCATGGCCACACAGGCCCAGCCTCCCTACCTGCGGTTGATGACGAGCCAGGGACCACGGGTGGCGGTGCCACGGGTGTAGATGCCACGACCGGCGCTGCCCCTGACGCCAGCACCGGATCCGCCGATGAAATCCCTTCGCCTCCGTCCGACTGGTCACTCCCTGCCATCCCGCCTGCCTGGGTCATCAGCGGGCAGGAATGGGCTGCTGCGTCAATCGGCTGACCTCCAGCTCCTTGCCCAGCCTCTAAAGAAGCGACACGGGACAAAATACTTTTAAAAAGCAGCTCCCTGCTTGCCCCCCGTGCCGGCCTGAGCTCAGTAGCCGGCACAGTCAATCCCCTCCCTCTCTCTAACCCCTCAACCCTGGCTAACAGAGCCCTGAGGCTATCGGCCGAGATGCTCTCGCTGTCCGATGATCCGGGAGAGGGCGGGGGTCGCTTCGACGGGGTCTTCTTGGCTGGCCCCTTCCCTTTAGGGCCACCCACATTCTTCTTCGATGCCATCCTGTGGGAAAATCAGCAACACGCAATGAATATCTCCCTACGGATACGGGTGAAAAATGGGGGGGACTGGCAAAGCACACCTCGCCCGCCGGTCCCCCAGACCATCCTGGAAGCCAGCGGCCCCATCCTATTTACCATTGTCCCCAGCCCTATACCACCCATGCACCACGCCTGTGTGAAAACCAATACCTGCAGCCCTTCCGAAGTTCACTTCCATAACCTGTAACTATAACACCTGATGTCATTACCGCCATATTAGATTGGTTCCCTTCCCTTCACCCCTTATCTTAAGCTGTCTGGCAGTATTAAAAGGCCACTGCACAATAAATCCTAAAATGGCCGCCGCCCCATTGTCTCAAAATGGCTGCCACCCAGCCACCCCAAGATGAAAGTATGCTAATATGGCCGGCCCTGCCTCAGAGCCCACCCCCAATTAGGCATACGAATTGCCGCTGAGTCAAACAAATGGCTGAACCAACCTGCCTAATGTGGCAGCACCCCTACACCTTAACCAAATCATGCTCCTAACTAGGCTTTTCCCCTGACCTGACTTCAGAAACACCCCAAAATGGCCGCCAGTTAAAATGCAACACAAAATGGCTGCCCCCAGTCTTCCAGCCATGTGGTTAAGATGGCGGCCGCCAAGGCAGCAAGCAACTAAATGAAAGCAGCTAGCAAGCCCCATTTTCCTCCCTGCAGTAGTTATCCAGTCCTCAGGGCAACGCCACCGCTCCCGGATATCTTTCTTCTCCACCTTCCCATGAGGGACGGTCCGACGAGTGGTGCCAAAACTCCCCCCTGTAAACGGGGCAAGCAACCCTAGGGGAGGAGGAATAGGCCCCGATCCGTGAGCAGGGAGGAGGCGGGAGCAGGCGCGCACTAAAGGCCCCGGGCCACCCCCCTCCCTGCCCAGCGAGCCACAGACCCCGAAAACGGCGCGGAAAAAACTTTTCTGCCTAGGCGCGCCGCCAAAAGGCGCCACGGAGTGAAACCCCCCCCACGCGTGCCTCCAAAACCGCCGCCTCCGCGCCGCCCTGCACCGGCCCGCCGGCAGCGTTCGAGGGCGGAGCGGGAGCGCCAAGCTGTGGGGGAAACACACCACGGGCGGCCGCAGCGGCGCTTTTGGAAACCCGAGCGCCGCCACGGGCTGCCAGCCTTCCCAGGCGCAAAAAGGGGGTGCGAGGCCGCCGAAAGTCGAGGCAGCGGTGCCCGAAGGGGGGGGGGCTGCTGGGGATAAAGGAGAGGGGGGCGAGGGAAGAAAAAGATACCGCCACCAGCGTGTCCCGGGCCCCACGGCCACCGCACCGTGCCAGCGAAGCCCTCGACCGGGGTCCCTCGAGGAAGGAGGAGGAGGTGAAAGAGAGGGGGGAGGAGAGGGGCTCTCCCCCTCCCATCCTCCCCGCATCCCCCCATACCGACCTTACGCCCTCTTCACGATCGCCAACAGGTAATCCTGGTCGCCTCTTTGGGTTCGTCCACCTCCTCTTCCCGGCCTCTGCTTCTCCTTCTTCTCTTCCTTCGTTCCACGAGCTGGCCTGATCTGCGTCCTCTCGGTTAGGCAATCAGGCGCAGAATGGCCTGATGGGGGTTGGCCTTCCTAGAGGCCACGCCCCCAGCCTAGAAGGTTCAGCCGAACCTTCAAGCTCCAATTGGAGTCGGGGGGGGGGCAAATGCCTCTCGCCCCAGCTGGGGCGAAAGGGTATTATTGGAAGATATATGTAAGCAAAGCAGTAAAAATGGTAAAAACAGTATTGTCCAAAACATTACAGTCCATGAGATTCAAGACACAAAGTTAAAACACAGGTAAAACACCAGATTCAAGGGAGCAAAATTCAAAGAACTGTGCAATATGGAAATCCAATACATAAAACAGGAGCCTGGCTGAAGTTGAAGCATGAAACAAGGAATATACTTGGAAACAAGACTATCGTGAAAATTCACTGTTGACAAAACTGAAACAACTCTTTCTTTTGTATCAATATAAAGTTTTTCCTGACCTCAGAACAGAAAGGAAAACATTCCCTTACAACTAGATAAGGATTTCTTATCTCTTTTTTCCTGAAGATGAACTGACCCTCATTGTGCCAGAGAACTTTGGCTCTGTTTACAAAAGTCTTGCTTTCTACCTTCACTTTCATTAAATTCTGCACCTGACAAATCATCCTCCAAAGACAGTTTCTCAGAGGAATACTGTTGAGGGCCCCTCCCAGGAATGTGACCTTGTGAATCTGAAAGAGAAACAGGCCCAGGAAAACCCTCATCCCCATCGACAACAGACCCAGGTCTAAAAAACCTTTTGTCCCCAGTGACATCATGAACATCAGACACAATCACAGGCTGAACTACAACAGTTTATAGCTCAGACTGTCCAAGACAGAGGGAAATGGATTAGGACAAGTAAATGCTACTTTTTAAATCTACAACTCTCTGAATTCCCAATACCTGGATGTGCTCATTGAGGGATTCAGGGAGCTATGGTCCAAGGACTTTATCACACAACGTCGCTATTCCATGGCACTTGTGTGATCTCTGATAATGGATACATACTACTGGATGATGACCTTTGATTTCACACTTTTCTTTCTTTGTATAATTCCACATTTTTACCTTCATGTTATTGCATAGTCCCACCTTCTTCCGTATCTGCTGCTCTCTAATTTTTAATTTAGCATCCCACCTACATACTGCCCGTCAACTCTGGACAATGAAAAATATGGGATTTCTTGCCCTGCTCCCAGTCTAGTATTCCACTGGTTTTCTTTCTAGGCATCTGCCAGATGGAACTACACAATGCAATGTGTTAAATTGGAATAGTAACAACAATGTGTGAATTGAGCAAATAGCCACGCAGATGTAGGGAAATGTCTTTTTGACTTGCTGTATGAAATATGTGTATGAGAGAGAGAGAGAGAGAGAGAGAGAGAGAGAGAGAGAGAGAGAGAGAGCGTAATCTGTTTGGACAGCCTTTGGTAATTCTTCATTTATTCATTAGCGGACATCTCTACTTTACTTAGCTCCTCAAGTGCAAGAGCACTGTACAGATGCAAAGCAGAGAGACATAATGCTATCCAAGAGATTGCTGGAGGACAGATGGTATCCTAGATTTGCAAGAAGGCCGTTGTATAATTAACAGCAGACTCATTACATTAGAAAACATTCACTCACGTAATATGCTTTTGGATATTATCAGTACAATGTTAAAACCCCATCAATTACAATACTAAAGTTGCAAAGGAGGAAAAGGAGGGGGATGAAGTGACTTCTTTGAAGGAATGAAATACTACAAGTCATTTGCTCCAGTTCTTAATTTTGATGAGTCCAGTTTTGTAAACAAGGATACATTTTCCAAGGCAATTGTTGCTAATTATGCATGTCCATAAATGCATGCTGCGATGTGAATGTTACACCAAAGGGAATATTCTGCGTCCTTATGGAGTGCTAGAGACAAACCTGGCTTTCTGTGGCTGTGATCCAACATCTTCTCAACACAGTGTAAAGACCTGCACATAGAGATACACTAGGCCAGCACTGCACAACTCTCATGCAGCACAGCAACATAGTATCATGCATGTCCATGATGATTGGATGCCATTTATCATAAGTGATCACTCATGGCCAAGTCTAGTTGTCTTCCAAGGGTAGAGTTTTGGTGGTGGGTCCGTAATCCATGGCAAAAAGGCTGAATCCATATCCATCGCCCTTGTGCTGGTCCGTGGATAAGGACTTCCAGAGTTCACAGTCCTTCTCCCATTGCCTCTTACCAACTGCCATGGACCTTTTGTTGGTTTTCTTTTTCTTGGAAGATGACTGTGTGAATTTATTTTACGTGTGCACATGACTCCAACAGCTTTGCTCATAGGTTCACTGGAACATACAAGTCCCTTCACCATGCAAAACCTGCAACATGAAACCACAATACAGAATTCCCAATTGCAATGCACAATTTCTTTGTTTGCATTTTTTCACTGTCACAAGGGTCCTGTGCCCCTAACCCCAGGGAATGTGGAGTGCTGGCTGCAATTCACACGTCATACATTGCAACTTCTGCATGCACATGGCACTAATACAGTATTTTTCAACCTTCCTAATGGCACGACCTCTTAATACAGTTCCTCATGTTGTGGTGACCCCCAAGCACAAAATTATTTTCATTGCTACATCATAACTGTCATTTTGCTACAGTTATGAATTGTAATGTAAGCATCTGATATGCAAGATGTATTTTCATTTGCTGGACCAAATTTGGCACAAATACCTAATACGTCCAAATTTGAATACTGGTGGGGTTGGGGGAGGGGTGGTTTTGTCACTTGGGAGTTGAAGTTGCTGGGATTTATAGTTCACCTACAATTAAAGAGAATTCTGAATTCCATCAATGATGGAATTGAACCAAACTTGGCTTACAGAACACCACCAACCAACAGAAAATACTTGAAGGGTTTGGTGGGCAATAACCTTGAGTTTTGGAGTTGTAGTTCACCTGCCTCCAGAGAGCACTGTGGACTCAAACAATGATGTATCTGGACCAAACTTGACATGAATCCTCAATATTCTGAAATGTGAACACTGGTGGAATTTGAGTAAAATAGAACTTGACATTTGGGAGTTGTAGTTTATTTTATTTATTTTATTTATTTATTCAGTCTTGTATAAGAAGAGCCATGCTGAATCGGGCCTCAGCCCATCTAGTCCAGCATTCTGTGTTTATTTATTTAGCAGAAAGGAGGGCAAAACCCTCACCTTCCCGACCCCCACAACCAGTACCCGGGGAAATCCTGCCTTATCAACACAGAGGTCATGTCCATTTCAACACAGAGGTGGCACTTGGATGTCCATTGTATACCGCTCCTTCCGGCAGGCTCGGGGTGGTTCACATACAACCAAGCAACACACAGTGTACAACAATAGCAAAAAACGCGGACAGTAGATTTACAGTTCACCCATAATCAAAGAGCATTCTGAACCCCACCAATGACAGAATTGGGCCAAACTTCCCACACAGAACCCCCATGGCTTGAAGGGACTTGCTGGCACGAGCCTCCTTCCAACCTCGCATGCTCTCCCTCACCCATGCATGCGCACAACGCTGCCATGTGCCAAGCACGCCTGCACTCCCCTCCCTGCTTGGAGTCTCATAAATGGCCCTCCCCTTGGCTGAGAGAACAGCCAATCAGGAGGGCTTTTGGTGGGAGGATTTGCCGTCTGTTTTCAAAAAGGAAGAGAAGGACAGGCGGAGAAATCTTCAGCCTTCTCTGCCAAAGGGGTTCCTAAAACCATCAGAAATATATGTTTTCTGGTGGTCTTTGGCAACCCCTCCGAAACCCCCTCATGACTCCCCCAGGGGTCCTGACCCCCAGGTTGAGAAATGCTGCACTAAGAGAATGACAGCCATAGTGCTTCCGTGTTGTAGACTAATCTCATCCAGACACATGTTCGCCTTTTGTGTTGTTTCGTTGTGAGCATTTCTTCCTGGAGGAGCCTGGCTGTTTTGTATGTAAGGAAGCCTCCCGCTCAAGCAAAATCAAATGAACATCGTGGCCCTTGCTTAACCTTTACCATTAGAGAAGGAGTCGAGAAAATCATCAGCCGTTGTTAAGAAAAGGTCACAAATCTGATGCCAAAAAGGCTGAACTCCTCTTGTTGTTGGGTCTCGAGGCCAATACAAGAAAATACACTTTGAAACAAAAGGGACATTGGGAAGAGATGAGAAGCCAACGAGAAAACAAGAAAAACGAAAACGCTGAAGTAACTGGATATGGATATATATACTACCAGGTCATCTGACGGAGAGCAAGGCTTCGTGGGCTTCAGCAATCTGATTGGATTGCAGCAAACACCAGCAGATGGTGGATCTGAATCTCACAAGAACACTCAGGAGGCAATTATGGAAAAGAGTTGGATTGTTTTATGTTAAACATGTTATGGAGCAGAAGACCAGTTCACCGGAGACTATTATCCTGGTGAGCCTTGGACCTTTTTTCAGCAGCAGTGCTTTGTGGGCAAGTGTGGCATCTTTTCAGCCCACTTGCAAATTGGCAACATTGAGAAATATACATCCAAAGCAGAAGTTTGTTATTTCTTGACCTCATTCACATAGGGGTTCTTTCTGAGGGACTGGCTTGGGCAAAATGTGTGTCTCATCTTTGTGTTGGAGTTGATTGAAGAAGTTAAACAAGTCAATACTTGAGAGTCTTGATAAAGCTTTCTTTCTTGGCAAAGTTTCAATGCCTGGGGTATTTGTCCTGCTCTCACAACACATCTCAGAGAATAATTGCTCTAAGGTTTCTGGTTCCTGATTCTAGCGTTCTTAAAATGGTTTACAAGACATCGGTCGATTTATTTAGCATTAGCAAAAGTACCTAGTTATCCAGTGCCTATGGATAGCCGCCTGTATCTAAAGAGAGAGATTAAAGTAAGGGAAGTTGCTAGAGGGAGGTCAAGCCATGTACAGGCAATCCCAGAATATTAAGGGAGGTGTAGCAGCAAGATCTCATCCAGTTCAGACATTGTTGTTACCCAACCCTGTGTAAGTCGTGATTTACAATGGTACAAAAGGAAGAGTCAAGGAGTTATTAAACAATGCCAGTCCAAGGGTCAAAAATAATAGGAAATGATGGGATACAAAGGGCATGGCCAGTTGAACGACTGAAGGATTACACACACACACACACCACAGTCTTTGTGAGAAGTATAGGTGGCTGTCTCTGGAAGCCAGATGGTTGTCTGGTCAATATGTCCTATTTAACTTCAGGTTCCTATGGAATATTTCCTCATTTCTCCATGGGGCTGTCAAGTCCTACTGAGGAAAGAGGTGCTCATTGGCTTCGGTCACCGGTTTCTCAAACTGGAGAAGGAGTTGCCTGGAGCAAGCAACTCTTTGCAATTCAACTCCACACATCTTATACCTTGAACTCCAGAGTTATGACACCAGCTTTGCTTGGTCTAGAAACCTGTTAGAAGAGAAACCAGTGTTGTTTCTCTTCTTCCTCAGTCTTTTTCTTATTCCATGCTATTTCTCTTTCTGCCCCAATACTGCCTCCGAACTCTCCTCCCCACCTTGAGTAGGCACCAGGGGATTTCCTCCTGCTCTCTCCTCTCTCCTAGCAAAATGACAGTTATGAAGTAGCAACAAAGATAATTTGATGGTTGGGGGTCACCACGACATGAGAAACTGTATTAAGGGGTTGTGGCATTAGGAAGGTTGAAAAACACTGATTTAAGATCTTTAAACAGAGGTTGAATTTGCATTGTTCAGGGGTGCTTTCACTGAGAATAATCCCATAATTCAAAGGCAAAAATGTATTCTAGTAGTATAATAATGATGTGAGGCAATTTCAAAATAGCTTCTTCATAATATCTCTCACTAGTTCTCTGGAAGCTGATCTAAAATCTTCTCTTCTTGGCTTTTCTTCGCGAATGAAGATTCAGGAAGGTTTCATCCCACACTTTCTACAAGTGTGTTGATAATGGAGGTTGGATGTGTCCTTCGAGCTTGTGCAATTGATTTTTCTGGTGGAGCGCAGTGTGCACAGAACTGGCCTCACCCTTTAAACCAAAGGTTCGTCTGCGGGACCTAGCAAGCTTGGATGGTGGCAGCGAGATCCTCAGGTCGTAGGTTTGGTTTGAGTTTCCTTCTCTTAGATAGTTGACCTTATAGGGTTAGACAAGCACCATCTGCCCAGGTTTGAAATTAGAGTTTTCCTTTTCTTAGGATGGTTGCCAAAAGGCTAGAGAGCCCATCCTGCCCATTGACGCTCTTTGTCAGACCCTTCAGTTGTGACCTGTCTGGCACGGGAGGCCCTACCAGTGGCTATTTTGCCACCGCCGGCATAGCTCACAACTTCATTTGGGTACGCAAGCCTCTCCCCCATGACAAGGAGGCACCAACAGAGAGGCTGATTTAAAATGCTGACCTTAAAACACAGGCAAGTTCCTATCGACATACATAGTCTTTCATCTAGCATGATTTGAAACCATTAAGGGCTTTAAAGAATCCAATCTGAAAGAGAGTAGCCTTTGCTTTTGGAAATGCTACTCTTTTTTCTGTTTGCTCGGGCTGTTCTGATGCACCTGCAGGAGTATTCAAAACATGCTTTCTGTATTGGGCTTCTATATAAATGGATAGAAATAAAATGTTGCCAGAGAAGAAGTAGAGATCTCCATGGCTGCAACACAAATACTCACTTTGCACAGCCAGAAACCTTTGATATAACTTGCCTCTTTTGATTTCTGCATGTCAAGTCCCCTGCCGAATAATACCATCACCACTGGGATAATTCTGGTTATCTCAGCGAACAGAGTCTTTGTCAACGACTTTCGGGTTTTCTCCTCTTGTCTTGACCCCTAGAGACCAGACCACAGTCGCTGCAGGAGTTACTGCTGAGCATCATCAGACTAATGTCTATGCATTGATAGTTCAAAGGAAGGAAACTTGCTTCCATCAAGTTATACAGGATTAACAGGCTTATCTCAGAAAACAGACTAAAAACGAGGCATTCCTTTGGAGGAGAAAAATCCTTCATGTCTTGACAAACAGATCAGAGGGAATGCATTAAGACAGGTATTTGGTTGTCTTGACAGTTGGTCAATTCTTTTGGCGAGAACAAAAAGGGGTTTCCTCTGATATTTGGCTATTTATTTATTTATTTATTGACAGTATTTGTATTCTGCCCTTCTCACCCCAAAGGGGACTAAGGACAGATCACAGAATACACATATGCAGCAAACATTGAGTGCCATTTTACACACAACTCTCATTACATCTAGGATAGACTACTGCAATGTGCTCTATGTGGGGTTGCCTTTGAAGACTGTTCAGAAGCTTCAAATAGTCCAATGAGAAGCAGCCAGGTTAACAACTGGGGCGGCATACAGAGAGCACACTACTCCCATGTTACGTTAGCTCTAGTGGCTATCTGTTTGCTCCCAGGCACAATTCAAAGTGCTGGCTTTAGCCTACAAAGCCCTAAATGGCCCTGGCCCAGTTTACCTGTCTGAACTCATCAATCTTTACGAACCACCACAAAGACTAATATATATATATATATATATATATATATATATATATTTATTTATTTATTTATATATATATATATATATATAAAGAGATGCTCCAAGCACTCTTGCTGGCCACACAACCAGCAGGTGACAACGCAAGCTCCTCGGCTTGAAAATGGAAAAAACTCTTTCCCTGAGCCAGAGATGAGCAGAAGCACCTCCAAAAGCCAGAAATGAAAGGATATGCCTCAGCCTTTGTTTGTGTTTCTGTGTCTCATTATATATGATTGTAAAAGGCATTGAATGTTTGCCTATGTATGTAAATGCTGCAATCCGCTCTGAGTCCCCTAGGGGAGAAGGGCGGAATATAAATGAAGTGTGTTGTTTATTGTTGTTGCTGCTGTGTGCCTTGCCTTCATGTATATGTTTCCTTTGGGTTGGTGTGCAAAAAGCCATTTGCTAGTCCCTTCCATACCTTTCCCAAAGGGATGGCTGCTGTGGCCATTTATTGACCAGCAGGAGCTGGGCAACTCGCGCTCCTCGGAGTAGCCTATCTCTGTTGCAACTCTATCCAAGAGGAAGGGAAGCAAAGCTGCATAGATAATGAGCTCATTTGTCTTTGCCTTGCATATAAGGCAAGCCACTTCTCCATCATTTCTCCCACACCCTCCATCCCAACCAGTGTATATCCATCATATTTTTTCCACCCAAATTTGACAGTTGACAGAAAGTAAAGTGTTAGATAGCTACATGTGCATCACACACCGTGTGAGATCTTGTCTCCTGAAACCTTAACTCATGGAAGCTGAGATATGTGCACCAGAGATCTGTATGTCTATCCCATCTTTTCTCTCTAAATTGATTTCTCCATGAAAAAAACATAGAATGACATAGCACCAGAGAAATGTGCGAGGATTATAATAGGAATCTGATGTCTGGACATCCCACAAAAAACCCATCAGGAAAGCAAGTGATTGATGACATTTGGAAATCATTATTTTTTTATTGATTGATTGATTGATTGATTTTATTATTTATGAGTCGCTCTCCACGTCAGTGCTCCGGGCGACTTACACATAAAACACCTAAAACAGTTCAATAGTTAAAGCTATTGACAGTGCCAGAATTGCCTATTCTGTTTAGGAAGTACAGACATAAACATGACATGTAAACTAAGGATATTGTAGCAACATGTTTTTAAGGATATTAATTGGTTTTAGTGGTTTCCCTGTTTGGACTTGTAGTTCCGTGATCAGTCACTAGATGGCAGATTATCTGAATCACTGTATAGCTTTGCAGCTGATACAGTTTGAAGTCAGGGTGAGTAGAACTTCTCTCCCACAGCGCCCCCTTATAGAGCAGCCCACATACACATAGAAGGGAGAGACTGCTTCCTTTAGTATCAACAACAGTGCATCATGGTAGAAGTTATCCCTTTGTGTCCTATTCCTTGCTGATATTCCATGGTAGCAGATACTCCCTGGGGTCCTAACCATTGACTCACTTATACAAAAATATGTCCAAATCTGACATTTGCATAACTTTGCTTGAAGACGTCAATGTACACAACTGAGAGCTCCATGCAAAGTTGGGCATTTTGGCTCGCCTTACTCATTTCCCTGTCAATCAGCAATTTACAGCCAAATTACAGATGTGGAGCTGGCTGGTACATGCTGCCTGATTGCTCCATTTCCCCAGCCATACCTCGCTTGGATAGCATCTGTGCTGCCACATTTCTCTTTACGTTTTCTCTTTCCTCTCTTGCTGCCTCTGCGCTACCCCCAGAGACAAGCAACGGTGTTAATTAAGACAGGGCCATGCTAATGCTCAGCCACAGGCTTTGCTGTATGCTCGAATCCCAAAATAGACAGCAGTGCCAATAATCCCTGTGCATTTACATTATGTCTTACTCAACTTGCTCTCATCATCACAACTCGTACTACAGCTTTTTAATGCATGTACCAAAAGAAGATATTAATAAAAAAGGATCACACGAGAGACCACTGTGCTCAATGAGTAAGCTACACAGACCTGAACGCGAGAAGCTGATCAAAATCAAGGCAATACAAATTATGTTGGGGGGGGGATCTAAAAATCTAGTATTTGTGAATCATATCAGAAGCAAACCAAGGTTACAGTTGTGATGTATTTAAAAAAACACAAAGCTTAAAAAGTTGGCATTATATTAAATGTCCTTTGACCAGAAGCTGGCCACTTGCAGTGTCCCTGGTGTTGTTATAAGAAGGTCCTCTATTGTGCATGTGGCAGGGCTCAGGTTGCATTGCGGTAAGTGGTCTGTGCTTTGTATTTCTCCACACTCCACACATGACGTGGGCTCCACTTTGTGGCCCCATTTCTTACGGTTAGCTCTGCATGTCATGGTGCCAGAGCGCAGCCTGTTCAGAGCCTTCCTAGTCGCCCAGTCTTCTGTGTGCCCAGGGGAAAGTCTCTCATCCGGTCTTGGTCGTGGCTTCATGTTCTGGGTTTTAGCCTGCCACTTTTGGACTCTCGCTTGCTGAGGTGTTCCTGTGAGTATCTCTGTTTCTATTTCTTGATTTAAGGTGTTGGTGTGCTAGCTGAAATCTGAACAGAGGATGGGCCAGAGATGTCACTGCCTTGGTCCTTTCATTATTGGCTGTCACGTGGTGCAATACCGGCTAAACAGAATAATTTCTGCAGTGGGGTAATGCATAGACATCCTGTGAATGCAATTTTCCTGCTTCTTGGCAGAATGGGATTGGACAGGATGGCCCATGAGGTCTCTTCCAACCCTATGATTCTATGATTCTATAATAATAATATGGCATGTCTCACTGTTTTAGCATGATGAGATGTGTTCCACACTGGGCATGCGTACTCAGCAGCAAAGTAGCATAGCGCAAGAGCAGATGTCTTCACTGTGCCTGGTTGTGATCCCAAGGTTGTGCCAGTCAGCTTTCCCATTATATTATTTCTGGCACCCACTTTTTGCTTGATATTCAAGCAGTGCTTCTTGTAGGTCAGAGCACAATCCAGGGTAACTCTCAGGTATTTGGGTGTTAAAATCTAGTGAGTGGAAATACAAGTCTGAATATTTCTTACTTGGAGCCTCCTAGTGCTGCTTGCTCGTCCACAAATGCTTCCACAGAAAGGGGAACTTGCAGTGCCAACCCATAGGCAAAATCCACAGAAGTTAACCCCACAAATGTGGAGGGATAATTGTATTTGGAGGCTTGCTTTCTCCGCACAGAGATGTAGCGATCAGGGCTAATAGCTGTTGATTGGCCTTCCCTTCTTGAATTTGTCTAATCTTTTTAAAGAGCTGTCCGAGCCAAGGGTCATTGTCTTATCTTTTGGAAATAGATCCCATTAAGTTAATTGTGCATTGTTTAAGCATCCCTTTAATCAAGACTGAAAAGCTTTCTCTAAAGAGAAAAGGGGTGTATTTGGAGCTTTGCAGTGAGCCAAAAAAAGCCTGTGCTTCTGAAAACTGCACTTTGGTTCCTGCAGAAAAAGAAAAGGGAGCTCTTGTCTAATAGGAATGCCATTGATGCTAGGTAGAGAAGCGTTGGCATAAAGCCCTCCTTTTTCTCTCTCTAAGAAGGTGAATACAGTGTACCCCTTTTGTCTTCCTCTCCCACTCCTCCTTAAGCTCCTCGGAAATACAGGGCTGGCTCTGTCATTAGGCAGAGGGTGACAGTCGCCTCAGGCAGCTGATTCAGAGTGTCAAGAAATGGCAGCAAATTGCTAGAGTTTTTTAATTTATGGCTGCATTATTAGTTCTGGGGAGAAGGTTTTGCGTCTCTGGTGTCGAAAGAAAGAAATTCAACTATCTTTGTCCAAAAATATTTTGACTGAAAGAAGGGGGGCATTTATTGCTTTTCCCCAGGCAGCAAAATGTAAGTGGCTTGACATCCTCATCAGAAAACGAGCTCATCGAAAATACCTGGGGGATGGAAGGCAGGTTCCCCCATTCCTAGTCCCATGCTCAACCACACCGCCCATCATAACAGGTGAGTCTACACTAAACATTTCAGTAAGGGCTAATCTGGAGCATTTATGTTTTGGAGTGACCCCAGTGTGACAGGGATACCAGCCACATCCATACTGACCACTTGGCAACAGGCAGTAACAACTACAATCTCATCCCTGGGCTTCTCTCCAGGGCTGTTACTCAGTATGGGATACGATCAAGCAAAAGTGCTCATTAAATAACGTCTATTACACACAGAGCACCAACTGGATCTAGCCAGTGCCCCAACCTTTATTGTCAACAAAACCTCCCCTATGGCATACTTAACAAACCATTGTTGTGTTGCACTCCAAGCCTGGAGCCACCTATAACCACAGCCCCACACAAGAGCATTGTTTTTTAAAAAACCACATATAATATATGGGAAAAACAGGAATAAAGAAAAGGAATAATCCAAAACAAGTTTAGCAATAGGTGATAACAACACAGGATCCCAAATGTCTCATGAAAATCCTAAGGTCACACAGTCCAGGAATAGCCCAAAAACACAAATTTATATAAATAAAAATGTAATGTTTGTTTGTGGGATTAACATAACTCAAGAACCACTGGACAACTTGGCACCAAATTTGGACACAAGACACCAATCAGGCCAACAAGTGACCATCACTCATAAAAACATTGAAAAACACAGCAGAAAATACCTTAAAAGCCAAAAAAACCAAAAAAAGCATTACAACGCATGCACAACTCCCCCCCACACACACACATACACTCACACAAACACACATACAGTATATACACATATATACACACATAAAATGCATACACACAGACTGGGCCACATCAATGCATGGCAGGGGATGGTTAGTACAGCATAAATTTGTAAGCAAAAGAGATCTTAAGAAAACTTGAGCAAGAATTATAAAGCAAGACTAATAAAACCTTCCAAGATACTTAAATCCAAAAACAGGACACAAGAACTCAGGCTTAGGTTCTCTTTCGAACATCAATGTTGCCTGACCTAATATTAAGGTAAATGAGCTGGCTGTTAATAAGCAATCATGAAGTCATGGCGTTTCCCATGAACTTTCTCTATCTGTTTCCCAGGCAATCTCACTGACATACGAAGCCGACTCTGTGCCCTGATCTGCAAACAGAGATTCTTACTCATTTCCATACCGCCAGGTGTTTGCCCTTGAGAGTTTTTCTCACTTAATTTTAATTCACTTGACCCCTTATCTAATGATGTATCTGGCTCCTGTGACTGGCCTTGGATCCCAGCACTGTCCGGGGCATGTGCATTCTCTTGGTCTGCATCATTATCGGAGTCAATTTCATTCTCTTGGCCTGTATCACAATCTGAGGCAATTTCATTTCCTTGGCCCGTATCACTTTGAATTCTAGGGAATCCCACAAGCCCTTATGAATCTCAATAATCAGTGATCCCATCAGTCCCTGGCTGTTGTACTACAAAATGGAGGGCCTTGACCCTGGTGCAGTGTCATGCCCTCCTGTCAGCTGCATTCAAGGGTCAATAATATCAGAAGATCCTCAATCTGGGGAGACTGTGCCCCCGTGACTCTGGACACATAAAACAACTGAACAACATGTGCTCCTGAAGTGCCTGTTTTACAGAGACATTCAAACTAGACTACTCTCCCCATTGCTATGTAAACACCCAGGGCACTCGGGACCATTTTACATCCCCTGTTGCATTCAGATACCAACTCTTTTACAACCTATAATATGGCCAAGTTCTGAGCGGCAGCACTTAAAATTCGCTGGGTGATGACTGGTAAAACATTCTAACTTATTATAAATTTGTAACTATAGATACACTTAATGCCCCCACCCCCGCCTCCTAGACCAGGCCTAACTTTATCCCTCCCTCCTTCTGCTCCCTCATATTCCCCCAATGCTCCTCCTACCCCTCCTTCCAGATTCACTTCCCTTTTCATGTCCTTCTGGATTTTAAAAAATAATTATGTTTTAATTAGTATTTTGTGCATTACTTTTTTAATATACCTCTGTATCTTAGCTTTTAGCCCAGATTATAATTATTTTAATGTATTATGCTTTCATGAGACTGTACCCTACTCTCCTTATGCTGGTCTATGACTGGAATAGAGAAAGATTAGAGATACTGGGCTCTACAGTGCCACACTGAAGTCCAAGGTGTCTGAGACCATACTCGCCCCATTGGTCACAGGAGGGCTCCATGCAAGAGAGGAGAGTGTAGATTGGTCCCCTTCTTGTTGCAGGTCAAGCAGATGCCCCATTTGGACACCCCAGTGCCGTCTGCCACAGATGTTCACACAGAGTCCATGGCCAGTTAGGAACAACAACACAGCTGCCAGCCATCCCCTTCTCCATCAGACTCAATCCCATTGTCCAACCTGCCACCAAAACCATGAGATAGTCAAGCATCTCCATCAAAGAAAATTCCCATCTTTGCCTAAAGCAGGACAACATTGGATTAAGGCCAGAAAACCTCCAACATCTACCAGACATTGTGGGAATAGACCACACAGGATTCACAGTAAGTCCGCCTTTTTGTTCTTTGTAGATTCACCCAAGAGGGTTATGAGATCAGAACATTAGAAGAGTTATGCTGGATCTGATCAATTCAAGAAAAAGGAAAAGTCCCCAGAGTGACTAAACAGGCATTATTTAAAGCCCAAAACATGGACAAACTATTAAGATAAAATGGCAACAGTTGACTTCCATGTTGGTGAGGTAGGAAACTCGTAACTTTGATTTTAGTCTGAATTTTTTTCACTCTGAGCTCTCTTGCTAAACTTGTTTTGGGGACAGGGTTCAGAACCTTGGACAGTTCCTGAAAAGTAAAATCTGAAGGGAATTTGCTTTCTCATTGAGATATTTATTCACTGAAACATTTATGAGCCTACACTTGTTTCTCCCAGTGGTTGACTGGATACCTTTGAGAAGCTCTACAGGAGGACAATTTATAATTGGTTTTAATACTGCAGTTTCCTATATTAGAAAATGTTGACCATTTCCGCTCCCTTGGCAGCCACCTCTCCACAAAAGTCAACATTAACACTGAAATACAACACCGCCTGAGCTCTGCAAATGCAGCATTTTTCCAAAGCAGAGAGTGTTTGAGGACCGGGACATCCGTAGGGAGACCAAGGTGCTTGTTTATAAAGCCACTAGCTGTACCCGGCACGCGTTGCTGTGCCCTATTTAGGAGATGTGAGAAAGTCTGAGTATGTAAGGGTTGGAATTGATGTTAGTTATGGTCTTGGTGAGGTCATGGCTGTGTCGTTGTGGGTTGTTCTGGTGGGTGGGATGTTGAAGTCCTGTGGAGTTGTTGGTGTGTGGTGTTGCTGGCGTTCTGCATAGCTTGTGGATATACAATGTTTTTTGTCTTTCCGTCTGCTGTGTTGATGTAGAGGTTGATGCTTGTGTGGGTGGGGTACTTTGGAAGTGAGTGGAGGTACTTGAAATACCATCATCCATGGTGTGCCCTCCTCTAAACTGCAGTTGGATGGAGTGTGGGTCATGGGGGCACTGTGTGCCAAGTTGGGTCTTTATCGGTCTTGGTTCTGGGCCACAGTGGTGTGTGGGGAATGAAGGGTTTGAAAGTACTACAAATCCCATAATCCATGGAGGTACATCAAATCCCATCATCCATGGTCCACCCTCCTCCAATGTGCAGTAGAATGTAGCGTGGGTCATAGGGGCTCTGTGTGCCAAGGTAGGTTACTGTAAATTCAGGCCATAAACAATGTCCCATGAGATGTATGTACTCCTCCGATCGTAGTTTGATCTGGTTGTAGCGAATGAAGTGCAATCGCTCTCTCTCTATTTTCACATACATGTCAACAATGTACTGGTGGAATAGTTGGCGACACTTCAGTATGTAATTGTCCTCATCTTGTCTGATCATGAGGCGGTAGGAGTAGTAGTGCATTGCACTGCATTTTTGTTGTGTTTCTTGTTTTGTTTGTGGATCTGTCATTTTGATGTTGATGTGGTACCCATCTGCGCCATCCCAAAATATGATTGGGTACTGGAGGGCGTCATAGCAGCGATGTGTTTCTGATACGGTGGTCAATTCAGAGTTTCTTCGCTGAAGTGCTATGCCTCTGGGTAGGAAGTGATCGCCGACCATGACGATGGCCACTTCATCGATAGTTGGAGCGTTATATCTGCGTTCATGTTGCCCTTCAGGCTTTTTGTCGGGATGTATTATAATTCTGTGTGTGTCAGTAGGCATCTTGTCCAGAGCGGTCTTGAATAAGTGGACTAATTGATTGTGTTCATGAAGGAGGTGTTGTAGTTGTGCGATAATGGGTTTTTTAACTTTTGGGGAAATGTGGCATCGTGTGTTGATTTCGGTGTCTTCATCACCAATGAAAAACATTTGAAGAAATTGATGTGCTCCCTCTGTGTTTGGGAGCAGGGAGCCAGCTCGGTGATAGATTTGTCCTTTGATTTTGAAAGTAGGCATGAATTGTGCATTTTCTATGTGTGCTCCAAATGATGTCATCTGGAAGCATGAGTTGTATTGTCTTATATAGCAGAGGAAGTGTTTTGATTCTGGAGTGTCTCCACTCAGCAAAGTCTGTAGTGGTTGTGGAGGAGTGGCAAGTGGTGGTAGAGAGACTTTACCGGCTAGGCAGCACATTCCCGGTGTTTCTGCTGGGTATTTCAGGGCTTTGCAGTGTGTGCAGATGTGCGTTAGGGTGCCAATGTCGGCCTCTGGCGCCATGCTGTAGTCTTCTGCAGCGTTGTATCTGAAGGCTAGGCGGTGGAATTGGTTGTGGTGTTTTTGAAGTTTGTTTTCTGTGTTGCAACGTCGTGTTTCTGCGCTCCTTGCGCGCTGCTGTTGTGTTGCATTTCTGCGTCTTTGTTGTTCCTGGCTGCGCGCTTCTTCTTGTCGTGCAGTTCTTTGCATTTGGTTCTCAGCTGCGATTCGTGCAGTGACCTGTTGTCTGTGTCTCTGCTGCACAGTGTGTTTCTGTTCTGGCGTTTGTTCTGCCCTTTTTTGTTTGATGTATGTAGCGTTGCGAGTGTGTTGTCCGATGCTGTTATTTTTAGAAGGCATGGCTTGTCTTTTGGGTCAGTTTCTGTCTGTGTGGAAAGAAGGAATGGTTTTTGTTTGTGGTGGTGGTAGGTGTTGTGTGTACAGGGTCCCGTAAGGTTGATGGGATGGGTTGTGATTGGAAGTTGTGTTGTGTTGTGTGGGTAAGAATTGCTGGAGAATTGCTCCCTCATAGAGTTTGGTTTTGACAGTTTAACCCTCAAACACCAACTGACAACTTAGATCTCTCAGCATTCTATCCTAGCCTTGGATGGCTCTGGCCAGCGTTGCTATGGTTACTCAGCCTCCCTACATTTTGTGTGGGCCGATGTCGGCCAATCGCATTCGCTGGCAGCCGCAGAGGATGCTCGGAAATGTAGTTTTTTAACTCCTTGTTTTGGGGGCCTTTTAGGTTTTTTGGGGGGGGGGAGTTTCTTTGCTACAAACGTACCTATTTGAGGCCTATTTCTGTTGGCAAGTTTGGTGTTTCTGCGTTGTAAGGTTTCTCTGTTTGGGACCGTCGTTCCATGACGGGAACCCCTTTATATAATAGATTGTCCTTCCAACCCTACTCTACGCCTGTGAAATGTGGACTGTCTACAGACATCACACTCAAATCCTGGAATGATTCCATCAGTGTTGCCTTTAAAACAAAATCCTGCAAATCTCTTGGTGGGGACAGGTGGGGAAATGTCAGCATGCTGGAAGAAGCAGAGACCACCAGCATTGAAGTGATGTTCCTCCGCCATCAACTCTGCTGGGATGGCCACATTGTCCGAATGGCCAATCACCACCTCCCAAAGCAGTTACTCTACTCCCAAGTCAAGAACTGGAAATGTAATATTGGTGGACATGAAAAGAGATTTAAATTTGGGCTTAAAGCCAACCTTAAAACTGTGGCATAGGCACTGAGAACTGGGAAGCCTCGACACTTGAGCACTCTAACTGGAGGTCAGCTGTGGCCAACAATGCTGCAGAAATGAAAGAGGCATGAATGGAGGGCAAAAGGGATAAAGGTGCCAAGAGGAAGGTAGTCTTGGTCAGCCAACCCTGACCAAGACTACCTTCCACCTGGAAACCAATGTCCCCACTGTGGTGTAGCAGCTAATCTGGAGTCCCAAAACTCCCCAGATGTTTTACCTTTTACCTCAAGCGGCGTAATCGTGCGGGCACAGGAACGAGAGAAGATGCAACAACCTACTGCATTTGAAATGAAGCCAAAGGTTTATTTTGCAAAATTCGTCAGCTGACGGGACCTGCCCAACAGAACTTGCTGCCTCTGGGCAAGAGCCCCGATCAATCCCTAACTGGTACTTTTATACATCAATGGCGGCAGGTCCCGTCCACTCCCATCTTCATCATTTTTCATTGGTTCATAGCATTAACACATCTGTATTATCCAATTAAACATCACATTGTTTAGCATCATTTCTAACAGCATTCTCATTTGTTAAACAGCACTACGCAGTTATTAATTCTTCATTCCCACAGTATGTTATCTATCATTTGGGCAAGATGTACCAAATCTGAAACATTTCTAATCCGTCCCTCTGTGCCAGCAAGGAGGGGCGGCCTTATTTGCCCATGCGCAGCTTCTACCAATTAGCAACAGTGTAAACAATGCCACGCTGGGTGCTAGCTAAACCAATCAAGGCTTGTATTATCAGTAAGGCACATGATGTTCCCTGGCAAATCACTGCGGGTGCCTTACGTACCAATCAGAGTGCATTATTCTCGGACTTGGTTGCCAACATGATTTCTTGGCAAGCTACTTCGCTATTCTAAGGCCTATTGTGCTTGTGCATCACTCTCCTCTGACTGTACTTCTGCTAAAAGCACCAACTCTGCTTTAGTGGGAGAACATGTGGATCAAGAATAGGTCTCCACAACACCTAGGGATCTGTCACAATGCTGGGTCTAGGCCCGGCCCCTTAATTACACACACAGAGAAGGTAGTCAATTAACTATTTATTGAATAATAAAGAACAGGTGAAAAAGGTAAAATGTCCAAATGGTATTGAAAAGTAATTAGTGTCCAAAGGTCAAAAGGTAGAATCAATCAAAAATACAAAGAGTCCGTCAAAACAAATAAGCTTCTAGGCAAGGTATTCCGTGGAATTAAACAAGGCAAAGTCCATAGATTCACAAGGTACAAGGCAAACACTTGGCAAAGCAGCCAAACGATGGCTTTCAGGAACCAGGTCGCTTCACTCCCTTCAGATCAGAAGTGGCCGACCAACTGAGGATCCGTTCCCACGGAACGTATATTTAATTTCCTCCTTTGTGAGACCAGCGCCGCTCTAGGCTTCGTCTCCATTTCTTTCTATTGGCCTCGATGCTTGCTTCTCCTGCGGTCAAAGCTCCTTCCCTCCCGAGCCGCAGCTGTCTCACTATCTTCTTGAGAAACCTCCTCCCTTCCAGTTTCCATCAGCTCATCCCCCGCGGGTTCCCAGATATGCTCCTGAGAACCGCGTCTACCTGGTTTCTCATACGAGTTATCTGAATCTGGGTCAGACTGACCTTCCCCGTCCTCGTAGGCCTCGGGCTAATCATCTTCCCATTGCAAGCTCTCTGTAGGAGATGCAGACCCATTCGCCCCATCATTCATTTCACCTGAATCCCCATCAATCGGGTCCAAAGCAATTGGGACCCCCGGGGCGTTCCCTGACCCCCCCCCCCCCAGCTGAGCTGGAGGCTGGGTTGCTACAGGATCCACTGCCAAGACACTACACTTGGAGGATCAAGTTTTGTAATACACTAAAGTTGTGTATATGTGTGTGTGCATCAGATTACATATTTAATCCATAATGACCAAACCTAATCTTCCACTTTGTGAGACCTTATCTTAGAAGTCTCCAGAGACAGTTGCTACCTACTGCTTGCAAACAGGGAGAGGACAGTTGAGATTCATATAGAGACACACATAGAACATTGCCCCTTTGAACTTCCTAGGTTTATGACCTTTCACAAACATTTCGTGGGACTAGAAATAGCCCATCATGTCAGCCTGGGCTTGATTGGAATTGAAATCCCACAGGAAGGTAAGGAAAGGGAACAAAATGCAATAAAAATCCCAATTTCATCTTAAACCATTGACATTTTAAGAAGAACTAAACTGGCAGTTGCCAGTCTATTGTGAGTGACACTGAAACAGAAATGCCTTTGTGAAAGTCAGTTTGGAGGAAGTAAAGATGGGAGCCTTCTAGCAACACCTGACCTGCTGCTATCATTGCTTTTGATGTAGGCAACACTTGGGGAGATACTTTGTCTTCCAACCCCCCGAAATAACGAGACAGACACAAATATATATGGTTTCAAATTTTGGGCAACTTTTATTAAATAGTTACCTATTTAACTTGTAACTCAACTAACCTTTTGGTGTCAGTTCAACTTGGTGTGTGTAAGCTGGGGTAGTGTCTCCTAAAGTCTACCCCTCAGCTATTAAGGCGTACTACCTGGGTCCCCTGTATATTTCAACCCGGGCAACCCGTAGGGGAAAGTCTAGGTGAGTGTTTTCATAATGCCCCACACCCTTAAGGGGTGCCTTAAGTGTATACAAACCTTTGAATAACTAAACTATTTACGCCATGGATTGGGAGCAAATGTCCTATTTAGTTCCCATCCCCCACCAAGCCATCTACTATTAACTGAACACCCCTCCTTAATTCATGCAAAAACAAAGAATTGCCCATCTCAGACAAATGGATTCCATCTGATCTGTAAAGGTGAGGGCTGCCAAACAAGATCTGCCCATGGGATATGTAGGAGCCCCTACCTCTTGCAAGCGCCGTGCGCATGGCCCGGTTCACCCGCTTCCTGGCTGATTCCTTTTTTTAAAAAAAAAATTTAAACAACCCTGCAATCCGACCACCGGAAGCGAGGGATGATCGCAGACCAGGCGATGTGCACCCGTGGCCATGCATGCCATATTTTACAAATGTCGTTCCAAGCTTGCAAGTACAGGGCCCTACCCTTTGAAAGGCCCAGATCATTGCCTCCGAGGTGTTTCACCAAGTGTCTGGAGGGGGCCCTCTCCTAGACTGCAACAAAAGTGGGAGGAAACCGTCCCAACGCATACCTCTGATCCCATGCCACTCAACAGGAGCGACGGATGCGAGGTCTAAATGCTGACCATAATGAGTCCTCATGGCCCGCCTTGAAGCCCAGTGAATGAAACTGTGCCCGCAGACGAGGATCCTCCATTTATGGTTCAGCAACGCAGGATCTGAAACGACAGATCCAACATTAATTATGACAACGGAGTACACACGTATTTCCTGAAGGCATTTAATTTCCATCTGCCCAGGGTTTTTTTTTTCTCTCTCTCCGAGTCACATCACATAGCATTGGCCACCGAAGCTTCTCCAATGCAGCAATAGTGGGTTGCAACCTGTATTGCCCCAGAAAGCTGGCCATAATGAGTCCTCATGGCCTGCCCAGCTGCCCAGCAAAATACTGTGCCGCAGACGAGGATACTCCATCCATGGTTCAGCAAAATGGATCCCAACGAGATCACCCCAATCAACTTACTACAGCGGAGTACCACGCATTTCCTGAAAGCGTTTTATTTCCATATGCACGGGGTTTAACCCCCTCTGAGTCTTGTCCGATAGCATTGGCCACCGAAGCTTCTCAAATGCAGCAAGCGTGGGTTGCAAAACTGTATTGCCCCAAAATGCTGACCATAATGAGTCCTCATGTCCTGCCTTGCAGCCCAATAAAATTAACTGTGCCCGCAGACGAGGATACTCCAACCATGGTTCAGCAAAACGGATCTCATGGATCGGCACAATCAACTTATGACAACGGGCGTACCACGTATTTCCTGAAGGCATTTGATTTCCATCTGCCCAGGGTTTGATCACCTCCGAGTCATGTCCCATAGCATTGGCCAATGAGGCTTCTCCAATGCAGCAAGAGTGGGTTGCAAAACCTGTATTGCACCAAACCCATCATCCTTAGCACCTTACTGGTGCCTATATACAACTGGTAAGTTGTTAGTTGTATGCCATCCGGCTTACCAAACGGTAACCAGGCCCAGGCTTGCTAATCTGTTTGAATAGCACCAAAGCCTCAACTGGCCATAAAACGGGGTCACTACACTTTGCCAACTTAATGACATTGCCTCTAGACCCCAAATCAGATTTGGCTGACGGCACCAGCCACTCTTCGCCATTATGCGTTATTGTTAGTTCAAAATCAACCAGGGCCCGCATAAACCTGTCAATTTTAGATACTGGACTACCTTGCTGATCCAATAGGGCTGCAAAGGAGCTGTCCAAGCGTCGGCATGAAACAAATTTGCTCCTGTGTGTCCGCATACGCCTCGTGGTACACGAGCTCCAGGGCCTTCCCAATTGCAGGAGCTCGAATTTCTGCTATCGTGAGTCTGGCCCAGACTGCACGACCACCAAGCTAACTTTCTATGCTGCCAACCATTAATATAATCTGAAATACTCAGAGCCCATAAGCAATAAGTCAGCACAGATAATTGCACCCTGGTCGCTTGTGGGGCCAACCCCACCTTTGAAACACCCAAAACTGTGTTATGCGGCATGGCGTATGCCCTTCCAAATTCCTCAAACTCATAGACCCTCACGTACAAGATCACACGATGTTTGAGGCCAGAGCTAATACACTACCCTTAAAGTTTCGGCCGCAACCGTCCCCAGATGGGCTGGCTGTATTGTGCCGGACTAACGGCTGGGACTATGCCCCTGCTAAAGCCCACAAACAAACGGAACCAGACTGAAGTACAACCAAACGTCAAACACCAGTATAAGAGTCACCAAAGGTGCAACACCCACAAAACATGGAGAGCAAGCGAACCGAAACATCCGACCAACGTGTACTTCTAAGCCTCAACGCCCTGAGGCATAAACGGCCACCCTTAAGGCATTCCTGACTTCCAATTCCAGTCCTTTACATTGCCAGACCCCCTGTTTTGACCCATCAGAATTTACTGAATTTAACGTTGCTCGATGGGATTTGCTTGGCAAGGGGCGTGTGTGTATAACGTGGCTTAAATTAGAGGCATTTAATGGACCAAGGGCCTTGAAATGGACTTAGAGGAACCCCTTGATGGGATCCCCTTCCTATCTGAAAAGTTGGCCAATATTCTCCACACCCTTGCACATGCCTGAAATGAGAAAACTGGTTAACTACTGGGATGAACTATGTCACAGTGAATGGGGTCCCATCTTAATAACAAAGGAGTAACCCCGGGAATGCGACACATAAGTAAGAGCATGCGAGGATGGAGGGTGCCTCATGCCAGTGCGTCTCTTCAGGGAGCACTGTGCGGAAAGTTTGGCCCAACTCCATCATCAGTGAAGTCACAATGCTCTACGCAAGCGAACTACAATCCCAGCAGTCACCACTCCCAATGTCAATGTCAGTTGTCCGCAACCCATCCGTGTCCACATGTGTAAAATTTGATCCAGCGCAATGAAACGAAAGCCTACCCATCAGTGTTTACTTTAGAATTCATAACAGTAGTAAAATTCCAGCTATGACGCAAACAATAATTCTATAGTTGGGGTTTACCACCACATGAGCACCTGTATTCAGAAGTCGCCTCTGCCCCAAGGCTGGCTTTGACGCATGATTTCTCGGTCCGCAGTGATTTAATGCAGCTGGCTACGAACCCGCAGATGCAACTATCTTCAAGGTTGCATAGGTCAACCACATGCTAACTATTACAATCAGGAGCTCACTCTGCTCCCAGGCTTGCTTTGCACACATGACTTTTCGTTCAGTAGTGATTTAATGCAGTAGGCTCTCAATTAGCAAATGCAACTAACAATTAAGATTGCCTAGGCCAACGGCAAGCTAGACTATTAACAGTCGGGAGCTCACTCAGCCCCCAAGCTTGCATTGAAAACATGACTTCTTGGTCAGTAAATAATTTTACGCAGTGGCCACCAACTCGCAGATGCAACTAACATTAAGATTGCCTAGGCCAACCGCAAGCTAAACTATCAACAGCTGGGAGCTCACTCTACCCCCATGCTCTCTTTGAACACATGACCTCTTGGTCAGTAGTGCTTTAATGCAGCTGTCCACACACTAGCCGACGCAACCATCAATTACGGTTGCATGGACAACAGCAAGCTAGACTATTAACAGTCAGGAGCTCACTCTGCCCCAGGCTTACTTCGAACACCTGACTTCTTGGTCCATAGTTATTTAATGCAGCTGGGTTCCATCTAGCAAATGCAACTATCAATTGAGTTGCATTGGTCAACAGCAAGCTAGACTATTAATAGTTGGGAGCTCACTCTGCCTCCAGGCTTGCTCTGAACACATAACTTCCCCTGCAGTAGTGATTTAACGCAGTTGGCCACCCATTTAGCAAATGCAACTATCAAAATAAGGTTGCCTAGGTCAATAGCAAGCTAGACTATTAACCGCCGCGATCTCACCCTGCCCCCAGACTTGCTTTGAACACATGACTCCTTGGTCAGTAATGACTTTAATGCAGTTGGCTGCCGAACTAGCGGATGCAACTATCTTTGAGGTTGCATAGGTCAACAGCAAGCTAGACTATCAACTGTCGGAGCTCCCTCTGCCCGTCGGCTAGCTTTGACCACAGACTTCTTGATCAGTAATTATTTTAATGCAGTTGGCAACCACTCGCGGATGCAACTATCAAGTAAGGCTTCCTAGGTCAACAGCAAGCCAGACTATTAACAGTAAGGAGCTCACTCTGCCCCCAGGGCTTGCTTTGAATGCATGCCTACTTGTTCAGTAGTGATTTGATGCATTCAGCTGCCAAGTAGCACATGCAACTATCTTTAAGGTTGCATAGGTCAACAGCAAGCTAGACTATTAACAGTAAGGCACAACAACACACAGTGGGGTTCTGTATATAATCAATATATTCAGGCTTGCATATAAGCTCAATCTTATTACTTTCCAATAACACAAAAGTATATCTATTACATATAAACGGCGCACAAACCAAAGGAAAATACCAGAGTCACTCACGATACAGTAAGTCCCTTTTCACGGAGTCTAATGGACTCAATAATATAATATTCGGCACGGTTCTGGGGTCAGTTCGTTAAGTCGTTAGGAGTGGAAAGAAGCCTCACCTCAGTGTATCACCCGATGTGTAATGGGGAGGTCGAGAGGGCACAACAGACTCTGGGGCATTACCTTAGGATATATACCAACGAAAGGCATTTATTTATTTAATATTCGGGCTTCTATGCCGCCGACTCCCTGAGGCTCGTGGCGGCTTACAGGAGCCGAAGGGCACAGTAAAATACAGGCAATAAGCAGTTAAAAACAATTAAAAACAACAGCAGTACAGTAATTAATAACACAGTTAAAACAATGAACAGCACATCATCCTCAGAAGAACGAATAGATGGCGGGGCATGGGCAGGACTTACTCACCAAAGGCCTGCTTAAACAGGTATGTTTTACAGGCCCGTCTAAACGGGAGCAAGTCCTTCATAGCCCGAGTTCCGGCCGGGAGGGCGTTCCACAGCGTAGGTGCTATGACAGAGAACGCCCTCCGGCGGGTAGCAGTCAGCCTTGCGAGTTTAGCTGAAGGTATCTCCAGGAGATTGGAGTCCTCAGACCGAAGTGATCTCGGAGGGCAATATGGGGTGAGACGGTCCCTCAAATAGGCTGGCCCCAGGCCGTGTAAGGCCTTAAAGGTGAGGACCAACACTTTGAAGGTGATCCGGTGCTCAATTGGCAGCCAGTGCAGATCCTGTAAAACAGGTGTTATGTGGGCGCCAGCTGGCGTGCCAGACAGGAGCCGGGCGGCAGTGTTCTGCACTAGCCTGAGCTTCCGGGTCACCGACAGAGGAAGGCCAACGTAGAGCGCGTTGCAGTAATCCAGCCTTGAGATGACTGTGGCTTGGATCACCGTGGCCAGATCGTTCCGGGAGAGATAGGGGGCTAGCCTCCTTGCCTGTCGCAGATGAAAAAAAGCGATCTTGCTGACCGCAGAGACCTGGGCCTCCATGGTCAGCTGGGAGTCCAAATATCTGCTTTGAACTGGGTTTTCTGAGTCCACGCTGCCATATAATCTGATTCAAAGCAGATAACATGGGATTTCATTCAACTGTGTGGAAAGGACCTCAGATAATCCAGAGCTGGCAGCACTTGGGCGGCGTTGGGAGCCTGCGGGGCGGGGCTGAGCCTTCCTCCCGCCCTGCTTGCAATCTACCAAGATGCCCTACCTAATGAGCACCCCTACCTAATGAGCACCCCTGCCTTAGGCAAGTCACACTCTCTCAGCCTCAGAGAGAGGCAAAGGCAATCCCTCTCATGTTCAAGAAAACCCTGTGATAGCTTTGCCTTGGGATTGCTGTACATCGGAAATGACAACAGCAACACAGCAACGAGTTTCCTTTGCCAGAACCAGAGAGATTTTCTGCATTTTCCAAAAGCAGTTTTTGGTGTTTTCTTTCTATACGATGCTCCCATTGAAAAATGCTGACATTATTGCTTGATTGCATGGGCTAGTAAAAAATTTGCAATTGATTAGTTGCCTATGTTTTTGTGATCCATCATCTTGTTCTTTTTGCTTGCTCGTGTGTGTGTCTGTGTGCGTTCGCTCGTTTGTTTAGCTTCACAAAAGGGAAGGTGATAGTTTTGTATAAAATGCAGGAAACACTGGTCACCTTGTAACCCCAGATTGGCTGTCACAATAAAAGTCAAGACAATAGAAAAATCAATCGCCCTCTACGTTGGCCTTCCCTTGGCGACGATTCGGAAACTCAAGCTAGTGCAGAATGCCGCTGCTCGCCTGCTGGCAGGAGTGCCGGTGAGGCAGCACATTACGCCCATCCTCCAGCAACTGCACTGGCTGCCAATTGAGTACCGAATCACCTTCAAGGTGCTGGTGTTGACCTTTAAGGCCTTGTACGGTCTAGGGCCTGCGTACCTCTTGGACCGCCTTGCCCCATACGATCCCCCGAGATCACTCCGCTCAGCAGAGCAAAACCTGCTGGAGATTCCACCGATCCGCCTCTGCCGCCTATCATCAACTAGGCAGCGCTCCTTCTCAGTAGCAGCTCCAACGGCCTGGAATGCCCTGCCGGAGGAGGCTAGAGCCATACGGGAGCTCGCCCCCTTCCGCAGGGCCTGTAAGACCTTCCTTTTCAAGCAGGCCTTCGGTTGACATATAACGCCTCTTGCTTTCAATCGACTTATGACTCTGTGTTACCGTTTTCTGTCACTTAGTGTAATTTTAACAATGTTTTAATGATGTTTTTAGTATCATTTTTGTTATTTTTATGGTTATAGCATTGTTTTATTTTGTTCGTGAGTTCGGCATGAGTGTTGCCTGCCGATCACTATGTATGTCTTGTAACCCGCCACGAGCCCTCGGGAAGAGGCGGAATACAAATGCAAATAATAAATAAATAAATAAATAAAATAAATCAATTAATCAATATTTACATTCTTACTTAAACTTGGTTGCCACCTTTCAACAGCCGACCAAAGTCTAGAAAATAGCAAAATCAATCAATCATTCAATCAATATTTACATTCTTACTTACACTTAGTTGCCACCTCCCAACATCAAGACCAAGTGTCTAGACCAGTGTTTCCCAATCAGTGTGCCGTAGCACACTAGTGTGTCGTGAATGATCATCAGGTGTGTCGTGGGAAATTGGGACCTCCAATACCCTTTCTTCTCCCTCCTGCCAAACACTTTTTCTTCTCCACTCGGACTCCCTTCTTCCCAGCCTCACTCTGCTCGCTTTGCTCTGGGGCAAGTCTGCGCTGTAGCACCTGTACGGGTCACGTCTTCCTCCCTCCCCCCGCCCCTCCTGAACACGGTCACGCCTCCCTCTCGGATCAAAATGGCAGCAGAAGTGGCAGTTTTGAAGAAAAAGTAAGTGTTCGGCAGGAGGGGGAAGAAAGGGCGCGCAGGGGAAGCAAGAGGAAGAGGTCTCTGTCGAAAGCTGGCATGGGCAAACTTGGACTTTCCAGGTGTTTTGGACTCCAACTCCCACCATTCCTAACAGCCTCAGGCCCTTTTCCTTTTCCCCCTCAGCCACTTAAGCAGGAAAGGGCCTCAGGCTTTTAGGAATGGTGGGAGTTGAAGTCCAAAGCACCCAGAGGGCCAAAGTTTTCCCATGCCTGTTTTAGGGACCTTAAAGTGGTGAGCCTCCTTCCAACATTGTGATCCTGGATAGAAAACAAACAAAAACATAACCTAACATTGTTTGAGTCTACAGTGCTCTCTGGGTGTCGGTGAACTACAACTTCCAAACTCAAGGTCAATTCCCAAGCAAACCCTTTCCGCACTTTCTGTTGGTAATGAGAGTTCAATATGCCAAGTTTGGTTCAATTCCATTGTTGCAAGAGTTCAGGATGCTCTTTGATTGTGTGTTAACTATAAATCCCAGAAACTGTAACTCCCAAATGTCAAGGTCTATTTTCCCCAAACTCCATCTGTGTTCACATTTGGGCATATTGAGTATTCATGCCAAGTTTGGTCCTGATCCAACATTGTTTCAGTCCACAGTAATCTCTGGATATAGGTGAACTACAACTTCAAAACCCAAGGTAAATGCCCACCAAACTCTTATTGTATTTTCTCTTGGTTATGGGAGTTCTGTGTGGGAAGTTTGTATCTTTCTGCCATTCTTGCCAGGATATCTATGTTGTGTTCATCGAAACAGGTCCAGGTTTCACACTGAGTGTATAAATACATTTAAAAACATATTAACTATATGTATTATTGTATTAGAGTGTCATTTTGGTTGGTGGTGTGCCACAATATTTTGTAAATGTAAAAAATGTGCCGTGGCTCAAAAAAGGTTGAAAAACACTGGTCTAGACTGTCAGGTCTCTCCAACTTCAGGGAAGTATCACGCGGACACTATCCGGTTGATTCAGCTCTTTATTGAAGGATCAAGAAACTTGAAGCCCAGAAGTGGCTTCCCACCACTAACACCCTACATATATACCCCAGTCCCAGCCCCGCCCCCGGGGGCCACATTGCATCACCCTGTGAAGTGCTTGGGCCACATTGCATCATCCTATGAAAACCCTTGTGCCAGATTGCATCACCCTGTGACCTTCTAGTTGTATGCAATCCCAGCTGCCAGCTGCACTTTGTTTAGGCTAGGTTGGAATCCGGATCCCACCGGCCATAGCCAAGGCCATGGGCATCGGCTTCTGACAGGACAGTCTCCTGCTCCTCCTCTTCCTGCGGAAGCAATGCGGAGTATTCAGTCCCCTGGGATAATGGGGCTCTGATAACGTTTGAGGAGGCTGCAGTGAAATGAGGGGTGAAACTTCCCCATTCCGCTAGGTCATTACGTGGGTCAACTACTGGAGGTGCCCGGCGCCAAAATGTATCATCTGACGACTACAAGGTGGAGGGCCTTTGCAATAATCGCCCCGATATTGTGGAACGCACTGCCTTCCGGAGTCCGTGTTCTCACGGACTTAGTTGTATTCCGGAAGGCGTGCAAAAACCTCCTGTTCCGGCAGGCCTTCGGGTGTTAATGATAAGATTGGTAGGCACTTGCCTTCCATGCTCTGCATACCATATTGTTGTACTTATTGTATTTTATTGCGTTGAGTGTTTTTAGTGCGCTGAATGTTTTTATGGTTTTAATATGTTTTAGTCTTGAATTTTGTGTAGTGAGCCAGTTCAGTGGTGACTCACAAGTTTAAATAATAAATAAATACATAAATAAATAATTTCCCTTGGGTAGTGACAGTTCATAGGTAACTGGGTTGATTACCCTGGCCATCCGGAATGGACCGAAATACCGGGGACCTAACTTCTTTGAAGGGAGGTCTAGCTTGATGTTGCGGGCAGACAGCCACACTAAGTCCCCCTCCTTGAAAACCTCACCCTCCCGGCATTTGCGATCTGCGAAGTACTTATGTGATTTCTGCGCTTTCTTTAAAGCTTCCATGACCTTCTCCCAATCGCTCTTCACTCTAGCCCCCCAGCTCTCCCCTTGCCCCAGCTCTTCCCACTCGGGGAGTTGGGGCAGAGGGGCTACCTCCTGTTCATAAACCACCGAGAATGGGGTCTGTCCTGTGAATGAGTGTACTGACCCATTGTACGCCATCTCTGCATACGGGAGCAGGTCCGCCTAATCACTTTGCCTTTCGTTGGTATATATCCTAAGGTAATGCCCCAGAGTCTGTTGTGCCCTCTCGACCTCCCCATTACACATCGGGTGATACACTGAGGTGAGGCTTCTTTCCACTCCTAACGACTTAACGAACTGACCCCAGAACCGTGCCGTGAACTGTACCCCCCAGTCGCTAATGATTTGTTCTGGGCAGCTGTGGAGTTTATAGATATGTTTGATATAAAGCTCCGCCAACCTCTCTGCTGAGGGCAACTTGGGAAGGGGGACGAAGTGTGCCTGCTTGAAGAATAGGTCCAACACCGTCCAGATGTACCTATGACCCTTGCTCGGGGGAAGTTCACCTACGAAATCCATACTGACATGTGTCCAGGGTCTGTATGGGGTCACTACTGTCTGTAGGAGGCCCTGGGGCTTTCCTGTGGGAGCCTTGCCTCTGGCACACGCCTCACAGCCCTGGATGTACCCTTTAACATCTCCCCACATTCCCGGCCACCAGTACGTCCGCCTTAGGGATAGGGTGGTTTTGATGGGCCCCCAGTGTCCTGTGCTCTTATGATCATGGCATCTCTCCAGGATGCGCCCTGATTTATTTATTTATTTATTTATTATTTATTATTTGCATTTGTATTCCGCCTCTTCCCGAGGGCTCGTGGCGGGTTACAAGACATACATAGTGATCGGCAGGCAACACTCATGCCGACTCACGAACAAAATAAAACAATGCTATAACCATAAAAATAACAAAAATGATACTAAAAACATCATTAAAACATTGTTAAAATTACACTAAGTGACAAAAACGGTAACACAGAGTCATAAGTCGATTGAAAGCAAGAGGCGTTATATGTCAACCGAAGGCCTGCTTGAAAAGGAAGGTCTTACAGGCCCTGCGGAAGGGGCGAGCTCCGTATGGCTCTAGCCTCCTCCGGCAGGGCCTTCCAGGCCGTTGGAGCTGCTACTGAGAAGGAGCGCTGCCTAGTTGATGATAGGCGGCAGAGGCGGATCGGTGGAATCTCCAGCAGGTTTTGCTCTGCTGAGCGGAGTGATCTCGGGGATCGTATGGGGCAAGGCGGTCCACGAGGTACGCAGGCCCTAGACCGTACAAGGCCTTAAAGGTCAACACCAGCACCTTGAAGGTGATTCGGTACTCAATTGGCAGCCAGTGCAGTTGCTGGAGGATGGGCGTAATGTGCTGCCTCACCGGCACTCCTGCCAGCAGGCGAGCAGCGGCATTCTGCACTAGCTTGAGTTTCCGAATCGTCGCCAAGGGAAGGCCAACGAGAGGGCGTTACAGTAGTCTAGTCTCGAGATGACCGTCGCTTGGATCACCGTAGCCAGGTCATTCCTGGACAGGTAGGGGGCCAGTCGCCTAGCCTGACGTAGGTGGTAGAACGCCACCCTGCTGACCGCGGAGACCTGGGTCTCCATGGTCAGCAGGGAGTCGAACTGAACACCCAAGCTCTTAACAATTGACGGCGTGCTTAATTGCTCGCCGCCCAGAGTAGGCAACCGGCACTCATCCCGGCCAGGCCGACCAGGCCATAGGATCTCCGTCTTCGACGGATTCACCTTCAGCCGGCTGGCCCGCAGCCAACCAGTCACGGCTTCGAGGCACATATGTAAGCAATCCGGTATGGTATCCGGCCTGCCGTCCATTCGCAGCAGAAGCTGGGTGTCATCAGCGTACTGATAACACTCCAGACCAAAGTCGCGGGCCAGCTGGGCCAGGGGGCGCATATAAACGTTGAATAATAAGGGGGAGAGAATGGCCCCTGGGGGACCCCACAGTTCAGTGGGAGCCGCCTGAGACCATCCGCCCCCTCCACACGCTGTCCCCGATCCCGGAGAAAGGAGGCCACCCATTTAAGGGCAGTCCCCTGACTCCGAAGCGGATAGGCGGTGGGTCAACAATGCATGGTCTACTGTATCAAACGCTGCTGTCAGATCTAACAAGACAAGCAGTGCCGATCCACCCTGGTCCAGCTGGCGGCGAAGTTGGTCTGTAATGGCGACAAGCACGGTCTCCGTCCCGTGCCCAATACGGAACCCGGACTGGAAGGGATCAAATCCAGCTGTGTCTTCTAAGAACTGCTGCAGCTGATCCGCTGCTGCCCTCTCAATCACCTTGCCCAAGAAGGGCAAGTTGGAAACAGGCCGGTAATTGAGGGGCCGAAGGGTCTAAATTCGGCTTCTTCAGCAGCGGTCTTACCATAGCCTCTTTTAATCCCCTGGGAAGACTCCTTGCTCAAGGGAGCTATTTAAGATCGTGCCCAGGGGCTGCGTAACCTCTCCTGGCAAGGTCTAATAAGCCAGGAGGGGCACGGGTCGAGGGAGCAAGTAGTTGGTCTAGCTGCAACAAGTAACTTATCGACAGCTGCAGCCGGGACATAAAGTTTAGACCCCGCGAACCAGAACCCGTGTTGTAACTGACAGTCATGCTTGTGTTCCCTTAACCAGCTATCTGTGTCGTAGCTTTTTTGCAGTTTGGCCTCCCACTTTCCCTTTCTCTCGTCTAAAGGGGTCCCCTCCTCCTTCTCCTGTCTGCGTGCCTGGGTGCGTGTTTGCACTTCTAAACCCCACTGTTCCTTGGAGAAGATGCTTCCTTAGCTCTGGACCGGCTTCGCCCCTGGCAAACGGTAACGTGACAACGCGTCAGCTACTATGTTGTCTTTCCCCTTCAGGTGTTTCAACTTAAAATTGAACCGGGAGAAATACTGCGCCCACCTGATCTGTTTAGGAGAAAGTTTTTGGGGCGCTTGGAGGTATTGTAGGTTTTGGTGGTCACTCCACACCTCAAAAGTCCGAGTGGCCCCCTCTAGGAAATGCCTCCAGGTTTGGAGCGCAAATTTAACTGCATACGGCTTTTTCTCCCATACCGGCCACTGCCGTTCAGCTTCCTCAAATTTCCGGGAGAAGTATGCACTAGGCCTTACCCGACCCAGGTTGTCCCTTTGGAGGAGACCCCCCCCCCCATAGGCCCAGTCTGACGCGTCGCACTGCACCACGAACGGCCGGGGAGATAGCACAGCGGTAGAACAAACTGTGCTGCAATCGGAAGGTTGCTGGTTCAATCCCCAAGCTGGCCTGGACGACCAGCTATAATAACAATATATGAGCCTAGTCCACTGCCCACCCAAGCAGTTCAAACACCAATGGGGACCACGTATAAATAGTGGGGAAGGGCTTTTTACAGACCTACAACGTCTGAAAGTTTCGGCTGGCCGGCGAGGTGAAATGCGGAAGAGGGAAAAAACAGAAGGCTCCCGTCATGAGGATGGAATAACAGCACCCCCTTGTGATGCAAAGACGGGGGGTGTGCCGCAAACTAAGCCCGCAAGACCTTCTGTTGACGCAGTAGAAGCCCCTATTGCAGTGATCTCTGGGATGGGGAAGTACAGCATTAGGCGCAGGCCAAAAGCGAGAGGTACGCTGAGTCGTTGCGAGCCTCGACGTCCCTCTGACCTGCGCCCTATCCCCGCACGCTGGTGACAGGCTACCAACTTCCTCCCCTTCCTCTCTGGTGTTAGTTAACGCGCGTTCTGTTAGGAACAAAACTGCTACTCTCAAGGATTTCTTTCTAGAGCAGCGAGCGGATCTCTGCTGCATAACCGAAACCTGGATCAACGACGGCGATGAAACCTGCCTGCACGAGCTAGCATTTCCTGATTATGTCGTGACTCACCAGAATAGGAATGGGAGGCGGGGGGGGGGGAGTGGCTATCCTCTCCCGTGACCTGTTACATCTTAGAGCGGTCCCTGCACTGGAAACAGATGGGATTGAAAGTGTCGGCCTGATGTGGGGAGCCCCGGAGAGTGTAGCCTTCTTGCTGGTGTACCGAGCACCTAGCGCACCAGCAAGGAGTCTCTCCCTGCTGCTGGAGACTGTGGCTGAGTGGGCATTGAGGTTCCCCAGACTTATAATTCTGGGGGACTTCAATGTCCATGCCGACACAGCCTCCCTTCCATCTGCAGCGGGGGACCTTGTGTCGACCATGGCGGCGCTGGGCCTCTCCCTCTTAAACTCGGGCCCCACACATCGAGCCGGACACACTCTCGATCTGATTTTCTCCGCAGGTGTCCAAGTGTCCGTCACCTCTGTAACGGAGGTGCCATGGTCGGATCACTGTGCTCTAAGAGTCCGGGTTGAGACCCCACCACCCCCCTACCATCCCAAAAAACGACGATCGGGCCCTTTCCGCCGAGGCTTTTCAGAATCATTTCTCAGACAAGATTGCGACGCTCCGCCGGGACCTCCCTGCCACGGTTGATACAGTACATGAGCTTGAGACTCCGCGGCCCTCCGCTGGGTCCACCTTCGACCGGTTTCGGCCACTGGACGCAGAGGATGTTGACAAGATTGTCGCAGCCCTTCGACCAACCACCTGTTCCCTCGACCCGTGCCCCTCCACGCTGATTCGAGCTTGCGTGGAGGGGTTACGTGGCCCTCTGTTGAATATAGTCAACTGTTCCCTTGAGCAAGGAGCTTTTCCAGAGGAGTTAAAAGAGGCGGTGGTTAGTCCATTGCTGAAGAAGCCCGGGTTAGATCCCGGCTCCCCCATTACCGCCCAGTGTCCAATTTACCGTACCTGGGCAAGGTAATTGAGAGGGCAGCAATGGACCAGCTGCAGACATTCTTGGATGATGCAACCTGGCTTGACCCCTTCCAGTCCGGCTTCCGTTCGGGCCATGGGACAGAGACCGTCCTGGTCTCCATCACAGACCTACTCCGATGCCACTTGGATCGAGGCGGATCGGCGCTGCTCGTGTTATTGGACCTCACGGCAGCTTTTGATACTGTCGATTACCAACTTTTGACACACCGCCTGGCGGTGGCGGGGGTAAGGGGGAGAGCCCTCAACTGGCTGTCCTCCTTCCTCCAAAACCGCCTGCAGCGAGTGAAGTGGGGAGGAGTGGTCTCCGAGGGCTCCCCCTTACATTGTGGAGTTCCTCAGGGGCCATTCTCTCCCGCTGTTATTTAACATCTACATGCGACCACTCGCCCAATTGGTAAGGAGTTTTGGGCTGGAGTGCCATCAGTACGCTGATGACACCCAGCTCATTCTGAGGATGGACCCCGGGGTGGAATCTGTACCCGATAATTTTCATCTCTGCCTAGAAGCCGTAACTGGATGGCTGCGAGCCAGTAAGTTGAAGGTGAACCCGACGAAGACGGAGATCTTGTGGCTGGGCCGCCCAGGGGGAGTAGAGACCCAGCTGCCGACGTTTGATGGAGTGGCACTTCGCCCACAGCCCCTAGTTAAGAGCCTTGGGGTCCAGTTGGACATCCAACTGTCGATGGAAGCGCAGATTGCCTGCGCTTGCAAGACAGCGTTCTACCATCTGCGGCAGGCGAAACGTCTGGCTCCCTACCTCTCCCGCTGTGACCTGGCCACGGTGATCCAAGCCACGGTCATCTCAAGGCTTGACTACTGTAATGCGCTGTACATTGGCCTACCCTTGTCGGCGATCCGGAAACTTAAGCTGGTGCAGAACGCAGCAGCGCTTGCTGTCGGGAGCCCCAAGATCTGCGCATGTGACCCCACTCCTGCGTGCACTGCACGGGCGGCCCACTGAAGTCCGGGTCTCCTTCAAGGTGTTAGTTCTAACTTTCCAGGCCTTATATGGCTTGGGGCCAGTGTACTTGAGGGAGCGTCTTACCCCATATAAACCCAGAAGATCACTGCGTTCAGAGGGGCTTAATCTACTAGAAGTCCCTAGCATTAGGATCTGTAGGCTGTCGAGCACTCGGCAGAGAGCATTTACAGTGGCCACTCCGACCCTCTGGAATTCTCTACCGGAGGAGATACGAGCAATACAGAGCTTGCTGGCTTTCCGCAAGTCTGTGAAGACTTGGTTATATAGGCAGGCATTTGGTTCCAACTGATGCCTCCTATAGCTCGCCAGCTGCCAACATACCGTTTGCCTTGTATTACCTATGCATATTATTGCTCCCGGAGTCATTTGTGGGGAATGGGGCTTTTGGGTATACGTCTTTATCTGTTATTGATGTTTTTATTGATTTTATGTTGTAAACCACTCTGGGCTCCAGAAAGAGCGGTCTACCAAATCGAATTTATAAATAAAATAAATAAATAACAACAACAATGACGTAATTGGAGCGGTGACATCCTGTATGACCCTGTATGACGCACACCTGCATGTCCCTGTTACCCTGTGACGCAGCCAAGAAAGAAACCCTTCTATAAACTGCACTGTACTGTCTATGTGTAAACTGTACTGTCTATGTGTAAAACTGTACGTCTCCGACAGGGATTGTCTGTCGTATGTGTATTTTAATCCGCACTGAGTCCCCTTCGGGGTGAGAAGAGCAGAATAGAAATAAACAGTATTATTATTATTATTTTCTGGGTCTGGATGTGCTAACAGGGGCTCTTTCGTGAATGCCTCTTTCAACCCCTCGAACGCTTTCTGGCAGTCATCTGTCCAACCTAACTTGGCCCCCGAGGACTTCACCTTCCGGGTCTCCCCCCTCCCCTTGGTCTTGAGGAGCTCCGTGAGGAGGAGCGTGAGGGATGCAAAATCCTTTATAAAGGCCCGATTGAAATTCGCGAACCCCAGGAATGCCTGGAGCTGCCTCCTGGTTTGGGGGCCTCCCATCCCTTCACATCGGCTACCTTGCCCGGGTCCATGGCAATCCCCTCCTGGGAGATCCTATAACTCAAGAAGTCTACCTGCCTCTTGTTGAACTCACAATTGCTCAATTTGGCGTAGAGCTTGGCCCGGCGCCGCCATTCTAAGACCTCCCTTACCAGCTTCCCATGCTGCTTCTAGCTCTGGGAGACTATGACTATGCCATCTAAGTACACATAAACCCCTTTGTAGAGGAGGGGGTGCAGGACTTTGTTAATAAGCTGCATGAATATGCCAGGGGAGCCCGATAAGCCGAAGGGCATCACGGTCCTTTGAAACAACACGAAGGGGCATGCAAACGCCGTCTTCCACCTGTCACTGGGTTTCACCCTCACCATGTGGAATGCTTCAATAAGGTCCAGCTTCGTAAAAATCCCCCCCCCAAAGCTGACCCATTAAATCCTTGATCAAGGGTAAGGGGTAGCAGTTGGTGGTACTGATAGCGTTGAGGCCTCGGTTATCGATACACAGCCCCAAGGTGCCATCCTTTTTCTTCCGGAATAACACCGGAGCTGCGATCGGGGACTCGGAGACCTCTATGAAACCCTTTCGCAAATTCTCGGCAATTTGCTCCCTAAGGGCTTCTTTCTCTATTCAGGAATTGGGGTAAATCTTAGGCTTGGGCAGCACACCCCCCTCCCTCCCTTATTTTGACTCGACACTCCACATTCCATTTGGGGGGCATCTAGCTCGTCCCTTCTGTGTTGAAAACATCAGCATAGTCCAGGTACTCCTCCGGGATCCCCACCTCCGCTTTTGCTACTCCCGCCCTCTCAGGTCCCTTCTTGGGGCTTCTCTTACGGCCCCAGGGTGAAGCCTTGTTACAAGTCACCTTCCCTGTGTGCCAGTCAATATGCGGGTTAGCCTGCGCCAACCAGGGCATCCCCAAAAAAACCGGGTGCTCAGCCATCGGGGCAATCATGAAATCAATCGCCCCCTCCCACGGCCCCACCCAGCCCTTTAGTCCCTGGGTGCTGAGAGGAAACGGGCCCCCTCCCGTGTGTGTTCCGTCCAGTTGTGAAAACTCCAGAGGGGACTCCATAGTTTTTGTCTCACAGCCCAGTTCTTTCGCCAATTCAGGGGAGATAATGTTCCTAGAGCACCCGCAGTCCACAAACGCTTGGTGCTTGGTAAAGTTCCCCTTCTGCCACAGTTCTAACTGGCACTGCACCAAATCAGGCCCGGAACTCACCCCTCCTGCCTCCTTCACCATCTCCTCCACTCTCCGCCCTGCGACCTTCAGTGCCTTTCCGCTGCCAGCAGGTCGCCGCACAGTGCCCGGGCTTCCCGCAGACGAAACAAGCCCCTTTCTTCTCTTTCGCCGTTTCCCTTGCTGGCACCGGTTTCTCTGCCGAGGTCTGAGGTCCCTTCCGGATCTCCCCTTGCGCCTTCTCGAACAGTGTGGGTGGGTTCCTCCTCCGCTGGACATGAGCGAGGATCGCCTCCACGTTCCCTGCCAACTGGATCCAGCCATCCAGGGTGCCCGGGTCGTTTCGGTGGATACTCCATTCCAGAATGTCACGTCGCAGCCCTGTCGCTCTCTAGACGCTTGGAACCTCCCTTGATAAACCTTGAGTTCAGCTGAGGTACAAAAGGTTTATTTAGAATAACTGGTTATAGGAAAGAGGCTAGAAGTCAATCTAAGATGCCTTAAAGCAGCACCAGCAAAATAACAGCAGTATCCCAGGAAGGTAGCAATGGATTATGGTCCCGTAGCAACCAGGATTCAAAGCAGGATTTAAACAGGCAAAGTCTCTCTCTGGCAGCAAAGAGTTGCACTCCTTTAGCAATCAGGAACAAAGCAAACGAAGCAAAGGCTTGTGCCCAAACGGGCCAGATCCAAACAGGGCAGCCAGCAAGCTGGGCAGGTAAAGTTCTTAAGCAAGAAGGCCGAAAGGCCTATTCAGGAACCCATGATCTTGAGATGCAAAAGTTGGCTCAAGATGGAGAGCCCTTCCAATCCCTAATGGTTATAGTTCTGTAACCCTTTGATCTTATGACGTAGTTTACGTTGAGTGTCATGGTTCACACGATAGACTGCAGCTGCTGTTTAGCTAACCTCAGCAGCAAGGTATGTGAGCTCAATTAGCGCTCACATCTGTGGAAAGTAGTCAAGACATCTCCTGGTCCCAAGCGCCTCTGCTTATCGCCGGGAATAACAGTCGTGGCCTTGAATGTTTCACCCTGCCTGCCTTGTGATGGATTCACAGGAGAAAGGCAGGCAGGTCTGGAAGATGCCTTGATGCCAACATGGCTGGAGTGTGGTCCTAGGAGACTAAGGCCTGGGGCCTGACAAGCCCGTCCTTGTACAGCTCCAGCAAGGTGGCCTCTGACCACTCCGCCACCTTTCCTGCCAGCCCCAGGAACTCCTCGGAGTATTCGGTCACCGATCACACCCCTTGGTTGAGAGCCCGGAGCGCCTCCTTCGCCTTGACCCGTTCAAGGGGATCCCGGAATCGGTTCTCCACCGCCCGCAGAAATGCTACCACGGTTCGCAGACAGGGGTCCCGGTGGTCATGACACTGCAAATACCAGTCGGCCACTCTCCCCTTGAAGGTGGCTCCAATGACCCAGACCCGGTGCGCTTCGCTCCGGTACATCGCTCCATAGTCCTCCATGTGGTTGTGCACCGTGGTAGTGAAGAACGCCATGGTACTGGCCTCGCCGCTGAACTCCGTCCGAAGGTCCTCTCGTTGCTGAGGAGGCCAACCGACGTTTGGCCAAAGGGGTGCACCTCCCTGGACCGGCTGGTAGGGAGGGCCCTGCCACAGCTCTCCTACCCCTCCAGGGGCATCCCATCTCTGCCGAGGAGCACCTCTCCCCATCCCCGCTGGTGGCGGGGGGGGGGGGTTGCGGGTGCCCCATGCCTCGGGAGTCCTGACTCCCCGCCTCATCTTCCTCTCGAAGGGCGCCCAAGCTGAGTCCCCTACCAAGGGTTCGCTTTGGCCTTGTCGCCTGATCGTCTCGGGACACCTCCACATCGCCCTCTGACACACCAGACAGGCTGGGATTACCCACTACATGAGTGTCCGACGCACGTGTGACGAATTGCCTATATTTTGGGCCGGAAGAAGCCCAGGAGGAAAAGCCCTTTTTGGTGGGTTGGCCAGTTAATGGTCTGTTTTAGAGGAACGGCCATTGTAAGGTTAGGGGTCCCAGGTTAGGCTGAGTTAGCCTAGGAAAAGGGGACATGGAACCTTAGGGAGCCAGTAGGCAGTTGGGCCAGGCACCAGGAGAAGATTGTCAGTTAGAATTTTAAAAAAACTGACAGTTGGTGAGCAGTTTAGGCAGTGGGGTGGCTCGGAACTCTGGGGAGGGAGTTGATGGTCAGTCTCTGACAGGTCAAAGTGAGTTAGGCTCCTGAGAGAGTTAGCAGCATTGTGCTGGGTTTTGTAGGACTCTAGCTGAGAATAGGCAGAGTCAGGTAGTTGTAGGCAGCAGATAATACCGTAGCTCAGTATTATCTGGGGTGCTACGTTGTTTGTAACTCGTTTCAGGTTTTGTACCAGTTTTGATTAAGTAACCACACGCTCCAACGTTTCATTGTAACCATTACGCTCCTGTGCCTGTGATTCTCTCACAAGTTGTTAAATAAACTCTGTTAATTTTGTTCATCAAGTCCTGCCTCACTGTGTTTAAATCCTCCCCGAGTTTAATCGTGGCAGTGTTAAAGAAGTGAAATCTCTCCAGCCTCAAAATATAAAAGTACCCTGTATTTCTGCCCAGCCTAGAGGGATTAGGTGAACTCTCACCACAGTACTTGGTGGCAGCCAGGTGTTAAAAAGCCATCACACACTACAGCACGCTTCCCAGCCTCCATCCAGCTGTATAGGGTGAAATCCCCTCCGCTAGACACGCCCCACGTCTGACGCACCCCATCCTCCTTAACCTCCACCGGCTCCTGCTTGTCCAGCACTTGGGAGACGATCCGCAGCGTCGTTTCCATAGCCGCCATCCTCTCTTCCAGGACCATCATCTGCGAGGGAGACGGCGGTTCCAAACTTCCCTCGCCAAACGAAGGCACACCTACACTCCTTCCCCGGGTCGTCTCATCGAGCCTGGTGAACTTGGCTGCCAAAGCCCAGTCTCCTGCCGCCTTGGACTCCTCCGGCATGACGGTCCACAACGGCGCAGCGGTCCCTGCCGCCACGGCGCTGGCGGCCGCCTCCTCTTTCTCCGTCATGAGCCTCACCGGTTTCCCGGGACAGCTCAAGGACTTCTGGGCTTTTGTCAGGCCTCTCCAACTGCAGGGAAGTATCACGTGGACACTATCCGGTTGATTCAGCTCTTTATTGAAGGATCAAGAAACTTGAAGCCCAGAAGTGGCTTCCCACCACCAACACCCTACATATATACCCCGGTCCCAGCCCCACCACCGGGGCCACATTGCATCACCCTGTGAAGTGCTTGGGTCACATTGCATCATCCTATGAAAACCCTTGTGCCAGATTGCATCACCCTGTGACCTTCTAGTTGTATGCAATCCCAGCTGCCAGCTGCACTTTGTTTAGGCTAGGTTGGAATCCGGATCCCACCGGCCCTAGCCAAGGCCATGGGCATCGGCTTCTGACACTAGACAATAGAAAAATCAGTCCATCCATCAATCTTAATATTCTTACTTAAACTTGTTGGCTACCTTCCATCGGACCAATGTCCAGACTGGTGGTTCTCAACCCTCTTAATGACGTGATACCTTAATACAGTTCCTCATGTTGTGGTGAGCCCTCTGACACCCCCCTTGTGATTCCTCCTCCCCCCAGGGTCCCAACCCCCAGGTTCTGTCTAGACTACTGTCTGGACTACTATCTAGACTAGTACTCTACTGTCTAGACTACTGGACTGGACAGTAGTAAAATCAATCGATCAATCAATCAATCTTTATAGGCTTATTTATACTGGGTGGCCACCACCCAGCATCAGTTGCCAGAGGCAACTGCCTCGATCTTCCCAATGGCAGAGCCAACCCTAATGCTGCTTTCTGCTTGGGTGCTATTTAAAACCAATGAAACCAAACAGTTGGCCACAAAGCTGTATCTCAGCATTTCTGTGCTTGACAGTCAGGCTCTGATATTTATGAAGATGCTTTTCAGTAGCTGCGTTGCATGATTGGAAGGTTAGCTTTGCATAGCTCCAAGCCACCGTATGGTTCCCTTTGGTGATACAGTAAATATTAAGAAGCAAATAACTGCAGGCAAGATCCTACAATAGCTTGGGTAATGATAACAATATATTGGGCTAAAACACACATACGCTCCTGGCCCAGAGCTTATTGCTCGGCTGTTGCTGGAAAGAACAATAAAAGAGGCGGCATAGGTAATGTAGGAGATGATTGCCAGTGTATTATTTTCTGATCCAAAGATCTAAATTTCTGACTGACTGAAAGCAAGAAAGGATCTCTTCAGTGTGCTACTTGGTACAGTGACCTTGTACAGATAGATGAAAGTGGCTTTGCAGCAAATTCAATGACGTAACAAACCCCTCCTGCAGACCCCCCCCAACCCTCTTCATTCCAATACATCCTGTATCTTCCCACTTCTGGATCTTCTTTTAAAACGGCCCATGTCCTCGCTTCTCTGCCTTTGTCCTCAGCTTATTACAGACTGGGTATTACATTCCAAATTTTTTTTTCCATGCTTGCACACATGCTTGCATCCATTGAGATTAAAATGATCACATAATCAATTTGCATATTTAACATCAGAATCAATAACAACCCTCCAAAAAAAACCACATACCTGCTGGAAGCCTTATGTACTCCTTCAAGGTTACTTTTTGAGTGTGTTAAGAGAAATTTGAGAAACTGCAAGTCTCTTCTGGTGTGAGATAATTGGCCATCTGCAAGGACATTGCCCAGGGGATGCCTGGATGTTTTGCCATCCTTGTGGGAGGCTTCTCTCATGAACTCTTTGCATGGGGAGCTGGAGCTGGAGCTGGAGCTGATAGAGGGAGCTCAACCTGCTCTCCCCAGATTTGAACTGCTGACCTGTTGGTCAGCAGCCATGATGGCACAAGGGTTTGATTGTGTCACGGGGGCTCCTGAACATCTGGGCATTGCAAGGGGCAGTCTCTGAGATGACCTCAATGTTGAAGGTGGTGCTAAAACAGAGACGATTCCAGAACTGTTTGGAGGTTGGAAAGGAGCAGTCCACATTGGCAGGTAGGTTGTTATTATCAGCCTTGCCTCCTTGCAGCTACTTTCAGGAGGAGGGAACACTCCTTCTCTCATTCAAGCATCCTTAAATATGATGGCTTCCACGAGCAGCACAATGTATACTTAGAAGGGCCCTCCATCAGTTCAGTGTAGCTTTCCCCAAGTAGGTATTGAATAAAGTGCGAGGAGGCCTTTATAACTAACTCTTAGGGAGTTTCAAATACAATCACTGCCTTAATGTTCAATAGCACTTGATCACTTAATACACTTCTGATTGCTCATTTCAGTTGCTGTGTGCCTCCAAGTGCTTTCCAGTTTATGGTGACCCTAATGCAAGACTTTCCTGCCTTCTTTTCTGGGCATGATATATTCGGGGGTACTTCTGAGGCTGAGACACTGTGACTTTCCTAAGATCACCCGGTGGATTTACATGGCAAAGCAGAGATTTGAATCCTGGTCCCCAGTCACAATTCCACACTCAAACCACTTCATCACACAAAGGAGCCGTAACTGGATATGAATCTCCATGGGGCCAATTTTGCAAGATCTTGCAAGGAGGGGGGTCCATGTTGAACTGTCAACCATTCATTCTGAGAGATATAATCAGAGAATCATATAGTTGGGCCACATGGGGCATCCAATCCAAACCCTGCCATGCACAAAAAGCACATTCAAATCATCCCCCGACAGAGTGTTAGAGCATGCAAAAAATCAGTGAGTGAGTGTGTCAACTGTAAAATATAAGATACATGAAGCTGATTGGTCGGGCAATGCCCAGGGAGCAAGCTGAGCCTGATACTTTTGGCTACTGTTACATTTTTGTTCAGGCTTGAGCTATGCAGGTGCGGAGAGAAGAAGAAGAGAGAAGCACAGAGAGACAGATCTTGCTTCATGAGCCGCTGGAGGGAGAATTTCCACATGGACCAAGAAAGACACTTTTAAATCTCTCATAAAAGAAGATCATGTGAGTTGGTGCAACTGATCCCATCGTAAATATGTTGTTCTGAATTGTAGTCGTCGCCTTTCTCTGGACACCTTCCAGCTTAAGTCAATCTCTCTCTTGAATTGTGACCCTCAGAATTGGAGATGGATTTATGTTTGCCATTTCAGGGGTCTAGGTGTTGCTTTCTAATTCACAGCACCTCCTTGTTGATTTGACATGGAGAGCAGAGTCGAGGAGGAAGGGGCCACACAGAATCCCTGGCATGCTGATCTCTTCCAGGCCGATACCTACAAACTCTGAAGACATGTGTCTGTGTTCTCCTCCTCCTCCTAGAATGAACCTTCTCACTGCAAACCTGAGCCAGCAGCATGTTGGAGGAATTTCAGCATCAAACTCTGGTTTGAGAAAAGGAGGAGAGAGTCCTCAATTGGGAATATTTTCGGTGTGACATATGATTTGTCTCCATCCCGGCCTCCTTCACCAGTCCTGGTGGAATCACAGTTACCGAACATAACTAACTCACAATAAAGCACAGCTAGGGTCACTCTCACTTTATTAAAAGCATTGGCTGTCATGCCAGGAGGAGGAACAACAAACTACCCCCCTGTTTAATTTCCCAGCCCCAAGGCCAGTGAAATATCGGCTACGTGTGGAGACGTGCATGGAGTGCCAACGGCTCCAAGACTGAACATGACATGATGGAGCATGGGGGAACTGCCAGCGCAAAAGCTATCAAGTGTGCGTTTCCACCACCCGAAGCAGCCATCCATTTCTGGAGTTAATGAAAACTCCCACTCAGATCCAGCACTTGCATCAACGGGGCGATTTCTTCCACCATTCCCCCAGCACTTCAAGGCGGTTTCACCTTTGGCTGCCCGCTCCGTTCCAGTAGTGGTCTTCTTGTGAGAGGGGTGTCACACTGGAACGACAAATTCCCACTATACCTTTGTTCCATTCTGCAAACTAAAAAGGAAAAAAGAAGCATTGTGTGCCATTTATCAACTGCTGGAGACATTGTTGTGCAAGATTTTGGCAGCTTGTGGCTTTTCTGTCACTGGGTCAGCAGCGATTCTGCTCTGGGTTTGGTCTAAAGTTTAAAGGAGCCCTTAAGGAACTGAACCCTACCTCAAAGAACAAATCCTGCCAAGTTTAAACTAAAATCCAGAGTGGATTCTCAACTCACAAATATGGAAGCTCTCAGGTTAGGCTTCTGGCGCAAGATCATATGATCTGACTGCTCAACATTCACAGGAAAAAGGATTTGGGGAAATGAGATGTTCAGGCACCTGAACAAAGTACAGGCACTCCCTCAATTACAAACAAGAGAGGTTCTGTAGGTTTGTTACCAAGTTGAATTTGTATGGAAGTTGGAACAGGTACATTTTTAAATTGTAACTCCAACCAATTTTTTTTATTATTACTTTGAATCCCCTGACATTAAGTCTAGTCGTGTCCGACTCTGGGACTCTGGTGCTCCTCTCCATTTCTAAGACGAAGAGCCGTCATTGTCTGTAGACACCTCCTAGGACATATGGTCAGCATGACTGCATGGAGCGCTGTTACCTTCCTGAAGAAGCAGTACCTATTGACCTACTCACATTTGCCTGTTTTTAAACTGCTAGGTTGGCAGAAGCTGGGGCTAACAGTGAGAGCTCACCCCACTCCCCTTTCAGTCAGCAAATTCAGTAGCTCAGTGGTTTAATCTGCTGTGCCACCAGGGGGCCCTTGGATAGCATAGGGAAGGGTTGTCATCACCCTGCAAGCAACATATGTTTTGTAGCCTGTGCCCCTGTTCAGGAGAGGTCCCTCCCTTTCTGTCCCTGTGAGAATTGGATTTTGAAAAAAAAATGGCTTGTTGTGAAAACAAGGATTGGGATAAAGCTCCAGTGAAGACCCTTTCCCCCCAAGATAATAAACCTTCCAGGAGCGGATTTCCCTTACAAGGGATACATTTCCTTCACTTTCTATTTGTCTCAGCCCCATTCTCAACTATGAGTCATTTGTACGTCAGTTGTTTGTAATTCGGGGACTGCCTGTACTGCAGCTAGGGATTAGATATTTGGGATTAAAGTCCATTCAAAAACAGGGGAATTCCAGACAAGAATCAATCAGGCCCAGCTAACGCCTCCCAACAAAGGATTTCCCCAGGCCATTAAATACTAATCACGGTGGCCAACCCAACATTCACACTTGCCTCAAGCACACAAGAGTTCTTTCTTCAAACCTGGGTATTCCACAAATATATAAACCTCACTTGCCTAGTTTCCAACAGACCCCTCAGCCTCTGAGGATGCCTACCATAGATGTGGGTGAAATGTCAGGAGAGAATGCTTCTGGAAAATGGCCATACAGCCCGGAAAACGCACAGCAACCTAGTGATTCCAGCCATGAAAGCCTTCGATGACACATATGCTCATAATATTAGTGGTGTGCTTCACGGCTGAAGCACTGTGTCCATCTAAAGGATGATAATGAAACTCTGAATACTATTACTAGGCTGAGTTTATTTGCTTGTTAACTTATTTCGTGTCTATCTTGCCTTTTTCTCTCTGTACTAGACTCAAGGCATTACAACCACTGAATCCCACGTTCAACTAAAAACCCTTAATGCAAAAGTTAAAAGACAATTAAGCAGTGATTCTATTTTTCAAAACACGTTAAAATGACTTTTAAAAGCACATTGAAAATCTAATAAAATCCAGACACAACGAAAAGCCCCATCTGCTGAAGCAAATTAACAAACCAAAGGCTTGCCTAAGTGAAAAACTTTTCAAATATATGGTTGGGGACGAGCTCTCCAACAAAGTGCATGCTTGGCATGCAGATGGGGCCACGTTTTATCCTTGACGCCATGGAGTCCATGAGGATAGATAGGGCCAACCCTACTTTAGATGCAGGGTTGCCATTTCAATGTTGTTTGGGCCCTTAAGATTTCTGGGCCCAAACCCAAGACCTTGGCTACAGTCCTTGTTTATTTAATGAACCTTTATGCATTGAGTATCGACAACCAAGTTTTTTCATTTTATATTATTTTAGTGGGGTGTTTTGATGATTTTATTAAAATTTTATAATAATAATATAATAAAAATATAATATGTTATATTATATTATAATTTCAATATATTATAATGTCTATATATACTATAATATAATAATTACATTAATACTAATAATATATGAATATTTATTGATATGTTAATATGTTAATATTAATAATGTGTTAATATATTAATATATTATTTTATTATAATAATATGATTATGGTATAATGTGTTGTATATGCATTTGGTATTGGTGTTGTTGTAATGTAACACAGTATAATACTGCCAATGATAATGTGATATAATAATTCTATTGTGATATTATAATTTGTATATTTGTATTACATGCAATATTGCTAATCAATATTGCGATATGTTGTAGTGCAATATGATGTGTAGTGCTGATGTTGTGCTGTGACAGTAATGTTATGTGTTGTTTTTTCAGTTTGCCGGTCCAGCAATATTGTTATATGTAATATGTAGCCACTCTAGCAGTATTGTTGTTTGCTGTAAGCCGCTCTGAGTCCCCTTCGGGGTTGAGAAGGGCGGCATATAAATATAGTAAATAAATAATAATAAATAAACCGATGCTCACAACATGTCGTTTAAACAGAAAGAGAGAGCACATGTGTTTGGAAATGAAGAGGGAAATCTTAGCTAATGGGTATGTTCCCAGATCAGGGTGAAATGGGGAAGTGATTTCTGCTCAGTCACCTTAGGACAGTGTTTCCCAACTGCTGTGCCATGAGCGATCATCATGTGTGCCGTGGGAAATTGTAACCTCTTGAGTCTTGAATAAGCCATGCCCCTTGATTCCCCGCGGGACAATACCGTCGCGGTGGCCTTGAACTCCCGTCCGGCACCAAGATGGCGGAGGCAGCGAGACCGGAAGCGCCTTTCCTAAGAGGACACCAGTGGAGCGGAAGTGCCTTGTCTGAGGCAATGCGGCAACGGGTGTGCCTGGCGGTGCTGGGCTTGGTGGCGGGACTGGCGCTGGTCTGGCCGGCCGTGGCAGTGGAGCCCTTGAGCCTGAGCCTTCACAGGCTTCCTCTCCTACCCACGGCTCCACTGCCTCTTTGCCCACTGCTGCCACGATGCGGGGAACGGGGCCCGCCTCCGGGCAGGTACGCGAGCAGCCTACAGGGGCCTCAGAGACTGTGACGTGATGTGGAAGGAGCCTCATGGGCTATATTATTATTATTATTATTAACTATGTATTAACATATTATTATTTTCCCTTAGTATATGTTATTATATTGTTATATTATCCGTATTTGTCATAGTCATGGTGTGTATCATTATTGACTATGAGAGTAATGATAAAAGTCAGGATTAATTCCTATGCTTTACTGATATTGTATGTACCTATAATATTTATATTATTATAATGTAATACAAGATAACACTTTTAAAAATAATACAATATTGAAATTATATTTTATATTACTTGTAATAGTACTAATAATATTACAGTATAATGGTATAGTACACTATAGTAAGTTAAGAGTGTCATTTTGTGTCATTTTGGTTGGTGGTGTGCCCCAGGATTTTGTAAATGTAAAAAATCTGCTGCAGCTCAAAAAAAGGTTAAAAAACACTGCCTTAGAAAGTGCCAGAAGAAGAGATATTTCAGCTGGCCTCTTTGCTCCTGACCAGAAGATGAATGCTGAGCAGAAGAGAGACTGAGTTTGTGTAGTGCATTGACTGGGAGAAGCAATACAGTTGCAGCAACAAATCAATTAAACCCTGGCATTGTAGCAAGCACTTGCTCTGAAGATTTGCTCATAACCCATTTTTCCTGTTACCGAGATGCCCCATGAAAACTGGAGGCTCGGGCCCTGAGGTCTGTAAATCCTAGGCAGGATCTACACTTCCTGATATCCCAGAATCAATCTGGGATTGATTAATAATAATAATAATAATAATACTTCTTTATTTATACCCTGCTACCATCCCCCCAAGGGGACTCAGGGCGGCTTACATGAGGCCAAGTCCAATGACACATAATAAAACAACACAGCAAATCAAATTAAATCAAATTTTATTGCATTAGCCGCAAAGCCATATCAAATAGAACAAACCATGTAGAAAAGGTACATATATCAAGCATTAAACAATAGTTCCATAATGTGCAACAGTACATTAAACAGCCGTTCCGTTGTGAAGTAGCAAATATTATCCTATCACTGTCCATCTTAGGTATAGATCGGAGACTGCTGGCTTTGATCAGGAATTTATACTCAAACAACAGTATACTGGTCAGAATAGGAACAGCAGGTGCATTGTCAAACAGAGTGGACATACACAAACGGGTCAAACAGGGCTGCCTGCTGGCGCCTCTTTTGTTTAACCTATTTCCCAGTGACTTTCCATCTTCACTCAAAATTAGAGAGCTTCGCATGCCTAAAATCGGCCCCATTCACTTAAATTCTCTATTATATGACATTGTGTTGCTTTCTCACACCCAGGTTGGCTTAAGGAGGACCTTGAAAACATTCCAAAGGTACGCCCCCAAAAAAAGGTCTATCCATCAACAAAGACAAATCCAAAGTCATATGCTTCGCCATAAGACCAAAGAAGCACAAATGGTCCCTAGATGGAGCCGGCATAGAACAGGTAGCGACCCACACCTATCTAGGCCTTACCTTCTCAGAGACAGGCAAATGGCTAGACCAGGGCTGCCCAGGAAGTTGATCACGATCGACCAGTCAATCCCGGGACCGAAGGAGATCGATCCCAGCCGGATGGGGTGCTTCTCAGAGGGGGGCGGAGCCAGGCCGCGCCAAGCCCTGCCTCCTCCCCCAGCTTCGGCACTCCCAGCAGCTGCTCCAGGTATGAGGAGGGCAGGGCTATGCCACCACTGGCTTGGCATTGCCATCCTCAAGCCTGGAGAAGCTGCTGGGAGCTCCAAAGCCAGTGGGGAGGGAGCGGGGCTTGGCACGGCCTGGCTCCACCCCCCTGTGGCTTCCGCTCTGTACCAGCAGCTTCTCCAGGCTTGAGGATGGCAGTGCCAAGCCAGCCTTGTGCTAGCTATGTCACCACTGGCTTGGCATTGCCATCCTCAAGCCTGGAGAAGCTGCTGGGAGCTCCAAAGCCAGAGGGGAGAGGGCGGGGTTTGGTGCAGCCTGGCTCCGCCCCCTCTGGCCAAGCCCCACCCCACCCCCTCCCCTCTCCAGCCTTGAGGAGGTAGGTAGATCTTTCTAAGTAGCTGGCATGCTGAAAAAGTGTGGGCACCCCTGGGCTAGACCAATGCCACTCCTGCATGATAAAAGCGAGAGCCCGTTCCAACCAACTTCTCCGGCTGGCAAATCACCATCACAGCAGCAAATAATAAATCAATACAATCAATATAGCAATAACATAAGCAGTAACAGACAATTTAAAACCATTATGGCCGGGCCAGATGCGAAATATTTTAAAAAATTAAAATAAATAAAAACTGGATGTGAACAGAGGTAGAATGTATGTAGCAGGAAGGTTTAAAAGATAATGTGGAGCAAACAACCCAACAGGGAATTAAAGTGCTTCTGAGGACAATTTGCAAATAATTGATAAGAGCAGGGCATTATTTACTTTATTCAGGGAAGGGACATTGGAACAGCCACGTTTTTAGGCTCATCCTAAAACTGCCAATGTGGGGGCTTGTCTGATATCCTTGGGGAGCGAGTGCCAGAGTCGGGGGTCCACCATAGAGAAGGCCCTCTCCCTCGTCCCCACCAAATGCGCCTGCCAAGGCGGCGGGAGTGAAAGTAGGGCCTCTCTAGATGATCGAAGAGATTGCCTGGGTTCGTAGACAGAAATACGGTCACGCAAGTAGGCGGGTCCCAAACCGTTCAGAGCTTTATAGGTAAGAACCTACATCTTGAATTGGGACCGGAAGATGAACGGCAGCCAATGAACAGGGCTCCTTGAACAGGGGGGTTGACCGCTCCCTGTAAGATGCTCCAGTTAGTAATCTGGCTGCCACCCGTTGGATCAATTGAAACTTCTGGGCCATCTTCAAGGGCAGCCCCACATAGAGTGCATTACAGTAATCCAGTCTGGAGGTGACTAAGGCGTGGACCACCGTGGCCAGATCCGACTTCACGAGGTACGGTGGCAGCTGGCGCACGAGTTTTAATTGTGCAAAGGCCCTCCCAGCCATGTGTATGTGTGCTGGTTGAAATGGATGTGATTTGTAGATTTCCAATGGTACCCAAATGCTTTTCGTGGAATCTGCTTGGATACTCCTGGTGGAGAGAAAAAGCAGGGTGTAAATAAACGTAATGATTGTGGAAGGGTTTCGTGGCCGGAATCCCTGGGTTGATGTGAGTTTTCCAGGCCATGTTCCAGAAGCATTCTTTCCTGACATTTCGCCTGCATCTATGGCTAAAGGCATCCTCAGAGGTTTTGGGGATCTCAGGGACCTCTCAGGATGCGTGCCATCGATAGGTGAGGATCTCACCACCTCTGAGGATGCCTCCCATAGATGCAGGCGAAACGTCAGGAGAGAATGCTACTGGAACACGGCCATGCAAACACACAACAACTCACACATAATGATGCTGCTGTTTTCGGCTTGGCTTCTGCGTGGCATCCAGGAACCGCGGGTGTCGGGTCCCTCCTCCTGTCCCTTGGAATGAGATGGGAGAAAGGATAGGAAAAAATACAAGGCGTCCCAACCGGAAATCGAGCTGGCTCGGAATAAAGTCAGCGGGCGGCCTCTCTCTCGCTCTCTCTCCCTCCCTCCCCGAATTCGTGCCTTTCCCCTCCTCCGCCTCTTCCTCCGCATCCCTTCTTCTGGAGCCCGGCTTTGCACGGGGGAACGAAGAGGCGCTCCATTCTGGGGGAGCCTGCACCCGCCCACCTTCCGTCCGCCCAGTTCGCCCAGTTCCCCCCAGTTGCTCCAGAATCGAGGGAGGGAGGGGAGGCGCCTCTTTGCGGATCCTGGCTGGCTTGCTTGGAATGGCCGGGCGCGCTCTCGCAGGCAGCACGCGACGCCGGGCACGGGCTTTCCCCTCGCCACCCTCTCCTTGCCTTCTTGGTTCATTCCCACGCAAGACCTCCCTCGGGTGGCCTCTCTTTTCTCTCCCAACCGGACTGGGAACAACAACAAGCCAACCAAGCAGGTAAGAAGAGGTCGGGAGGTCCCTTGGAATGAGAAGTCCTCCCAGGCGACAATTTGGGGGGGGGAAGCGGGCAACCCTTCTCCTCCCCCTCCCCCCAAGAGGCAAGACCTCAAGCCTTAGGGGAGGGTTTGGGAGGGAAGGCCCTCCCCTATTTGGGGGGAACGACGACTTTGGGGAGGCTCCGGCTGCAGGAGGGGCTGCTCCTCTCCCCCCCCCCTCCTTTTTACTTGTAGTGTACCCTTGTCTGTCTACAAAATGATTGGATGGCCATCTGTCGGGAGGGCTTTGATCGGGTCTTCTTGCCTGACAGAACGGGGTTGAGCTTGATGGCCTTTGGGGGTCTCTTCCAACTCTAGGATCCTCTCTCCATATTGGAGTCTTCCAGTCCAATCCATCCCTTTACTGATATCCCCCCTATACATTATATCAATGGCCATGATTGTTTATGGTATTTTAGAGTGTTTTAGGATGTTTTATCTTGATGTGTTTTATATGCTTGGAAACCGCCCTGAGCCTCGGGAAGGGCGGTTTAGCAAATTGAAATAATAAATAAATAAATAATATTATTTTATACACACCTCCTTGTGTTCCCCAAGTCTCACCAACCTTGGAGATAATTAATATTATATCAATATTACCTTATAATATAGTCTAATATAATGTTATATTATTAAATTATATTATAATATTATGATTGTATTGTATTATTGTTTTATATTGTAATATTATTCTATTATACACACATACATACACCTCCTTATTCCCCAAGCATCACCAACCTTTGAGATAATTAATATTATATTAATATTACCTTATAATATAGTCTAATATAATATTATATTATTAAATTAAATTATATTATATTATAATATTATGATTGCATTGTATTATTGTTTTATATTGTAGTATTATTATATTATATTATACACACATACACACACCTCCTTTTGTTCCCCAAGTCTCTCCAACCTTGGAGATAATTAATATTATATTAATATTACCTTATAATATAGTCTAATATAATATTATATTATTAAATTATATTATAACATTATGATTGTATTGTATTATTGTTTTACATTGTTATATTATTATATTATACACACATACACACACCTCCTTTTGTTCCCCGAGCATCACCAACCTTGGAGATAATTAATATTATGTTATAATATAATATAATAATAATATATTATTATTATATAATATAATTATAAGATCAGATCAGATAATATTATACACACACACACCTCCCTTTGTTCCCTAATTTGCACCAACCTTGGAGAACTTTTAAGATGAAGCGGGTAATAAATTATTATTATTATTATATTGTGGCTGTGGCTTTAAAAGTGGGGAGAGAAAAAATCCCACCATTTGGATTGCAGGGGAATACAACTTCATTTCCCTGCCTCCCTCTCCCCCCCCCTTCCTTTCCTCCTCCTCCTCCTCTTCTTTTCCTCCTCTCCTGCATTCCTTCCTTCCTTCCCTCTGCCTCAATCTCCTTTCTGGACTTGCCAATGCCCTCCTCGCTGGAACGTCAGATGCTGAAATTTCTCCTTATAGGTCGAGCCTCCTCGTGTTGATTTGAGAGTTGGAAGAGGGGGAAGGAGGAAAAAAAACAAGAAAGAGAGAAAGAAAAAGGAGGCAGACAGAGGGAGAAAGAAGGGAGCCCAATCCTCCTCTGTTTGGGAAAGAAGACCCGACTGTGGCAAAGCCAAGGGAGGAAAGAACAGGATTCGCTTTGGAAATAACATAATCACGAATTTTTTGAAATTTCAGCCCTGTTTCATCCTCCTCCTTGGCCCTTCCTTGAAGCTGCTCCCAAGCCCAAATGGGTCTGGGAAGGAAACCTTGGATACCTTCTTTGGTTTTGGACTCCAAAGAATCCTGCTTAACTCAAGGAAGTTGAAGGAGGGTTGCCTGCCTGCCTGCTTGCCTGCCTGCTTGCCTGCCTGCCTGCTGCAGAGTTGTTAGACTAGGGAGGATTTATTAGTCCTATTATTACCCTTGCTAGGAGTCATCAGCACCATTGTTATTATTATTCTCAGACCGGCTTCAGTTCTCAGGATCCATTTGGGTTGCTTCCCAGCCTCGCCAACTGCCTGTGGATTTTATTTTATGTGTGCTTCCGAAAAGAAGAGGGAAAGAAGGGAGGAAAAGGGAACAGCGTCCATCTCGGCAGCTTTGGGTACTATTCTATGAGATCTTTTCAAAGTGTGCATCTTTTGGGGGAGAACAAGCACCCGTGCTCTGGACCCACATCCATCCAGCCACCCGCCTGTGTCTTTGCACTGACTACTGCCATGGGATTGAAGATTTCCTAGCTGGGTGCTGGTCGGCATCCCCTCCTGGCGTCTTTTTCTCTCTCCTTGCCCTGCACTCAAAAGCCTATCTTTATGAGATGGAAAATCGAGGGCTGTTCGGTGCCCTTTGTTACCTGATGCTGAATGCCCCTTTGGTGCTCCTAGTGCAGGGTAAGTCCCAAACTTCCATGGCTTCCTCCCCTTCCCCTTTGCCTTCCTCGGCCTGTGGCAAATACACACAGCTGCTCACTGACACCTACTAGTAGCCAATGTCATTTATTGTATATGTTTCTGTTGGGAGAGAATACGAATGCAAGGGGATTCCTTCTTCCACCTTCCCAAAAATATCTGTAAAGTGGAATTGGTATGCCTTGCATGGCTGTGTTGTCTCTGGTTCCAATGCTGCACTGGTGGGGTCATGTTTTTTTGTCAATTGCCTATTTTCGGTAAAGGCAACGGTTGAAAATGCAGGGCTTTTTTCGGAAGGATGCCGAAGCAAAAGGGCGCATGCAAAGTGGGTTGCTAGGGCTGCAGGGACTTTCTGCTGCAGAGAGCCAGGATCCAAAGCAATGCTGGAAAGAGAGAGACAGAGAGAGAGAATAAAGTCCCACAAATGAGTTACCTTCCATAATCCCTATTATTCTTTGCAACAGCATCTGTGCCTCTCAGCAAGCTCTTGCCTGGGGATATATATCTCTCTGCAAACTTTGCTACTTGTCTGATATGGAGAGATGCCCAGACTGCAGTGATTATTCTGGGGAAATATAGGGAATCACAGCCCTTTGCTCACAGCTAAAGATGCGTTGTAGACCTGGCATTCACAATAGACCACAATTGACATTTTGGTGAAGGGTGGTTGTGTTCAAATGGGCTTGTCTAGATGGTCTTCAGATTGCCCACTTCTGGCCTGCGTAGATTGGCGATGCTGTGTGTAGCATCTAAGATGTGTGTGCTTGGGAATAAGGTGGTTTCTTAGCATATATTGTCAAAGGCTTTCGGGCTGGAATCACTGGGTTGTTGTGAGTTTTCCAAGCTGTACGGCCATGTTCCAGAAGCATTCTCTCCTGATGTTTCACCTGCATCTATGGCAGGCATCCTCGGGGGTTGTGAGATCCTCATACCTATGGCAGGCAAACTCAGGGGTTGTGAGATCCTCATACCTATGGCAGGTAATCTCAGAGGTTGTGAGATCCCCATACCTATGGCAGGCAATCTCAGATATTGTGAAATCCTCATACCTATGGCAAGCAACCTCAGAGGTTGTGAGATCCTAATACCTATGGCAGGCAACTTCAGAGGTTGTGAGATCCTCACAACCCCTGAGGATGCCTGCCATAGATGCAGGTGAAATGTCAGGAGAGAATGCTTCAGGAACATGGCTAGACTGCACAAGAAATGCACAACAACCCAGTGATTCCGGCCATGAAAGCTTTCTACTTATTCCCAAACCTGCAATATTTTGTCTCGGCCTTTCGAGAGTGTAGCCAAACAGTCTTGTCATGTCTTTTTAAAAAATCTCTAGTTTGCTATCTTTCCTTGTCGTTCTTTTGTTTTTTGTCTTCAGCAACATTTACCGAAGTTCCGAAAGATGTGACTGTTAGGGAGGGAGATGATATTGAGATGCCTTGTGCTTTCCGGGCCAGCGGAGCCACCTCTTATTCCTTGGAAATCCAGTGGTGGTACCTTAAAGAACCGGCACGGGAGCCGGCCCACGAATTAGCCAACAGTGGCCCTGGCAGCAGAAGCAAGGTAATAAATACAGCCCATACGTGCAAATGACATGAATCAGTGTGATTTGTTACAGACCACAAGGTTGATCGCAATGGAAAAACAAGCATGATTTCTTATTCAATGTGGTCTCGGAACACCAGCGGAGAAGCCTGTGTTTCTAGAGTTGTGTCTAGTATCCGTCTTCACAAAAATCCAGACAAATAAGTGAGGTCGAAATCCCACTAGGGGGTGCACTGTTTGGCACAATTGGCTATCTATTTACATAAATTGTCTGAAATGTGATGGATGGATACATACGTGCCTATTTCACAAGTGCATGTTGTGGACGTGAGGGTCTCCATATCAAATGCTTGGTAGCGGTGTGTGCATGGATGAGAAGTCACGCTCTCAGAATGCAGTGCCTTTTATCCTCACGTTCAGCTGCGAGGTCTCAAGTCAGGATGAATTCAACAAAGCTATGCGTTGGGGATGGGCTCCGAAGCCTCACATTTGAACTAAGAAGCATCATAGCATCCATAGGGAAAGTCCCCACTCCAGACAGAAATGACCGTATTGTCTGAATCCGCCCAGTGTAAGGAAGGAATGGAGGGAGGGAGGGAGGGAGGGAGGGAGGGAGGGAGGGAGGGAAGGAAGGAAGGAAGGAAGGAAGGAAGGAAGGAAGGAAGGAAGGAAGGAGAAGACAACAGTAGAACCCATCTAGAACTCAATTAGCTCTTCTATGGGCTTGTGAAAGAGGAGCAGAAACAACAGGCTTGCAGAATTGCTTACTGGCAGCTTGAGATATTTGTGTGACACAGTTAAGGTTAGATTACAAGCTCTGCCCACAAACAAAACAAACCTTCACTGGCAAATATAAGACTCTCCGTCGATATTATTAAGGGTCTGGTCAATGCTCCATACACTGTTGATACAATCCCCATGAAAAGTGAATGAAGATACAGATAGTGGCAGGCAAGAAGCAAAGGTTTCTCCTGATATTAAACCTAGGGTGGTGCTCATCTCCATTCCTAAACCGAAGAGCCGGTGTTGTCCATGGACACCTCAAAGGTCATGTGGCCACTGGCATGATTGGCATCACCTTTATTCTCAGTTTAGAGATGGGTGCTTGGAACATCAATATGACATGTTCCAAAGCATTGATGTGCCTCAAACCCTCAGATTGGCTTCTCCGCGTCATCCATTTCCCTTTGGCTTTTATGTTCACGAGGACACTCAAGAGTATCAGGTTGATTTAAATCAGAAACTGCAGAGTCAGGATATGAAACAGGGAACCAGAGTGAGATGGAACTGGGGAGAGCCATATAGCTACGGAACTCACCTGAGAACCATCATTGTCTGAGGGGGCTTCAGTGCTACTGCTTTTAGGCTCTGGTGTTTAATTGTGTATTTATCAGGATTGTTGGATTTTATGATGCTCTCATTTTAATTGTTGTGTTGTTTTAATTTTATTTATTTATTTATTATTCGGACTTACTAGACCACCCCTCCCGAGGCTCGGGGTGGTTTCCAACACAATAAAATCACACAGACATTCTAAAAACATCATAAAAACATTCCTAAAAAACAATTGATGGTTTTGCTTTTATGTTTTGTGGACTTTCTGCTCCATATGTAAGCCGCCCAAGTCCCTTCAGAGAAATGGTGGCAGGGTATAAAAATAAAGTTATTATATTATAGTATTATTATCTTTTGGGCCTACCTTACAGGGGTGTTGATGAACGGTGTGATCCGTGTAAGGTGCCCTGAGGCCCCATCCGCACTGCCATGCAGAATCCAGATTGGCTCATTTGAATTGGATTATATGGCAGTGTAGACTCATATCATCCAGTTCAAAGCAGATAATGTGGCTCATCTGTTGATGATCTGGATTACCATATGTACTCAGGTATAAGATGATCCAAATATAAACCGAGGCACCTAATTTTAACACAAACAGCTGGGAAAACGTATTGACTTGAGTATAAGCCGAGAGTGAGAAATGCAGCAGCTGCTGGTACATGTCAAAATAAAAATAGATCCCAATAAAATTACTTGAATTGTGTCATCAGTAAGTTACATGTTTTTGAATATTTACATTAAAATGTAGTTTAAGATAAGACGGTCCAACTCTGATTAAACTATTATTCTAACGTTCTTCAATGTAAATGTGCTTACATATCCTTCCAATAATAATAGAGTAAAATAATAAATGCAATAATAATAATAGAGTAAAATAATAAATGCAATAATAATAATAGAGTAAAACAGTGTAAATGTAATAATAAATAGAGTACAATAATAAATGTAATAAAATAATAATAATAGAGTAAAATAATGTAAATGTAATAATAATATAGAGTAAAATAATAACTGTAATAATAATGATAATGATAACAACAACAGAGTAAAATAATAAATAACCTTGACTTGAGTATAGCCAGGGGGGGCTTTTTCAGCCTTAAAAGGGGGCTGAAAAACTAGGCTTATACTCGAGTATATGCAGTATATGTCAGCGCAGAAAGGGGCTGAGTCTCTAGAATCACGGACAGGATATACAAATGTAACGATTGTATTGATCTCTATTGATCCCAACTCTCCACCTGGATAAGAATTAACACATTCCCTGCATGAGGAAAAGAAGCAATGTTTTTGGGAAAGGAAGCACAATCTCTGTGACGCATCAGTTGTCACTTATTTATTTACAAACTTGCGAAACAAGGCCTGTTAATACCTTGACTAGCTGCTGCATCACTGTCAAACAAAATCCCCGCTTTCTTTTTGACAGACCAAGAAAGAGATCTAGGGGTTTGATAGACTGGATTTTGCTTGGTGGCCATGATTCCAAGGGGTTGGTGACTTCCCTGGCCCTGTTTCCCTATCTCCAAACCCTCCTGCTGTTGTGGGATGATGGGAGCTGCACAAGTGTCCAGCCCTTGGAGGCATTGCCGGAGAGTGCTCTGCAGTGGGATGATGAGATATCTTCCCTTCGATGTGCAATAATTAAAATGTAGCAAGGTAGGGAAATAGGTGATGCTGTAGGGATTCGTGCCTAAGCCAGACCAAAATCTCACCATTGTGAGGGAAGGGTCGTTGCAGCAGGAGACTGGCACGTACTGCTGCTGACTGAGAAATAGGGAAAATGCTCTATCATGTGGAGGGAGGACCTGTATAGTACAAGCAGATCCATAAAGGGCCCCAATGGGTCTCTGAAAAGAGGCACATTACACCCTCCACATAATGATTCTTTTGATCCTTCAGCATCAAGGATACTGAGTGCATGTTATACCCCACCGCAGACCTAAATGCATTATTTTCCTGTTGGAGTAAATGGTAGCTGTTTATTATATAAGGTAGTGGTGGACTTGGGAAAATCTCCAGCAAAGGGTTCTAAAATGGAAGGAAATGATCAGACCCTCTATAGGAAAAGGATGCCTTGATCAATAAGACCTCAGTCAACTTCCGTGAGATTTCGTGTATTTTGCCATTTCTTTGCTGAAGGGAAATGTGCAAAAACTCACACCTCTGCAGCATAGAAATCCGTATGGTCTGTGCATTACCTGTAGGTGCTCTTCTTTCAGGTTTTTCAGGCAAATCTCTTGAAGCAAAGGGGGAAAATCATCAAAAATAGGCAACAATTTGCACAATCTCACCCAAAGGAGGAAAAGCTATTAGGATTCCTTGTTCTTCCACGTGAGGACAAAATAAGATTGCATCCTCGCATGGAGGAGGTTTGGCTGTGCCTCAGATTAGTGCAACCTATTTACTCGCACCTTGGAAATGCCTGATTCTACGTACCAAGTCACCCCGTTTCTTCACCTGTGTTGCTCCACTTTGGGTTCTGTTCCAGAGTGGAAGTAATATGACAAACTACTGCTGGATGTGGCTGTTGGGTTGAAATTATGTAATATCGGGTGCAGCTGTTGGGGATTACAACCACCCCATTTTTCCCTCGGCGCTCCTAGGGTGCATCTACATTGTAGAGTTAATTCAGTTTGACGTCACTTCCATTGCTATGGAATCATGGAAGTCGCCAAGCTACAGCTCCCAGGATTCCACGTCCCTGGAGTTTCTGGTTTTTACTCCCAAGGTCAGCCTGCATTCCATGGATGCAGAATATGTCCAATCCTCATAAAATAATCTGGATTCAGAAACTAGCAGTGTAGACCCAGCCCATCTAGACTGCCATTATAATGCAGTAGGGTTGAGAAACGCTACTCTATGGAATAGAAGTCCAGATCCTGTCGCAGACTTTTGGTGGAGCCATGACAGTTAAAGTGGCATCAAACTGCTATAATTGTGCAGTATAGACATTAGCTTTCAGGGACAGGAGCCAACTTCATCAGCAACCCACGGCATCTAATGAAGTGGTCTGTTATCCATGAAATTTTGCAGCAGATTCATTATTCTTTTCATAGTTTTGATTGCAACTGTCAAACTAGTCACTCTTATAAATTCTTTGGGAAAAGATTAGATCCTTAGAGTGTAAACCCTAAATCCAATTGCTACTCCCAATTATAGAAGACTCATTGAATCAATGGTGGGAAATGCCATCAGCCTTTATGTCAATCCCACTGGTTAAATAATACCATAACATGACGTCGTCTCTTGCAGCCAATCAGGTTTGATTGTGCTGGTGACGTCACTGGGAGAATGTTGTCGTGCTGAAGCCTGGCTTAGGATCACCAGTGTCGCAGTCACACAGCCCAATCTGATCAATTGTTCCCAGAGAGAGATCCAGGAAGAAGATTTCCCTGTGCTCAAAGAGTAGGAATGGTTCGGTTCGAGAAATGTTCTCTTCCAAACTTTCTACCCAAGCAAACTTTAAACCCAATCAATCTGGTCGAAATATACAAATTGTCTTGATTTGCATAGTTTCCAAATGGGTCGGATTTTTCCCACTGCAGATTTCAAATTGTAGCATTGCCATTTTAGTTGAGCCTTTTTCAATCCATGAGAAATATAGACCTAGATCAGAATGCATAGCACTCTGTTGTATTACAGTAGGCATGGGCAAACGTTGGCAAACCTCCAGGTGTTTTGGACTTCAACTCCCACAATTCCTCAGGCCCTTTTCCTTAAGGAAAAGGCCTGAAGCTGTTAGGAATGGTGGGAGTTGACGTCCAAAATACCTGGAGGGAGGGCCAGAGTTTGCCCATGTCTGTACTACAGTCTCCAAAACTCTTTGGCAACATGGTTTAGAGATAAAGTACATTTAGATCAGATCTTTTTCTCAAGCCACTTGGCCAAATATCTAAATATTCTTCAGTGTTTGCCACATACATCCAAGTGAGAGAGAGAAAGCGACCCCATCTACACTGCCATATCGCACAGTTTCAAACCGCATTATGCGGCAGTATAGAGAAGGGTACAGAGAGTGTCCCAGTGGTCCAACAGGTTAAATCGCTGAGCTGCTGAATTTGCTGACTGAAAAGTCAGTGGTTCGAATCCGGGGAGTGCAGTGAGCTCCTTCTGTTAGGCCCAACTTCTGCCAACCTAGCAGTTTGAAAACATGCAAATGTGAGTAGGTCAATAGGCATTGCTTCTGTGGGAAGGTAACAATGCTCCATGCAGTCATGTCCATGGCCACATGACCTTGGAGGCGTCTACAGACAACACCGGCTCTGCGGTTTACAAATGGAGATGAGCACCTGAGTCAGACATGACTAGACCTAATGTCAGGGGAAACCTTTACCTTTACAGAGAGTGTCACAGAATGATGCAAAGTCAAGAGCATTCTGGTTCAACAGCAATGTCCCCTCACCACATACAGTAGGCACCACAATATTCAGTGCGTAAAACTGAGAAGTCATTTGAACACATCTCTCATCTCCTTAAGAAGGTTTTAGGAAACCAAAATTTGAGTTTATGGATCAGGACACTACAGAAAACACATATATCTTCCTATAGACTCTTCAATAAAGCTTTCCATAATACAATCCATGCATATGACAAAGTAAACATAACTTTACTAGACTAGGGGAACAATGGCTTCAAACTACAAGAAAGGAGATTCCACCTGAACATTAGGAAGAACTTCCTGACTGTGAGAACTGTTCAGCAGTGGAACTCTGCACCAAAGGAAGTGTGGTGGAGGCTTCTTCTTTGGAAGTTTTTAAACAGAACATGGATAGCCATCTGTTGGGAATGCTTTGAATGCAATCTTCCTGCATCTTGGCAAAATGGGGTTGGACTGGCTGGCCCACCAGGTCTCTTCCAACTCTAGGATTCATGTGGACTTTCACAACATGCACTTTGAGATGCCCATCAGAGACCTTTTAGTGATGCAGCAGGTCGCTCTCAAGGGAAAGACTTTTTGTGCAATGGCAAGAATATTTTTTCCCCAAGAGCTTTGCCTATCTCCCTTTTCTGAAGGGAGCAAAAGTCCCCCTTATTTTTCCTAGTTCATCTTTTAAAAAACATATTGATGTATTGACACATTTTCAAGACAGTAAATAAAGAGCAACAGTCAAAAACAAGGGAATTCCAGACAGGAAACAATCAGGGCCAGCTAACACCTCCCAACAAAGGATTCCCGCCGGCAGGAAGCAGCCAGGCCATTCAATGCAAGTCAGGGTGGCCAATGGCAACATTCACACTTGCCTTAAGCAGACAAGAGTTCTTTCCCCCACCCTGGACATCATTCCACAGATATATAAACTCCACTTGCCCAGTTTCCAACAGACCTCACAACCTCTGAGAGTGCCTGCCATAGATGTGGGTGAAACGTCTGGAACATGGCCATACAGCCCCGAAAACTCACAGCAACCCTGTGATTCCAGACATGAAAGCCTTCGACAACACATTTTAATGTGTTCAGCGTTTAATTAAATGGAAAGGGACCTTGGACTCTCCAAACATTTTCCGCTTCCCACAGTTCCTTATTATTGGCTATGTAAGTTGAGACTGAGGCTCCATCTACACTGCCATATAATGAAGTTAAACTGTATGATATGGCCGTGTAGATAGGGCCTGATGGAGGTTGCATGTCTAAACAGCTTGACAGCCAAACGCTCCTTTAAAATGTCTTCAACGATATGCAGCATACCAGTTTAATTATTGTGTGTTCAAAGGGTAGACTGTAGTAGAAACAGGAATAAAGAACGAACGATAGATCATAATCCAGTTCTGTGTTTAAAGACGTCTCTTTCCTAACGGCTTTCATTGCTATTTCTCATTTCACAGCTCCCTTTGGAACCTTAACTGTTTGCAGTATTATCAATTAACTGACTCACAGCTCGTTCTTGCCTCCTGCGATTGCTGTCTGAGCAACAGATACAATAGCTGGATCGCAGCCACTTATACCTAGCTGCATTTTACCCAGATATCTTACCCTGTGAGTTAAGAAACAATGGAGTGCATCCTCCATCAAGGCAAGGCGTTTTCCCATTAACCCTGTTCACATTACAACACGCAAGATGTTCCAATGAGGAGACGTAGCTGCTTAATGACTGGCTGTGTGTACAAAGGCATGTGTGATGCATTTCCTCTGCTCCAGAAGCCCCTGTTTAATTTGTGTGCCCTTTCTTTTCCTTTCCAGGTACCTAATAAGGATGCAACAAAGATCAGTGTAAGTGGACCTCAAAGTTTATTCTTCTTCTCTGTGGGTTTGGGGAAGGGCTCTGCATTTAGAAGTGGAGTAGACACAGTCATGGCATAGACAGGATCCATTATTCCATTGTGAACTTGTAGAGCATGTGTCCAACGGACTTTACTATACTGAGCTTGGTGGGTATGCATTTGTTTTTTATTTTAAAATATGAAGTTGCATGGTGTAGTTATGTGAGTGTTGGGTGAAAAGCCTGGGAGATTATGGTGCAAATCCCTAGTGGTAGGTTAGCCATGGATACTTACCTACTTGGGCAAGCCACTCTCTCAGCTCTAGAGGAAACCAATGGCAAATCTCCTCTGGATAATACCTCTTGCCAAGGAAACCCTAGGAATTGAGACTTGAAGACACATAACACCACCATCTTGGATGCTTTCTTAAACAACATCCTTGTTGTTGTATTCATTCATTGTGTATTCATTTATCCTTCCCAAGGAGGAATGGAGGTCCTTGTTTATGATGAAATTGGAAGTACTCTGCTTGTGCCAATTTGTTGGGGCTCACAAAGTTGAAGCTAGGTAAGAACAAGCACACAGGGAGAAGAAGGCCTGCTCTTTTATCTATATCAGTGGTTCCCAACCTTCCTAATGGCACAACCCCTTGATACAGTTCCTTGTGTTGTGGTGACCCCCCAACCATAACATTATTTTCATTGCTACTTCATAACTGTAATTTTGCTACCGTTATGAATCATAATATAAATATCTGATATGCAGGGTGTGTATTCATTCACTGGACCAAATTTGGCACAACTACTGATATGCCCAAATTTGAATACTGGTAGGGATGGGGGGTTGATTTTGCCGTTTGGGAGTTGTAGTTGCTGGGCTTGATAGTTCATCTACAATCAAAGAGAATTCTGAACCCCACCAACGATGGAATTGGGCAAAACTTCCCACACAGAACCCCCATGACCAACAGAAAATACTGTGTTTTCTGATGGTCTTTGGCAATCGCTCTGACATTCTTTTGCGAGCCCCCCCCCCAGGGGTCCCTCCCACTTTTCTTCTATTTCCCTCTTTCTTTCTTTCTATTCTTTTTCTTTCTACTCTCTTTTGACACCTTTTGGTTTCACTATCATCCCTTCCAGCTGTCTTTCTGACATGCTCATATTCTCCTCTGTCTCTCTGTCTCTCTCTGTCTCTGTCTCTCTCTCTCCATGACACTTTTTACTTCACCATTTCTTTTCCTCTCTCTCTTTCAATCTGACACCCTTTCCCTCCTTTCTTAGACCTTCTCCCACTTTCCTGCCTCGCTCGTAGCCCCTTCCCCACCACCTTCTGAGATTGTTCTTGGCAACAGTCTGACCCGATAGCTCAGCATAGCCACATGCAGCCCACTGCAGCACCAGAGGAGCAGGAAAATTACTTCACGTTTACATTCAGAGGAATGAAAACACAACATTTATCTTAAATTATACCACTGCAAGGTGCAAATAATGGTGAACAGTTTTATTTTTACCCTGGCACAAAGAAGTTCCCTCTTGAGACAGGAGGAAGAACTCGCAATACACAAAGGGGAGAAGGAGATCTTTGTTTTCATAGCAACAATGGCCAACATGCGGTCTACTTCCAGTCTGTAATCCTCTTGACTCTTTAGGTCAACATATCTCTTGGGGTATGCTTGAAATGCCACATATGTAAGGTGTATTAGGTACTTCAATTCCCCAAACAATCCAGGGATCCTAATAGTGTGAGCAATAGTTATCTACACATTCATCAAACTACTGAGAATAAAATGACACCTCCGTTGGTATCAAGCTCATATTCTGTTTGCTATGCACAGCAAAATCAATGACTGATCTGTCTGTGCTTTTGGGAAGGAAAGCTGTGGGATATTTGTGATGGCTGGGAAATTCTATGTGTGTGTGTGTGTGTGTCTATTTGGAAATGAGCTAAAGGCCCATCCAGACAGTACCTTTATCCCAGGAGCTTCCGCAGGAAACAGGAGGGTGGCCAGATGCCGTTCCCTATAAACACAGAAGCACTTGCTACAAAAGGCCAAAAAATAAGATTTCCAGGTGTGGGAATATCACGGTTTTGAGCCAAATATGCAGATCTTCGCATGTCTGTATGTCCCTGCACTTGGAAATCACAGCATTTTTATCTGGGTTTGTTCCCAGGTTTTAGATATTTGTTCCTGATTGGTCACCCTTTTGCCTTGTCTTTTACTCATGTTGTATTTTCTATTTCAAAATGGTCATATGTCTGGTCAAATAAATAAATTATTATTATTATTATTATTATTGGTCAGTTCCTAAAAAGAGTAGAAGGTAAACCTTTGTTTGTGTGCCAGAAATGTCATGAAACGTGTGGAGGGCACAGTTTCTCTGGCCCGGACAACCAAAACTTTTGCAGTGATTCACTGCAGTGAATCTCTGCATATCTGCATCTTGAGGTCCTCAGACGGCCATCTTGGAAGCCTCTAAATCTCACAACAAAGTATCAAGTCTGGACAACGAGGCAGAAATCCCGGGACCAACAGGTCTGTACGTGGACCTCTTCTGAAGACCTGGGATTTTTTGCCCCTGTTTAAAACCTGTGATTTAGTGCTGTCTGGAAGCGCTCTAAGAGCAAAGGAACAGGAATATCGGATAAAGTGTGTACCAGACCTTCAAAAAAGTGTGGACTGCTTTTCAGCAGCTGATGTGGTTTGTGTTGTTGTTGTTGTTGTTTTATACAAAACAAAGAGTCTGTTTTTGGAGGGGGATTGGGATCCCTTATGGCAACAAGGTTGTGCTCAGGTTGTGCTTTGACGGGAACAGTGCATCTTTAGCCTTCTGTTTGTTGTGTTGGCATTCTGCGTATTTTGTAGAGCATTGAATATAGAAGTTGTGTTTTTCGTGTGGTGAGGAGGATACATCTATTTGGGAGCGATGAAGAACGAGTAGCCGGATGCTGCTGGTGTATTTATTTCTGCAAGAGGATGAGGGCAGGATTAGAGAAGCCCTGCATGCTGGGGATAGTTTTGGACAGATGATACATTTTAAATGTATTATTGCTGGAAGTAGGGATGGATGGATGGATGGGATTAGTGGGTTGCTGTTGACTACAGCAGAGAGATGCTTTTAATTAAAGGAAGGAGGAGATGGAATTAGTAGGCAGAGTTCAATTTTGGATGACTGACCCAGTGCTTGGAAGTATGCGTTGCAAGGCAGGATAGACTTGCAACGGCCAGAAGCGGTGACTTGCAGCAGCAGCAACAGCATATTATTGAGAGAGAGGTTTTCAAGAGAGAGGGAAAGAGCCCCACCAAAAGGCATTTTGCTCAAACTGACTTGATCTTCAAAGAGATGCTCTGGTAACTAAATGCTACACGAAAGGTTTGGATATAAAACCTCGTTTCTACATACATATTTATCAAGAAACCATATCATCTTTGCATCCTGATCGGTAGTCCCTGATGTTTGCAACACTCTGAGGAAAAGATACTTCGGACATGCATTCTCGTGTAATGCACTAGAGTGCAATTTCCTGCATGGATTGCAGGCATGGCCAACACATTTCAGGACTACAGTTTCATTAGTTTCAACTCCAAACTAAGCTTTAGCTCAATCTACAAAAGTCTCTCTGTGTTACAATTGGGTTATAATTGACGTCTTGCCTATACAGGCAGTCCCTAAGTTACAATACTCCTGCATCAATAGGAGTCTAGTGCCTGGATCCAGGGAAGACATGCTCCCCGTGCTCTATTTTGCCTTGGTCAGACCACTTTACCTGGAATCACACTGAGTCCACTTCTGGGCACTGCAGTTGAAGGGAGATGTTGACAAGCTGGAATGTGTCCAGAGGAGGGTGACTCAAATGATCAAGGGTCTGGAGAACAAGCCCTATGAGGAGTGGCTTAAAGAGCTGGGCATGTTCAGCCTGCAGAAGAGAAGGAGGAAACTGATGAGGGCCATAGATAAATATGTGAGGGGAATATGTCATAGGGAGGAGGGAGCAGGCTTCCTTTCTGCTGCCCTGGAGACTAGGACGCAGTGGAGCAATGGCTTCAAACTACAGGAAAGGAGATTCCACCTGAACATGAGGAAGAACTTCCTAACTGTGGGAGCTGTTCGGCAGTGGAACTCTCTGCCCCAGAGCCCTCTTTGGAAGCTTTTAAGCAGAGGCTGGATGGCCATCTGTCGGAGGTGCTTTAAACGCGATTTTCTTGCTCCTTGGCAGAATGGGTTTGGACTGGATGGCCCACGAGGTCTCTTCTAACTCTATGACTATGATTCTACAAACATCCGACTTACAAACAACTCACAGTTAAGAACAAGGATGAGACAACAGGAAGTGAGAAACATCTACCCCTAAGAAGGGAAATCCTCTCCTGGAAGAATTATTCTCAGGGAGAAAGGGGGTTTTCACTGAAGCTTTCCCTCCAATCCTTGTTTCTTAAAATGTATCTGTTCCAACTTACATACAAATTCAGCTTAAGAACCTATCTTGTTTGTAACTTGGGGACTGTATAACCTATGTACATCTTAGTGCTGTCTGTTCCAAAATTTATTTTGAGAGCTGACAGGAGTCTAGAAAATTGCCTTATGCTGCATTAGATCTTTGGTCCATCTAGTTCAGAGGTGTCAACCTTGTCTTGGCAGAAACTATCTCAGGTTTCAGGCAGATTTGCTTTCTAGTCTTGTCTGTAAATTCCTGGTCTTCCACCCAAATGCTAAGTAAACTTGATGCTGTTTAGCATTGGAAATCACATGAAATCAGGTGTATTCAGGGTCCATGATAGAACCCTTTTCTATTGAAGCCTGGCATCTTTGAAGTATATCCTGATTTTTTAAACAATTTTGAAATGAAGATGGACAACTTGGACCTTATTGGAAAATAATGTTATTTATCTGGATAGGGTGCTCAGGCTTCTAAAGGGATCGATTTTTAGGAAAAATATACAGCACATACCAAACTAGATCACATATGGACAGACTAGATCAAGATGCACTTCCCAAGTTTGTGTTGGAGCATGTAAAAAACAGTTGGTGAGTGTGTTCACTGAAAAATTGAAAGCACGATGCTGATTGGTTGGGCCACACCCGAGAGGCTAGCTGAGCCTGGGAGTTTTGGCAACAGTTACATGTTTAGGTTTTCTGTGCAGAAAGCTTACCAAATCAGTATTATATTTTTGCTTCTGAGCTTTTGTAAGAAGATCTTCCACATGGATACCCAAGGACCATTTGAATCTCTCTCAAAGGACATTGTGTGACTATATATACGTTGCTCTGCATAACAAAAACACCTTATTCTTTACTTATGATCTGTGTGGCTTATATTTTCTCTAGAAAGACAGTGTGTGGTTTGGTAAAGAAGACATCAACTAGACGTGATTTTCATTCCGCACAGTTTGGTTCACCACGTTTTAGAGTAGAACTGATGAAATCTCTAAATTCTGCCCTTGTTCTGAGAGTTGCAGTTCACCAACATCGGGATGCTCAAGTTTGGGAGTCATTGGCTATAGCAAGACGGAATGGCAATGTCTCAAAAATCTGAAGGCAAAAGGCTTCTGATCTCATTCTATACATATTTTTAGTTGCACTGATCAGGTGTTTTCAATGACTGCATCAGTTAGACACAGCTTCAAATCAAAGTGATGTCAGTTTTTCGGGAAGGCTTACCGTATTACTCTGCAAAATGGAAGGCAACAGAAAGATCACTTGGAAGGATACTTAAATGTCAGTGTATATTGAACTGCACAATAGCCTCATGGGATGTATTGTTCAAGGCGACGATTTCCCCTGCTGCTGCTGTCCTCTTTCTGGTGTGCTTTCTAGGGAGGACAGGACCAACCACAATGGTTGATGTCGTAATTATCTCCCGATGAGGCTATTGTAGTGCATTGTACAAAAGACTGCCTTGAAAGGTGATCAAATGCTACAGCTAATGTGAAACACGGAGGCGAGATTGCTTGCAATGATGAGATCATATAGCACTGATCTTGCAAGAACGGCACTGGCTTCCAACCTGCTTCTGAATTCATATTTCAAGGTTCTGGTTTTGACCTCCAAAGCCCCAAATGGCTTGTGGCCAGAATGCCGGCAAGACTGTCTCCTACAATATCAGTCCGCCCAAAGTTCAAGATCAGCAGGAGAGGACCTCTTGCTGCACATATTACAGGGCTTTTTCTGTTGTCATGTCCTGGTTATTTATTTATTTACTTTATTTATTTACTTTATTTCTGTTCCGCCCTTCTCACCCCGCAGGGGACTCAGGGCGGATTACAATGTACACATTACATTTAGACACACAAACACAAGGGACAGACAGAGGCAATTTAACATCTGGTCACCAGAGGGACCTGTCGTACTCCTTCGTTCTCAGCGTGTTTCCTGGAGATCTTTTTTTAATGGCCTTGTAAATCAGTTAAATTAAGCCTCCCCACTAAGTGGTACCTTAATTTCCTACTTGACAAATGCAACTGTCTTTCGGGTTGTAAAGGTCGACAACATGCTACACAATAGGCCGAGAGCCCACCTCGACTCGGGCAGGCCTTGAACTAATGACCTTCTGGTCAGTAGAGATCTTATGCAGCTGACACCCAGCCAGCTGGGCCACATTCCCGGTGCTATGGATTTTTTTTCCCCAAGGGAAGTCAATCTGACATGATTTCCTCTGAGTTTTCAGTATACTTACAGATTATATTATTTTACTTTGCCTTCAGTCTTTGAAATTAGAAGTAGCTGCTCTAGTTGGATTAATTGCTGATGGTTTTTAGCTAATTTTAACTAGTGCAAAACAGATTTGAAAGGCTCAATATGCTTTCCAGTCCTCAAGAAAGGGGATACCAGGGATTGCAGGACCCACAGGACTGTGGCATTTATTTCCGATGCAAACAAAGCGATCCTCAACATTCTTCAACAACGACATTTACTATATACAGAGTCAGAAATGCCAGGTGTCCAAACTGCATTTGGGAAAGGAAGAGGCACCAGACATCATATTGCAAACATAGGGTGGATAATGGAGCGCATCAAGGAATTCCAAAAGGAAACCTACCTGAGCTGATTATATCACAGATCATGGAAAACAGTGGATCACTCTTAAAGATTGTCCTGACACATAAGCTGTACTCAGGACAAGTGGCTACTACTGTTAAGACAAAATACAGAGAAATGGAATGGTTTCCAATGGGCAAGGCCAGGCAAAGGTGCATTTTAACATCCTATCAGTTTAACGTGTGAGCTAAACATATCTCTATCTCTATACATTAAAGTTGAAAGTTTGTATGTGGGTTTGTTTGTTTGTTTGTGGATATGTGGCAGTGTTCTGATTGGCTCCCGGCCTCTACATTCTGACAACATGATTGGTTGCCAGTGAGGGAGTATTTGCATAACGCCTAGATTGGCCAGCCAACATGAACACCCAATTCACTTCCCACAGAAAATGTAAACCCCTACAAATCACAGACCACGCCCAAAATTGACACTAAGGCTTCATTAACTTGATTTTCACGACTAGGCCTCAGCTCATGGGACATTGTGTATGGCCTGAATTGACAGTAACCTACCTTGGCACACAGAGCCCCTATGACCCACGCTACATTCTACTGCAGTTTGGAGGAGGGTGGACCATGGATGATGGGATTTGATATACCTCCATGGATTATGGGATTTGTTGTACTTTCAAATTCTACATTCCCCACAGACCACTGTGGCCCAGAACCAAGACCGATAAAGACCAAACTTGGCACACAGCGCCCCCATGACCTACACTCCATCCAACTGCAGTTTAGAGGAGGGCGCACCATGGATGATGGGATTTCAAGTACCTCCACTCACTTCCCAAGCCCGCTGTGACCCTCATTCAGTGACTGATCAGGACCAAACTTGGCACACAAAGCTCCCATGACCCACTTTACATCCTGCTGCATTTTGGAGGAGGGTGGACCACGGATGATGGAACTTGAAGTACCTTTACAAATTTCCCGAGACTGCTGCAATCCTCATCCAATGACTGATCAAGACCAAACTTGGCACACCGAGCCCCCATGACCCACTCTACATCCTGCTGCAGTTTGGAGGAGGGTGGACCATGGATGATAAGACTTGAAGTACCTCCACTCACGTCACAAGACCGCTGCCAATCTCATCCAATGACTGATCAAGACCAAACTTGGAACACAGAGCCCCCATGACTCATTCTACATCCTGGTGCAGTATCGAGGAGGATGGACCACGGATGATGGGACTTGATGGGACTTCCACTCACATTCCAAGAATGCTGTGACCCTCATAAAATAACTGATCAAGACCAAATTTGGCACACAAAACCCCCATGACCCACTCTACATCAGGTGCAATTTGGAGGAGTATGGACCATGGATTCTGGGACTTGAAGTACCTTCACTCACTTTTTGAGACCACTGCAAGCCACATAAACAACTGATAAGGACCAACCTTGCCACACAATGCCTTTCTCAAATAACCCAAGCAGGGCCAGGTCCCCAAGCTAGTCATACATAAAGCAGGATTAAACTCATAGGAAGGAAGTGTGAACATTGAAGGAAGGAATATCAACCATTTCAGATGTGCAGATGATGGCATACTCTTCTTGGCGAATAAAGATTCAGGAAGGACTCATCCCACACTTTCTACAAGTGCGTTGATGACGGAGGTTGGATGTGTCCTTCGAGCCTGTCCAATGGACCTTTCTGGTGGAGTGCAGCATGCACAGAACTGGCCTCACCCTTTAAACCAAAGGTTCATCTTCCGGGGCCTAGCAAGCTGGGACAGCGAGGTCCTCAGGTCATAGGTTTGGTTCAAGTTTCCTTCTCTTAGATGGTTGGTCTTGCAGGGTTAAACGAGCACCATCTGCCCAGGTTTGAAATCAGAGTTTTCCTTCTCTTAGGATGGTTGCCAAAATGCTAGGGAGCCCATCCTGCCCTTTGATGCTCTTTGTCAGGCCCTTCAGTTGTGGCCTGTCTGGCATGGGAGGCCCTACCAGTGGCTATTATGCCACCGCCAGCATAGCTCACAACTTCATTAGGGTACAAAAGCCTCCCCCCCCCCCCACGTCAAGGGGGTGCCAACGGAGAGGTGATGGCATACTACTAAAAAACAAAAACCTGGAATGGTGAACGAATGAGGTCAAGGAAGAAAGTGTAAACGAAGGTTTACAGTTGAATGTTAAACAAAGAAAAATAATGACCACAGATGATTAATATCACTTTAAACCAAATGATGAAGGCATTGAAATCGTTCAGGACTGTCCATCGTGTCGTCGTGGAATGGGAAGACTAGGACTTGAAAAACTAGATTATGCCATGGTTCACGCAGCTGGGAAGAGCTCAGGATATAGGAAAGAAGGAGTTGGTAATGCTTTGAGATGACACATAGGAGACTTTTGTGAAGCTTATAACCCCAGAGTAATCCTGTTTTGTTGTTGATTTGTTGATTTGTTTGGGTTGCTGTGAGTTTTCCGGGCTGTCTGGCCATGTTCCAGAAGCATTCTCTCCTGACGTTTCGCCCGCATTTATGGCAGGCATCCTCCGAGGTTGTGAGGTCTGTTGAAAACTAGGCAAGTGGGATTTATATATCTGTGGAATGTCCATTAAAACGAACAAAATCTGGCTACCAGTATTTTTTAAAAAACTCTAAAATCAAAACAGTAAATAAAGAACAACACTCAAAAACAGGGGAATTCCAGACAAGAAACAATCAGGGGCAGCGAATCACCTCCCAACAAAGGATTCCCCCAGACCAGGGGTCAGGAACCTTTTTGACTCAGAGAGCCATAAAAGCAAAATATTTGGAAATTTATTTAAGTGAGAGCCATATACTGTAATATATAATATATTTTAAGACTGAATTCAACTAAATGTGAGTATATACGTAGATACTATGAGAAAAGAATGACAGAATGACAGGACACTTCAGACCTGGCTCTGCAAAAGGCATGCTCAGGACTCTGGGAAGGAAGAGAAGGGGGAAAGAAAGAAAGAAAGAAAGAAAGAAAGAAAGAAAGAAAGAGGAAAGAAAGGAGGGAGGGGGAGGAAAAAACAAAAGAAGAACAAACTATGGAAAAGGAAGAAAAGCAGGAGAGCGACAAGGAGGGGAAAAGAAAGAAGGAAATGGGAAGGGAGGAAAGGAAGGGGTGGAAAAAAGAAAGGAAAGGGAGTGAGGAAAAAGTAAAATAATGAAGGGAAAAGAAGAAAAAAAGAAGGGGAGAGGGGGAAGTGAAAAGAAAGGAAGGAGAAGGAAAGGAAGACTTGGGGAAAAAGAACAGAAGAGGAAGGAAGGAAGAGGGAGGGAGAATGGAGGAAAGAAGGAAGGAGAGAAGGAAAGGGTGAAGAGGGAGAAAGAAAGGAAGAGGGAGATTGGAGGGGAAAAAGGAAGGGGAGGGAAAATGAAGGAGAGAAGGAGAAGGGTGAAGGGGGAGAAAGAAAGGAAGGAAGAGGAAGGAAGGAAGAGGGAGAATGGAGGAAAGAAGGGAGGGGAGAGAGGGAGGGAAAATGAAGGAGAGAAGGAAATGGTGAAAGGGGAGGAAGGAAGGAAGGAAGGAAGGAAGGAAGGAAGGAAGGAAGAGGGAGAGCCAGATGCAATCATGAAAAGAGCCACATCTGGCTCCCGAGCCATAGGTTCCCTACCCCTGCCCCAGACAGTAAGCAGCCAGACCTTGAAGCTGCAACGCCATTAAATGCTAAAATTGCAACATTCACACCCGACTCAGTTCTTTCTCCCACTTTGAACATTATTCCACAGCTATATAAACCCCACTTGCCTAGTTTCCAGCAGACCTCGCAACCTCCGAGGATGCCTGCCATAAAACGTCAGGAGAGAATGCTTCTGGGACATGGCCATACAGCTTGGAAAACGCACAGCAACCAAGTGATTCCAGCCATGAAAGCCTTCGACAATTCATGTTTGTTTGTTTGATGGGCAAGACCTCCGCCTGAAACCTTACCAAGCTGCTGTCAGAATGAAAAGTTCAGCATGTGACCTAGTGGAAGGCAGCTTTCTAGGCCCCTTGTGCTTGTTGCCACGTTAGATGAGGCAGACCTCTGAAATGCAGGCACCCCGTGGATGGATGCTCAGTGGCTGGGTGTTTGTAGGAGTTTGCACTTTCTCATTACACACAAGAGGATGGATTCAGCCCCTCAGATCAATCTTTTGCAGTTTGGAGGAGAATCCAGAAGGTATTTGCTACCCCAAAATGTGATAGATCAGCTCCTGAGCTGTGATTGTGAGATCAAGCTGGCATATCCTGGGGACCGCCATTCAAAAAAGAATGGAATGGTTGGAGAAGGTTGCTGTCCAGTTACATTTGCGTAGGCACAGCACTGCTGGATTGTGGGAAGGATTTAATTCTTGGTTCTGTGAATTCTTTAGCTTAGTTTTTGTGTACATCTTTTGTGTACAAGTTTTTAATGGTTTTATATAGTTTTTAATCTGCGTTGTTATAGTTTACACTATGCAACACGATTTTTATTCCTGTCATTTCCCAATTAGGTATTTCATAAAAACATGGAAAACGTTGTGTTGTTGAAGGCTTTCATAGCCAGAATCACTGGGTTGCTGTGAGTTTTCCGGGCTGTCTGGATGTGTTCCAGAAGCAGTATGCTCTCCTGACGTTTCACCCACATCTACGGCAGACATCCTCAGAGGTTGAAGGGTCTGTGGGAAACTAGGCAAATCTGTGGGGTTTTTATATCTGTGGAATAATGTCCCAGGTGGGAGAAAGAAAGAACTCTTGTCTGCTTGAGGCAAGTGTGAATGTTGCAATTGGCATTTAGTGGCCCAGCAGTTTCAAGGACTGGCTTCTTGCTGCCTGGGGGGAATTCTTTATTGGGAGGTGATTAGCTGCCCTGATTGATTCTTGTCTGGAATTCCACTGTGTTTTGAGTATTACTCTTTATTTATTGTTATGATTTTAGAGTTTTTTTAATACTGGTAGCCAGATGCCTGCCGTAAATGCAGGTGAAACATCAGGAGAGAATGCTGCTTCTGGAACATAGCCATACAGCCCAGAAAATTCACAACAACCCAGTGATTCCAGCCATGAAATCCTTTGACAATATAATGATGCTGTTGATGATCATCATTACGCTATGTTCCTGATTTGAAAGTGTTACTTCCTCTTAAGTTGTGTGATCCTTACTTTGAAAGTAGTTGTTCTATTCCTGAAACTTCCTTTTTGTGGCTGCCACAAACTAGATTGAATGGGTTGAGACTCAATCATGAAAAACTAGAGCAAAATGTGCTGCCAAGATGTCCCTCCCACGGAAACAAAGTATTTGCCATTTAATAGATCTTTTCCATGTTTGTATGATAGAAACAGCTTACCTGTCCGAACGTATCTCCCTCTACGTCCCGCCTTGTAGCTTAAGATTGTCCGGGGAGGCCCTGTTCTCGGTCCCGCCAGCCTCGCAAGTGCGTCTGGCGGGAGCGACGGACAGGGCCTTCTCGGCGGTGGCCCCACGCCTGTGGAAGTCACTCCCCAGCGAGATCAGATCAGCTTCTTCCCTCCTTTCTTTTAGGAAGGTCAGATCATGGCTCTGGGGCCAGGCCTTTGGACAGCAAGCATGACAGCATCTTGGATGCTGAATCGGACTGAAATTGGCTATTGGCTATATGGTGGATGGCCATGTTTTCAACGTGTTTTTAACCTAATGTTTTATTAATTATTTGTGTTTATATTTGCATTATATTGAGGCTTTGAATTGTGGCCAGTTTGTAAGCCGCCCGGAGTCCCCCCTGCCCGAAAAGGGGGGGGGTTGAGAAGGGTGGGATAGAAATACTGGAAATAAATAATAATAAATAAACAATTAGAAAATGATATTTGCAAAAGAAATGTCCCAAAAGAAAGAGAGGAAGATAGAGAAGAGTGTCCCAAAAGAGGGAGTGAGAGGGAGAGAAAGAAAGAAAGAGAAGTGCTCCAAAAGATAGAGAGAAGTGTCCCAAAACAAAGAAGAGTGTCCCAAAGAGTGAGAGAAAGAAAGAAAGAAAGAAAGAGAAGTGCTCCAAAAGATAGAGAGAAGTGTCCCAAAACAAAGAAGAGTGTCCCAAAGAGTGAGAGAAAGAAAGAAAGAAAGAGAAGTGCTCCAAAAGATAGAGAGAAGTGTCCCAAAACAAAGAAAGAGAAGTGTGTCCCAAAAGAGGGAGTGAGAGAGAGAGAGAGAGAGAGAGAGAGAGAGAGAAATGCTCCAATAGATAGAGAGAAGTGTCCCAAAAGAGGGAGTGAGAGAAAGAAAAACAGAAAGAGAAATGCTCCAAAAGATAGAAAGAAGTGTCTCAAAACAAAGAAAGAGACGAGAAAAAAAAGAAAGACAGAAAGAGAAATGCTCCAAAAGATAGAGAAGTGTCCCAAAACAAAGTAAGAGAAGAGTGTCCCAAAAGAGGGAGTGAGAGAAACAAAGCGAGAGAAGTGTCCCAAGAGAGAGAGGGGGGGGGGGGTGTCCCAAAAGAAAGGGAGGGAGGGAGGAGGAGCTGTCCCTAATGCCTGTGTTAAGCGCTCTTCTTTCTCCCTTCTCCCTTTCCTCCCCCCTTCTTCCCCTCTTCCCTTCTGCCCTTTGGCGGGCTCCTTGCTGCCCCCCCACGCAGACGGTGCGCGTCCAGGGCAACGACATCTCTCACCGGCTGCGCCTCGCGGGGCTGCGCCGGCAGGACGCGGGCCTGGACGAGTGCCGCGTCTCGGACTTCGGCGGCGAGGACACGCAGGAGCACCGCGCCCAGGCCCTGCTCCGCGTCCTGCCCCGCTTCGCCCCGCCCGATGTCCAGGCCGCCGAGGCCGTCTCCACATCCAGAGCAGCGGGCCCCGCAGGAGCAGCGCAGGCGGAGGAGGAGGAGGCCCAGGAGGAGGGTCCGGCGGTAGCAGCGGCAGCAGCGCCTCCTCGCCCGCCCGAGCCGCCGCCACCGCCGCCACCGCCGCCGCCCCCGGCCTGGGAGACAAGCGCCTCTTGCCCGCCCAGGGAGAAGCCGCCGCCGCCGCCGCCTCCTCCTCCTTTTCTTCATCCTCCTCCTCCTCTTCGTCCTCGTCGTCGTCTTCCTCCAGCACTACTACCACAGTCGCCGCCTCGTCGGCATCGCCTCCTCCCGGGAAAGCCGCCATCCTCCGGCAGCAAGGATCAGGTAAGCAGAGACGCAGCGGCACCAAGCGGCCGCCCAAGCGAATTGCATGCCCACTCGCTCTGTTGCTTCCCTTGCGCCACACTGACCTCTGCAGACTCGGCCGGGTTTTGCAGCTCTTCTGCTCCTGTTTTTGGCAGAAACGAGATTGGGGGAAGGAAGGGGGTGCGTTGTGTTGCAAGTGCACTTTGGCACCACTTTAATTGCCAAGGGGAGAAGGGAGATCAGGCAGGCCCCCACAACCAGGCATGTAACCGGGGGGTGGGGGGGGGGGGTGTTGAGGGGCTTCCACCCCGAAATTCTCGGGTCGTCCGCGAGAAGGCCTTACTGGTACTTTATTTAAACTGTTACGTTTATTCATATCATGATCTGGTCACCATGCTCAATATATCCTATATGCATGGGGGCATTAGGATAAAGATACAAAAGGTTTGCTAGGGTAGACCTCCTCCCACTCAAACCCAGCCCCCCCCCCCCCCGAATCAACTCAGCCCCTCCTGAATCAAAATCCTGTCTATGGTCCTGCACCACTTTAATTGCTATGGGGAGAAGGGAGAATCTGGCAGGCCCCCACAACGTTAACCTTCCGGAAGGAATGGAAGATGTGGCTTTTTAAACAGATAATGGCTACTGGGATATTTAATAATTCGGAGGGCCTAAATTATGAGAGTACCATTTTTAATTATCACTTATATTTTGAATAATTTATTTTGTTTTGATGTGCTTTATCTTAATTGTTATATGGCTGTTTATTTAATTTTACACAGTGTCTATTTTTACCGACTTAATGTTTTGAGGAAATGGAGCATGATAAAATAAAGTTGTTGTTATTGTTATTATATTAAGGGGTGCATATACATTGTGTCACAAGTGCAGTTTGGCACCACTTTAATTGCTGCGGGAGAACCTGTGTGCGTATACATTGTGTCACAAGTGCAAGTTGAGAGCCACTGGTCTAGATCGGGGGAAACTCATGGTGCCTCTCTATTCTGCTTTGGTCAGATCTCTTATTTACCTGGAATAACCCTGTGTCTAATTCTGGGATGCAAAATTCAAAAGGGATATTGACTCTAAGATGGAAGGAGCCCAGAGGAAGGCGACCCAAATGACCCAAGACCATGAATCCCTCTGAGGAGTAGCTTAAAGAGCTGAGACTGTTTAGCCTCAGAAGAGAAGGTTGAGGGCAGGCTTCCTTTCCGCTGCCCTCAATGGAGCCATGGGTTCAAATGGCAGAGAAGGAGATTTCACCTGAACATTGGGATGAACTCCCTGACCATGAGAGCTGTTCAGCAGTGGAACTCTATGCCTCTGAGTCAGGTAAAGTCTCCTTCTTAAGGGGGCTTTTAAAGATAGGCTTGATAAAACCCCATCTGTCAGGGGTACTTTGATGGTGCTTTTCCTGCATGGTAGAAAGGGGTTGGATTGGATGACCCATGTTGTCTCTTCCAACTATATGATGCTATGTTTTCTGCTGCCCTGGGAACTAGAACTCTAGCGTCATGAGTTCAAGTTATAAGAAAGGAGATTCCCACCTGAATTTCATGAGGAAAAACTTCCTGACCAACAGAAGCGATGCTCAACTGTGGAACGCACTACCTTGGGGTCTGGTGGAAGCTTCTTCCTTGGAGGCTTTTCAACAGAGGCTGGATGGTCATCTATCAGGGGTGCTTTGATTGTGCTTTTCCTGCGTGGCATGGGGTTGGACTAGATGACCCATGCGGTCTCTTCCAGATCTATGATTCTAGGATGATGCCACTTCAAAGCGGCGATGTCCGCCATCTGAGTTTTGCTTTGCCAGCTGCCCTTCAGTCTACATTGCAGGGATAATAAATATAGCAAGCCCCTCTCTTAAGGATCATTATTAATTATCACTGGGATGATTTATATGGAGTCCTTTCAGCAGAGCAGGAGAATATCGTGCAATATCATAGTGCTTGTTGTTGCTGCAGCAGCTGTAGCCGTCTCAAGCTGTTTGAGGAAAGAACAGTGTTTTCTTACATAACCTGTTCTGGCATCTCCAGAGTTTGTTTCTGAAATAGACTCAGAGTGATATGTTCTAGGAATGGAGACACATAAGCGATAGGGATCTTTCCGTGAGATGTACGTTCAGCTGTAACGCCCCTTCTTGAACTGACAGCCTCCACACTGAAAGTCCAATGGATTTAAATGACACCGAGGGCTATGAAGATGGCGGAGAAGGAAGGAATGTCAAGCCTACCTGAAATGCTATGTCACAGGCAAGGAAGTCAGGCAGTGGATAACAAACTGTACCACTGCATTAACTAGAACTATAGTTCCAAGGGGCCATTCTGGCAGGGGGATTCTGGGAGCTATTTTTAAAGATTTTTCCCCAATCCCTGAGATAAAGTCAAAGGTAGTGAATGATAAATGGTTGTGTTTTTAAACCTTTTTTGAGCCGCAGCACATTTTTTACATTTACAAAATCCTGGGGCACACCAACAACCAAAATGACACAAAAAGACACTCTTAACACAGTAATACATATAGTTAATATGTTTTAAAATGTATTTATACACTCAGTTAGTTGCTAGGAGTTATAGTTCACACGCAAAAAAAGAGCATTCTGAACTCCATCAATGATTGAATGGAATCAAACTTATTTTATTATTTATTTATTTATTTCCAGTGTTTATACCCCGCTACTTCTCAACCCCCGAGGGGGGACTCAGTGCGGCCTAACAGACGGCAACAATTCGATGCCACACAATACATAGTAAAACACAATTAAAATTAAAATACATTAAAATACAGTTCAATACATTAAAATACAGTTAATATTAAAAACATTACATTCATCACCATTAAAACAATGTTCCATCCAAAGTCTTAGATCTTAACCACCAATTTGCCAACTGACCAGTCTAAAGTGCCATGTTGTGCTAGGGTGCAAACGCTTGGTCCCAAAGCCAGGATTTCACTCTTTTTCTGAATGTTAGGAGGGATGGAGCTGATCGAATATCAATAGGGAGTGCGTTCCACAGACGGGGGGCCACCACCGAGAGGCCCTCCCTCTCGTCCCCCCGCCAAACCGCATTTGAGAGGTTGGCGGGAGCGAGAGCAGCCCCCCCCCCCCCCCGGATGATCTTAAATCACACAGAACTTCCCACACAGAACTCCCATAACTGAGCATAACCACCTATATTGAGCAACAATGTTAATAGTATAAGAGTTTGGCCTGAGGCATTGACCTTGAGTTAAAATGGAACAAATAAATAAATAAATAAATATATCCAGAGAGCACTGTGGACTCAAACAATGTTGGATCAGAACCCAACTTGGCATGAATACTCAATATGCCCAAATGTGAACGCAGATGGAGTTTGGGGGAAATAGACCTTGACATTTGAGAGTTACATATTTTGGGGGGGGGGGGCTCGAAAGACCAGCAGTCTCCCTCTCACTTAGGTTGCCCCCTCCCTCCCCGCCAGGCTTGAATTGGGGTCGTGGGGAGCAGGAGCCTCACTCACCACCTGAGCAGCTCCTCGGGGGTCAGCGGGGCAGCCTGGGTGGGCATCTCGGGGCTGGCGAAGCAGGCAGGAAGGAAGGCGGTGGCGGCAGGCAGGGAGCCGGAGGGAGGCCAAGAGCGGTTTCTCGCGCACCGGGGAGGAGGGGGAGGAGGGAGGGGAGGAGCCGATGCTTGACTGAACCATCCGGCATTAGGCCCGGGGGGGGGGGGGCAAGAGGAGGGTCTCTACTTGGGGAAAGGGAGGCGGGACTTCCCAATGCATGGAGTGGGAAAGACCAAGTAGACAACGGGTGGGATGGGGGGTGTTTGTAATTTTGTGCCTTTATCGAGGTAGGTTTCGTAGGGTTTTTATACTTCAATACACTAGACTCTCCCCCCTCCCCTCCTGGAGGTTCCAATTTCCCACTGCACACCTGACGATCGCTCACAGCACACTGGTTGGGAAACACTGGTGTATGTCTTCTTGTCATCCGTTAACTGACTTATGGTGACTCCATACATTTCTTAGGATTTTCTTAGGTCCCTTCTACACTGCCATATAACCCAGATTACCAAAGCAGATAAACCACATATTCTGCCTTGAATTGGGTTATATGAGTCTACACTGCCATATAATCCAGTTCAATCGGATAATCCAGCTTTTATTTGGCACTGTAGAAGGAGCCCTAGTCAAGCAAAACTCTTCTACACTGCTATATAAAATTTTGATTATTTGCTTTGAACTGGCTTATATGGCAGTGTGGACTCATATAATCCAGTTCAGTGCAGTTAATCTGGATTTTGTATGGCAGTGTAAGTAGGGCCTATGTCTGCCTATTTTAATGACTTATGTACAGTACCTTCTCTGACAGCTGAACAAATTCCAAAGGAAGTCGTGAAGTCACATATGAAGTACCCTGCCTTAGTCTCCAAGGGAAAACATACATGTTTGCATTCCTTTTTGCCCTCCAGTTCTGTCATCTGTGTTCACAAATCCTGTAAATTAAGACTTGTGCTCTGGGGCCACACAAACCTCTGCCCCACCGGGGCTTTCAAATGTTGTTTGCTTAAAGTGAAAGCATCCAGAGATTCATTGCTTTTTGTGTGCTTTTGTGTCAAAACAGATTTGCCTGCAGAATTTTTTTTAAAGTGGCAATAGGTATTTTTGGAAGCTTCCAACAGCAGCAATTCTGGGGCGTCTGCATGAGTTGAAGTCTGTAAGAATATCAAAGGGGGGGTCCATATGACCCCAGAACTGCACTCCCACCCCATAAGTCTTTACTATTACATAAGAAAATGGAAAGTTTATGGGGAGTTATTAGTTTCTTTTTTCATAGGGTGTAGAGAGCAGTGGTTCCCAACCTTCAAGATTAGGAAGGCTGTCCCAGAGTTTCTCACTTGAGTGTGTGTGTGTGTGTCCCTATATTCCCATTTCTAATGTAATAATCAGGCATCGGACTCTCCTGTGTTACTTTCCCAACTACAGTCAAGCTCCCGAACGTCTGTCAAACATATTGGAGCATGTAAGCAATCTGTGAGTGTGTGTCAACTGTAAAATAAGATGCATGAAGCTGATTGGTCAGGCTGTGCATGGGGAGCAGGCAGAGCCTGGGACGTTTGGATACCCTAACATTTTGTTCAGGCTTCAGCCTTGCAGGTGCTTGGAGCAGCTGAGAAAGAGAGAGAAGCACAGAGAGGCAGAGTTTGGAGTGATTATTAAAGTTATTATTAATAGTAATGACTTAATTTTTGTACCCTGCCTCCATCTCCCCGAAGGGACTCAGGGTGGCTATCATGAACCAGGCCCAATCATCACTGTCGCTTCATGAACTCCTGAAGGAGTTTACCTACATGGTCAAAGAAAAACCATTTTAAATTTCTCATAAAAGGTTATGTTGGCATCGAATTGTGCCGCTTTGTAAACCGCCATGTGTCACCCTAGGGCTGAGAATGGTGGTATAAGGGCTGAGAATGTAGTAAATAAATAAATAAATAAATAGACATTGTGTGAGTTTATTTATTTATTTTATTTACTTTATTTATATTCCACCCTTTTCACCCCGCAGGGGACTCAGGGCAGATTACAGTGTACACATTACATTTAGACACACAAACACACAAGACAGACAGAGGCAATTTAACATATGGCCACCAGGGGGAGCTGTCACACTCCTTCATTCCTCAGCATGTTTTTTTGGAGATCTTTTTATGGCCTCGTAAATCAGTTAAATTTAGCCTCCTTAGTGAAGTGGTACCTTAATTTCCTACTTGACAGGGGCAAATGTCTTTTGGGTTGTAAAGGTCGACAACAGGCTACACAATAGGTCGAGAGGCCACCTCGACCCGGGCAGGCCTCGAACTCATGACATTCTGGTCAGTAGAGATCTTATGCAGCTGACACCAAACCAGCTGGGCCACATTCCCAGAGTTGATACAGCTGATCACATTGTACATAGGTTGTTCTGAACTATGAAGAGTAAACTACTTGTTATTCATTGTTCATCTGCATGGCATATTTTCTTTCTCTGGCAAGGCAATGTGTGGGTTGATCATGGGGTTTATTTTACATTACGCCTCAAAACAGAGAGCTGAATAGAGCATGATTTAAATGGGAGTGATTGCATACCTAGGGCATTATCCTCATCCTCAGCCTTCTTCGTGTCAATCATTTGCTTTCCTCCATTTTGCCATACCAAGAAAACTTGTGGGAGGAGATAAGGTGTGCTCCCAGCAATGAGACTATTGAATTTAGAACTCCCCATCTTTGCAAGCTGATGGTCTGGGAGAATGTGTGGAATATGAATACACATGTTTCTGGACATGAATATATGTGTGCTCACTTTGAGATGGTGACTGCAATCCTTCATGGTAAAAAAAAGCCACTCATCCTTGAAATAAGACTATATACACTGCAGTTTGAACTGCATTGTAATGGTCACTGTAGACTCCTATAACACAGACTGAATTGCACTGATTTGTGGTGCAGGTTTTGCATGGAATTGCATTGGTTCATGGTGCAATGTGGTGCAGCTTGTTATATCAGTTTACACTGCTATATAATCCAGCTCAATCCCATTTATCTGCATTCTGAACATGGATTATATGCCAGTGTAGATGGGTCCTAAGTGGACCCTTTTGGTCTACTTAATGGAACTGTTCATATTCAGTTGCTTTACTTGATTTTTGTCCTGCCTTTCAGTGCTGGGACCCAATGCAAGGCACAATATTTTGAAAAGACTGATGCAACAAAAATGCAACCACTGGAATCTATTGATGTGCTCAGCCAGTGGGTTTGCGTTTCCCAGGATCTTGCAGTTATGGCAAGAGGAGAACTTGCTTATATTCCATGGCGTTCCCTGAAATGTTTTACCACTGGAACACACTGTGGCTTTTAACGGCACTTAGTATGTGGGGGCTCATTTGAGCTTTCAGTGGGCTGGTTTTTCAAAAACATAAATAAGTTTGTTTCCCGCATAGCTGATTTGTTTAGCCTTACATCGACTGCCTGTGGGCTCCATCGTACATATGCCCTAATGAAACAGCCAAATCAAATTGTAATGGGCACGGTGCCACACTAGCAGATGGGTATGAACATTTGCCGCTAAAAGAGCATGTCAGATATGTCTGTTAGGGCAAGATCCCCTGCCTAGATAATCTAGTCTTATCTAATCTATCTCTCTCTCTCTCTCTGGTGATTGTACACAGCCGTGAATAGGGGACATGTTGTTAGCAAGTAATTTGAAGGCTGGATTAGTTGTCGGGCAGAAAATTATCTATTTTGGATGATGAAGAATTAATTTGCTCGGTTGTAAGGTGAGTTAGGTAGAATACGAGGAAATGTTGTAATGTTGTAATGCCTCTTTGCCCTCCCTCCAGGACTACTCCACAAGTCCAAAATACCTAGAAGGAGGGCCAAAGTTTTTGGTCTAGTCCTGCCCTCCAGGTGTTTTGGACTACAGGGTGTTTTCCGGTTAGAAATACTTTGATATCCGTAAGGTTTTTAAAACAAGTGACCCATAAAATACCTAGAAGGATTTTTGGGCCAAAGTTTGCCCTCAGTTGGTCTGGTAAAGCAGACCAGGTGGTCAACCTTCTGCCTCTTGGCAGGGCACCTTCCCTCCCCGCCATCTGACACCAAACGGGGTAATTTTTGAATAAATGAATCTAAAGTGGAGAGTGGCGAACAGTATTTTGGTGCAATATGTGGACGACTTTTATCCCACACCAACAATCACTGATGCAACACCAAACAAGTGTTTATTTATATAGATTTGTTACTATACATATATCTTCTCTTAATGGTCTGTTCTCCAGATCCTTGTGTTCAAATTGAACTCACAGAATTCTTTTGGGCTGCTTCTTGCCATTCCACTGAACCTAAACAGTGAAGCCAAAAGACATCTCTCACTCCAAAGCTTGCCCAGAGAAGCATTCAGGCATATAGCTGAGGGAGCTTCTGAATATTACCCCACCCATTTGTTTGTTTCCTAAGATAAACAGATACTAGCATTCCATCATAACCAACCATTATAACCAAGTTTGCATACTGAATTGATACAGAATGACTGCCTCCTAATAACTCTCCCCATTCAAGAATATCTTCCTGGCTTCTCGAGAGTCAGCATGACTCACTATCTGATGAAGCCTGAGAGCAGCCTCGTACATTAGCTTGGGAAATGGGTAAAGGAAGAGTGAGTTGTTTTCATTTCCTGTTTCCACGCTTGCTCATTATCATCCCGAATAACTGTAAATCTGCACAAATGCGGCAGAAAAGTCATACTTTTTTTACATGGCAGGAAAAATGGGAGGAGATATACAGATAATGTTACCCCCAGACATTGTGCCACTTATTGAAAAGGGTGGGACAGTTTGCCCTCAAGTTAGAGTTGACTACACCAAGACTTCTTCAACTTTTTCCACTTTCTGCCCCTTTCTGCCTTTGAAGATCTATGGGATCCCAGCTATATAGGTATATAAAACAGTTATAAAAATTAAACATTTACTGATAATAAATCAGCATTTGCAAGGCTTGCTAAACAGGCTGGATTTTCTTTTTTGTAGAGTACAGCTGAAGCATTTTCTGCAGAGTGCACCGTAAACATTATATGCTGTTGTTAATGGATTTGTGTAAATGAGTGGCACTCGGAAACCTTTTTCTGTGGCCAGTTTTTTTTTGTGGTCGCAACATTAAGCTCAGGGAACCCCACGGAGTCGAAACACACCGTTTAAGAAGCAGTGGATTACTGTAAGTTGCCTTTTATTTTGAGACTACGTGCCAAGGCCTTCCCTGTATCTGAGGCCATAATGCAAAGCTGGCGTAGAAGTGGGTGCAATCCATACCTGGTTTCATGTGCCTACGGCTGTTTTTATAGCCCATGATCCCTCCAGACTCACACATCTATACTTTTTTGACCACAAAAAGCAGAAAGTGACTTGCCTCTCTTTTAAAAGGAACCATCTTTTACATTTACATAAATTCACCCATATGGAACCACATTATTGAATATGTTCAAAACCAGAAGTGTACTTGCATGACTTCTGCTTCTGTTTTGTTGGAGTTGTATAATAGCAGTCTGAATGGTTCCTGAGAGTCCCAGGGCAATAAATTGGTTTTGGCATCCATGGTAATTCAACTCTGTAATTATGTGATAATCTGGATTATATGGCAGTGTAGATCCAGCAAAAAAAACCCTTTGCTGTTTTTTTCTCATCCTGAATTGTTGCTAAGTAATCATTTTGCATAAACAACAAGAAAAATCAAATTTCTTGCACAGACATTTTTCAGCACAAAACACACTATCTCCTGCAAAGGAAATTAGTTTTTGTTGCAGAAAACAGGACTTTTTGCACCAAAAAGTATGTGCTTCTCTACACAATATTACTCTTCTGGAACACTTCAGGACATTGGAATACAGCAAGACTTCTAGGTAGAAAATGTAAAGATGTGATTCACAAATGGCTTGCTCTTCGGAAGAGACTGGAGTGCTACATGTATTTGTTTTCTTCTACAGTGAAGAGGAAACCACCATGCTTATTTGCCTTTACATATTGAGGATCAAAAGACCACCTGGCAAAATGGTACTACCTAAAAGAATCCTCCACTTGTGCAACTGTGGAGCAGAACAAACAACGCCACACGTGTATGCTTGTCCGCAATGCCCTGCCTCATGTACAGAGAAAGAATTGTTTAAAGCTACAGACTATGTGGTCGCTGTTGCCCGGTTTTGGTCAAATATTATTGAGCCACTTGTGCTCCTTCTATTTTTATCAGTTTTACACTTATTTATGCAATGCTTTTGACACAAAATAAATAAATAACATCTTGAGGATGACATAGTATGACATCCCCAGGATTATCCCTGGCTTGTGGTCAATATTCTGAGAACACATTCCAGCAAGAGATGAACCAGAGATGGGGAGAAGTAACCACTGTAAACAGAACAATTTCCACCCAAAAACCCAACTGTGTTGCATAATTCTGTATGTGACCGAAGTAACACTTGCAAGTAAAACTGCAGATTGCATTATCAGGAGCACCCTGTTATACAACAACACTTTTACTACGTATATTCATGAGTTTAATTGCATATGACCTATCCTATAACTATAACCGGGTAGAGATCTTGATGCTCCAGGCTCAACAAAAGAAGAGGGAAAGGAACATTAGCATTCTCTTTTTTGTGTGCATGAGAGAGAGATTTTTCCCCTCCTCCCAGTAGTGCTTCAGTTTTGTGATATTTTGGCAGGCGTTTGCTGTACATTTTGTATCTTTAGTTACAGACTGGAAAAGTACTCGCAGCCCTGCATTTATTTGATTTAGCAATATACATATGGCTTCTCTTTTCTCTCTCTCCCTCTCCCTCTCCATCCAGGGCTTAGCAAAATGTATACATTTGGCAAGCACTCTATGAATAATATGCTTCAAACTTTATTCACTGGATGTTTTAATGCATTTGCCTAAAATGGGTTTCACTATCCAGTTTTTATTACACTATATGGATTTCAGGGAGAGGATACTTTGAATTCGGGAGGGAGAGACATAGCTCAGTATTATAATGCGTGCCTGGCATGTAATAGGCCCCTGATTTCCCCAGTTGAGAAAATAGGTCTAAAGTATCCATAGACCTAGTCTTATATAAGGTGGGTTGACTAAGCACTGTTTTTGCACAGGCTTGGGGCTTATCTACACTAATCGGTTACCCCAGTATCAACCAAAAGTTGCTCTTGGATGTCCAGACAAGATCCAAATAATTTGGGTCCATAACAAAGGCCTATTTCAACAGGATATGTTCTATTTTTACCGCATTTAAACATGTCTATGTGTTACGTAGGCACTTTTTCTATGGCAATTAGAGTTTATACATTTTGTCATTGTTATTTAGAGGCAGATCACTATATAAACAACTTCCATCTTTCTTTCAAACAGCTTCAGTTTACATTTTAAGAGAAGTTACTGTTTCTGGGGCCTCAAAGTAAACACTATGTAACCCATTTTTTGTTCTTGGGTTGCAAATGTCATTTCCTAATTGGTTCTATCATTTAAAAAAAACATGGAAACAGTTTATTAAACTGCAAAACATGTTTTTGCTGGAGGGACATCCTGCAGTACATTTTACTGTACCTTTTCAATGAATATTTCATCATTGAGTCTCAACCAATTCCACCCAGTTTGTGGCAGCCACAAAAACAAGGTTTCTGGAGTAGAACAACTACTTTCAAAGAAAGGACTGCACAATTAAAGTGGAAATAACACGGTCAAACCACAAACAGATTTTTTGTCAAACCACAAACAGATTTTTTGTTCAAATATTGCTACATAGACTTATAGTTCCAATTTTCATGAGTATTTGTTTGCTTTTTATTAAAAAAAATAAAACACGCTATCGTGCTGATGGTAGCTTGTTCAACTTAAGCCATCTGAGGGCTTGCACTAAGACTCTAAACTATCTAGTCCGTGAGCTGCTTTTTGCTGATGATGCTGCCCTTGTCACCCATTCAGAAGCAGCTCTGCAGCACCTAACATCCTGCTTTGCAACAGCTGCAGAGCTCTTTGGGCTGGAAGTCAGCCTGAAGAAAACGGAAGTTCTCTACCAGCCCGCACCACAGGAAGAACACCATCATCCCCACGTCAACATAGACAAATCTGTGCTTAAGTCTGTTCAGCAGTTCACCTACCTGGGAAGCATAATCTCTTCAGATGCCAAGATTGATAAAGAGATAGATCACAGATTAGCAAAGGCATATAGTGTGGCTTCACAAAATAGTCTGGAGCAACAAGCACCTGAGGCAAAGCACCAAAATCAGTGTGTACAGAGCTTATCATACTGTCTATTCTCCTATATGCGTCTGAAACATGGGTCACCTATCGCCAACACCTACGACTCCTCGAACGCTTTCATCAGCGCTGTCTTCGCACAATCCTAAATGTACTAGGGACTGACTATGTGACGAATGTTGCTGTCCTTGAGCAGGCAGGGATCACCAGCATTGAGGCCATGCTATTGAAAACACAGCTGCGCTGGGCAGGGCACATCTATAGGAGGGAGGACCACCACCTTCCTAAGATACTACTCTACGGTGAACTCGCCACAGGTCATCGCGAGAGAGGCGCCCCAAAAAAAGAGATATAAGGACTCCCTGAAACAACATCTCAGGCTTGGCCAGATGGATCACCAAAAATGGTCCACCTTTGCCTCACATCGGAAGGCATGGAGACGCACTATCCACGATGCTGCAGCCTCTTTCGAAAAGACATGCCGAATGGGTCTCGAAGAGAAATGACAATGCAGAAAGAACCGCAACTTGGAAACAACATCACCCAAGGAGACTTTCTGCTGTGCTTTCTGCAACCGGACTTGCCTATCTCAGATTGGCCTTTTTAGTCATCAACGCGCTTGTAAAAAGCATGGGATGAGTGCTTCCTAAGAATCTTCATTCGCGAAGAAATGCCAAGAGAGATTCATGTATACTTTCCGAAATGGATTCCAAGCATCGCAGCATTCAAAAACATACAATCTGGAACATTTCAACCCACGACATGAAAATGAATGGTCACTGCCCAACAATCTGCAAATGTCTTCCTGCATTCTCAGCTATATTGCATCTCTTTTTCAAAGCCAAATCCAATCTAAACATTCCATATCCAGAAACCTCCAGTCAATCCACTCACAACACGTCTTGCTTGTTGTAGAATATAAGGCCTTCACAACATTGCCCACCCCTACAATATAGCCCCGAAATTGTACAATTAATAATTAAGTAAATAAAGCATTATCAAACTACCACATAAGCAATTTGGTGGTTCTATAACTAGGATTCAAGTATGTGAGCTAACATTGATTGTCTTTCCTTTGTTTTTCAAAAAACGAAAAAAAATCTGAATCTTATTAACTGCTGGCCTATAAAACAGTCATTTGGGAGTTGTAGTTGCTGGGATTTATAGCTTGCCTACAATTTTAAAGAAGCATTCTGATCTCCACCAACAATGGAATTGAACTAAACTTGGCACACAGAACTCCCACGACCAACAGAAAATACTGGAAAAGTTTGGTGGGCATTGACCTTGGGTTTGGGAGTTGTAGTTCACCTACATCCAGTGAGTACTGTGAACTCAAACAATGATGACTCTGGACCAAATTTGGCATGAATACTCAATATGCCCAAATGTGAACACTGGTGGAGTTTGGGGAAAATAGACTTGACATTTGGGAGTTGTAATTACTGGGATTTATAGTTCACCTACAATCAAAGAACATTCTAAACCCTACCAATGATAGAATTGTGCTAAACTTCCTACACAGAACCTCAATGACCAACAGAAAATACTGTGTTTTCTGATGGTCTTTAGCAACACCCCCTCGTGACACCCCCCCCCCAGGGGTCCGGACTCCCAGTTTGAGAAGCACTAGTCTAGACCATAGAAGAATGTACTTCTCTAACTTTGTCAGTTTAAAACACTAAGGGGTATATGGGACAATTGTGTGATTTATAAGACACCCAGACCCCGGCAGCTATTCCACTTGCAGTAGATAAAATACCAGAAAGGATATTATTCAGTATAAATGAAACCAGAATATGGTTCTTAAATGTCACAAGGTAATAAACATGCAAAAGGAACGTCATATTAAACACGCATCACTAGCATTTCAAAAGCCAGACCTATTAAGGACTCCCTTGGATCTCAGTAAGGTCAAGTGAGGGAACAAGCTTTTTCTTTTTGGTAAAGGAATGTAGATTAATTCCTTAACTGGAGAGCATAAAAACGTTGTTAGAGTCTATAGGAGCCAAGAGATAGCCAGCTGGACTTCCTGATTGGAAAGTTAGTCATGGCAGGGCTGAATTCCTATTCCAAAATGAGAAGTTGTGGGTGGAAGCATATCCTGAATGTTCAGACTCTCTACATAGGACCAAAGAAAAATTTAAAATAGTCTAATGTAACCTATCCATGATGGGTTAAACCTTGTTTCATGATGTGCATCAAGTGCCATTGTCTGACAGTAGGTAGGCATATAGAGAAAGACAAGAGGGAAGAACATCAAAGATACATCAAAGATTACACTAGGTAACGTGGTTTTGGTTCCTGGATTATAAATGTCATTTTCTAATTGTTTCTACCATAAAAACATGGAAAAGGTTTACTAAACTGCAGAAATTTTGTTGAGGTCTGCACACTGAAGGGTTAAAATGGCATATTTTTATTAAGGAAGATTACAAATGAAGAGCCTCAACTAGAGGAAATAATAGTACTCCCTTCAGCCACAAAAATGGAGCCCCTGGTGGCACAATGGGTTAATAATAATAATACACTTTATTTATATTCCGCTCTTCTCATCCCGAAGGGGACTCAGAGCGGATTACAGGTACACATACTTAGCAGACAATTCCTGCCGTTTCCACATACAGAACATATAGACGAACATCTGGCCACCAGGGGGAGCTGACGCACTCCTCATCTCTCAGCGTTCCCAGCGTTCCTTGTTGTTCCTTCCACATTCCTCAGCGTTCCTCAGCGTTAAACTCTTGTGCCAGCAAGACTGCTGACCAACAGGTCAATGGTTCAAATACGGAGAGAGCGGGTTGAGCGCCCTCTATCAGCTCCAGCTCCCCATGCAAAGGGGACATGAGAGAAGCCTCCCACAAGGATGGTAAAACATCAAACATCTGAGCAATGTCCCCTGGGCAACGTCCTTGCAGATGGCCAATTCTCTCACACCAGAAGCAATTTGCAGTTTCTCCAGTTGCTCCTGACATGAAAAAAAGCCACAAAAATGAAATTTCGGGAATAGAACAACTACTTTCGAAGTAAAGATCACACAATTAAATAGGAAATCACACTTTCAAACCAGGAACAGAAAATCTTCCAAATTTTGTTATATAGTGTTATTGCCCAAGGCAATAGAAGGTGCCGGAAGTGATATTGTGCTCATATATTACATGGAATGGTTTCATTCATTCATTCATTCATTTCTAAAAGCTACAGGCAATAGCTCTCAGGATGACATACACAAGTAAAACCCTTGCAAGCGAAATCGAAAACAGTGCAGTGAAGTAATCAGTTTAAAATGAGCAATGGAAGCAATAAAGTGCAAGGAAGAAAAGCCATAGGGATTAAAATGCTTTAAAAGACAACTTATTCTTGTTGTTTGCCATCACGTCAACTCTGGCTGTGGCTTTCCTTCTGTTTTCTGCCTTCTGTTTTACCCAACATTTTCTTCTTTTCAAATGAGTCACATCATCTCATGATGTCACCAAAGTATGTTAGCCTTCGTTGAATTATATTCCATTCTTACGAGGACTCAGGCTTGATGACCCATTCATTATCCTTTCCGCAGTCCATAGTATCCATAATACTTCTCCTCCATCATCACTTCATCTCACATAATAGGTCAAGTGTTTGGGAGAGTCGGTTTTCCCTAATTATTTACTATATTTTTGTGTACCATCCCTCTCAGCCCGGAGGCAACTCAAGCTTTGCTTTAACCTATTTTGCAATTAAATGGAAGATTGTCCTACCTCCATCACACCTCATCCTTCTCTCTGCTTTCTTTAAGCCAGGGGTGCTCACACTTTTTCAGCATGCGAGCTACTTATAAAACAACCAAGTCAAAATCATCTACCTACCCACTACTCAGAGAGCAATGAAAGCAAAATATTTGAAAGTTTGTTTCAGTGAGAGCCATATAATATATTTTAAGACTGAATTCAACTAAATGTGAGTATAATAAGCCCCTGAAATTATTCATAATAATAATAATGATAATATTCATTCAACCTCTGCTACTACTACTACTAATAATAATAACAACAATAGGTTCCTAGAGTAGAAGGAGACCTCCAAGGGCCATCCAGTCCAACCTCCTTCTGCCATAAGGGAAAAACACAATCAAAGCATTCCTCACAGATGGCCATTCAGCCTCTGATAATAATAATAATAATAATAATGGGTTCCTAGAATAGGAAGAGACCTCCAAGGGCCATCCAGTCCAACCTCCTTCTGCACATGGGCGGCGTTGGGAGCCTGCAGGACGGGACTGAGCCTTCCTCCCGCCCTGCCTGCGATCTACCAGGACACCCTATGCGATCTACCAGTAGATCGCGATCTACCCAATGAGCTCCCCTGCTTTAAGCTGTTTTATTTGCCATCACATGGTAAAGACCTGTTTCCCCCACTGTCCCTCCCCCATTTTCTTTTTTTTTAAAAAAAAACTTCTATCCCTAGAGTTTAAATTACAGCCTGAAAATAATAATAATAATAATAAACTTTATTTGTATTCCACCACCATCTCCCAATGGGGACTCGGGGCAGCTTATACGAGGCCAAGCCCAGCAACACAATACAATAAATAAAACCAAAACAGAAACAACAACAAAATCAATTACAAAAATTATAAACTCTAAGAATACAACAACCAATAAAATTGCATTAAAATCATTCATAAAACAGAACCATGAGCGGGCCGCATGTACAGATTAAAATAGTAAAGATAAAAACAGGGTGAGATAGCTGTGGAGCTGATTATTTATAAGGGAGGAACTCTTCCAAGATGGAGTTGAAAAAAGGGACCTTCATTGGGGGGGGGGGTATTCTTTCCTTACAGGAGGGAGCGGGGAAAATGAAGCTTTAGCTCTCTTAAATCTCTGCTGTCCTTTCGATAGGCAAAAGCAGCACAGGAGGAGTTTCATCAGGCAAGAGTTCAAGAGGACTTTTATGCCCGGACACACGAAGTGGGGGGGGGGGGGGAGGCTTGCTAAGGTTACAGAGACAGAAATGCAGGTTTTGCATACTTGCTATTTTTCTCCTGAATGTTTTGAATATCTTGTTTGCTATACCACCTCAGTCCCAAAAAAAATAGTGGTGGCAAACAGGAATCGATTCTGCCCATCTTGGCTCCTCTCTCCACAACAATATCATCATTTTATTTACAAACAGGCCCTTGTTAAATTCTGTGTTTTTACACATCTCTACATGAGGAATTGAGGAACAAGCCACTTGCCAATCAACTCAGGAATTGTGGGGAGAACCCACACTTTAGAAACGGCAAGATACCTCTACCCCACATTGGAAGTTTGCGTGGTGTGAAGGGCACCATTGGTGGCAGTTTCTTAAGTGTGTAAAAACGCTTATTTAATTAATTAATTATTTTATTTTATTTCAATTATTTATAACCCGCCCTTCTCTACCCCCGAAGGGGAACTCAGGGGGGCTGACAAAGGCAACAATTCGGTGCCGCATATAAAGACAATAACATCAATACATCATAAATACATTACAATAGATTAGAAATTAAAATCAATTACTAAACACATATTCCTATTTCCGTATTCAGAGGTTGTACAAGCCAATCCACAGTCCATTTCCACAATCTTGTCATCATTTTATTGTCTGCCTGCTGCCCAATATCAACCAAATGCCTGGTCCCAAAGCCACGTCCTTACCTTTTTTATAAAGGAAAGGAGGGAAGAAGTTGATCTAATTTCACTGGGTAGCAAGTTCCACAGGCGAGGGGCCACCGCAGAGAAGCCCCTGTCCCTCATCCCCACCAAACGTATTTGCGACGAAGGTGGGATCGAGAGCAGGGCCTCCCCAAAAGATCGTAAATTTCGAGGTGGGACATAAGGGGAGATACGTTCAGACAAGTAAGCTGGGCCAGAACCATAAAGGGCTCTAAAGGTCAAAACCTGTGTGTGATGAAATCATAAGTTGATTTTCTGCATGTCGGTCTTTGTCATTATCCAGTTTTTACTACTATCCATAGAAACTGGATTGGAATGGAGTATGAAAAGGTTTGAAAGACTAAAGTAACACCTTTGCCTGGCACTTCAAAGTGCTCAGAGGGTCTTCCTGGGGAAAGCTTTCCACGTCATTTGTTGGGACAATGAATCTGCTCCTGGTTATAATCTGAATTTTAAAGGAGTTACCCAAGATGCTAAACCTATTACCAGAATAAATTCAGCATCTTGGATAGATAACATCTTCCATTATTAGGGATCTACTTCCGAATATGTGAAGCTATTCAGAGCAGTATCTTCCTGAGATAGCAGCATTTGGTTGACCACATTGGACACAAAACGCCAAAAGTCGATGGTTGTTGTTGTATGCCTTGAAGTCTCTTGTGATGGTTATGTTCACATTGGGGCATTTTCAAGAGAGAACCCGAATCAACCTACCCAGTGAGAAACCAAGCCATGTATTTTGAGAAGGTATGGGAGAGAGTGTCAGTCTTCAAAAAGGCATGGACAAAAACTAAATTTGGAAGAGGGGGGGGGGCCTGTCTGAGCAAACTTTATAATACTCAAGACGTGTTTGGCAACCAACCCACACACAGTATGCTTGTCTTAAAATAACCCGAGGTGATCTTTCTTGTTCAAAAATACCCTGTTCTAATGAAGATGGAGCATGCTTAATAGCTATGGAATGTAATTTGCAAAAGAAAAACTGAAAGCTATAAAGAGGGAGGAAAGAATGTAATGTAATGTAATAAAGGAGCACATGGTTGACTTCAGCCTTTAACAAGAGTCAAAGCATGCTGCAACAACTAGTTGTGGGTGTCACTTGTGGCCTATTACCTAAATCCAATTGTAAGTCCCAGTTTGAGTAGACACGTTGAATCAATCTAATTTAAACTAAGATTGTTTTACCAATGTTGAATTCAGTAGGTCTGCTCTAGTTAGGACAGACAATTGAGTTAACACTCCTTGTCCACAAAAGGGTCCAATGTACAATACTTCTTTTGGGAGGAGGAGGGGGGTTGTAATAATAAATCCAGATGGGCGCATTATAGTCTCTTCATTTATATTGATATAATCTGGACAAGATACTCTGAGACTTAATCCCATGTAATACAATCCAATGATATTAAACAATACGATGATGGTTAACCAGAACTATTGGAGACTGGTATATGCATAAATACTGTAGTTACAGCAACCATGCCTGCAATCAGCTACGGGGTATCCAAACATTTTGAGCTGGGGGCCAGTTCACAATCCCTCAGCCTGTTGGGGGACAAGACTATAGTTTGCAAAAAATATGAACGTGCTCCTAAACACACTGTGTATGTCTTATTTGTAGTGCTAAAAAACCCCATGAAAGAACAGTACGATATATAAAATGAAGAACAATGTTAACCAACATAAACATACCAGTGTTTCAATGGGAAGTGTGGCTCTGCTTTTCACTGATGAGAGTCAGTTAGGATTGTTGTTGTTGTGTGCCTTGAAGTCATTTCAGATAGTAGCATATGCATATGCTCAGAGGCTGGTGGAGTCTCTTTCTCTGGAGGTCTGTCAGCAAAAGCGATGTGGCCATCTGTCGGGAGGGCTTTGATTGTGGCAGGTGGGAGTTTATAGTGGTTCCCTGGCTCTCCCCTTTACTTCCCAACAGAGGAGCCACAGCAAAGAGTAGCCTTTTTGGAAAACGTGGGGCGGCGACACAGTACAAAGTCGGGGCAGAGAAGGGAGGGAAGCCTGGCAGGTGCTCAGCTTCCAGGATCCACCCTTCCTGGCCGTGTATCACCTGGGGTGAAGGGACACAAGAGGTTGCTTTCCTTCTTTCCCTCCTGCCAAGGGGCTTGCCTTTTCCAGGACCCTAGTCCCCCAAAGGAAGGAAAGAATAAAAAAGAGGAAGTCAAGGAAGGGAAGGAAAAAGGGAGGAAGGAAAGAAGCGAGGGAGATGGGGCACAATTGGGCCACGGGCCAGACTTTGGACATGCCTGAGCTAAAGGAATGCATTGTTGTTAAAGTGATTGAAATGTGGGCTTAAGGCAGTGGTTCTCAACCTGGGGGGATCCAACTCCCAGAAACCCTAACAGCTGGTAAACTTATTCTGGGATACAATGAAGAAATTATTACAATGAAGAAATTATTATTATTATTATTACTACTACTACTACTACTACTAGCTTGAAGACCTGGCGGTGCCCAGGTTATTTGAGAAAGGCATTCCTTGTCTGTGCTCCAAGTTTAGCCTAGAATCAATGTCAGCTTGGTTCAGCTTGGTGAATAACAGTTGAATTTTTAAAAAGAGATTTTGAAATAACGCTTTCTACCAATATGTTGAATTTTCTATTTTCTCACTGGATGTGTCCACTGTGTAGGTAAAGGTAAAGGTTTCCCCTGACATTAAGCCCAGTTGCATCCGACTCTGGGACTCTGGTGCTCATCTCCATTTCTAAGTCGAAGAGCCGACATTGTCCATAGACACCTCCAAGGTCATGTGACCAGTTGCATGATAGCATGGAGTGCGGTTACCTTCCTGCAGATGCACTACCTATTGATCTATTCATATTTGCATGTTTTTGAACTACTAGGTTGGCAGAAGCTGGGACTAACCGTGGGAGCTCACCCCGCTCCCTGGATTTGAACCATCAATCTTTCGGTCAACAAGTTCAGCAGCTCAGTGGTTTAACCCTCTGCACCACCAGGGGACCCTAAATATGGCTAGAAAAAAACCAATTACAAGCAAACAGGGCTCTTGATTGATGCTGGGAATGGAGGGAGTCCCTTCTGTCAAGAAAAGAGATGTAATTCAAGCAGGATTTGGGCAAAGAACTGGCTGCTGAAGAAGAGCATTTGCTATGCTTTCCCTTGTCATTCTCAATTTATTATGAACCACTTTAATTTGGTTATTGCTTGAGTATGATGACCCATTTTATTGTAGTTTAGTATTATACCTTTTTGCATTTTTGTTGCATCTATTTTTAAAAATAATATTGTGAACAATCTTGGTTCCCATGATTAAGAGAAAGATGGGAATAGAAATATAATAAAGAGCAAATTGCAGTGTAACATTTTCCCCAATATTCTGAGATCTCAAACGATGAGCAGTTTAAAATATAGACCTCTGCCATTAAAGAACTGGATTTTTTTGTTACTCTTTAAATATAAATGATTGAAAAGTCCTGTGTGATTAAAAAGGTGCAGACGTTGCCCTGAGCTTTATGGATTTATTTGAGCCAAATTTCTGTTTTCAAGTCCTCCTCCTTATAGAATGAGAACTTGGCCAACGGATCCGTCACTAAGATGAACAATGTCAAGTTGTAGAAGGCTTTCATGGCTGGAATCACTGGGTTGCTGTGAGTTTTCCGGGCTGTATGTCCATGTTGCAGAAGCATTCTCTCCTGACTTTTCACCCAAACCTGTGGCAGGCACCTTCAAAGGTTGTGAGGTCTGCTACAAACTAGGCTGTGGAAGGTCCAGGGTGGGAACTAGGCAAATGGTGTGTGTGTGTGTGTGTGTGTGTGTGTATAAGCATTGAATAGCCTTGCAACTTCATGAACCAACCTGGACTCAGCGTATTATTTCAGAACACAGAAATGCTGGATCTCTCTAACAACCACCATATCAACTACACAGAGAGCCATTGAAATCCACAAGCATGTGAACAATTTCAACAGAAAGGAGGAAACCATGAAAATGAACAAAATCTGGCTACCAGTATTTTTTTAAAAACTGTAAAATCAAATTATTTTTTTATTTATTGGGCTTCTAGGCCGCCACTCCCAGAAGGCTCAAATTAGTAAATAAAGAACAAAACTCAAATACAGGGGAACTCCAGACAAGAAACAATCAGGGACAGCTAATCACATCTCAACAAAGGATTCCCTTAGGCCGTAACAAGCCACACCTGAAAAATGTCAGGCCATCAAATGCTAATCAAGGTCACCAGTTAAAACATTCACACCTACCTCTAACAGACAAGAGTTCTTTCTCCCACCCTGGACATCATTCCAGAGATATATACCCAATTTTCCTAGTTTCCAACAGACCTCTCAAACTCTGAGGATGCCTGCCATAGATGGGGGCGAAATGTCAGGAGAGAATGCTTCTGGAACATGGCCAAACAGCCTGGAAAAGTCACAGCAACCCAACCTCAATTGTTTCTAAGGTTAAAAGTCAAAATGATTTCCCTTAGTAAACCTTTGGGTATTTCACAGAAAATCAGCAAGGATTCTTATTTCAAACCACAACATTACCCAAAGCATCTTGAATAAGCATAGCAGCCATGAGAAAAGAAGACTCGTCTTTTTATGGGCTAGTGAGAGATTAAATACTAATAAACAGGAATTGGAGAAAGGAGGTACTCGAAAGGCTCTTTTGCTTTTTAGCTTATCCATAAATAAACCAGCCTTGGGATGGATGGACAAGTTCAATGATGTCATCTATTTACTGAGAGTCATGAAAACAGGAAGGGACAGTGATTTGCTCCAGAAAGATCTGTTTACAGTTGAGCACCAATACATGTAAGGCATCATAATATTAAGGGCACTGCTTGGAAGACTGACAGGTGGACCCAAGTATCGTTGGTTCTGAAATTCCCAGGCTTTGCACCCTTCCTGCTTCTTCTCCCATTGTTTGGACGTCCCTTCCTTGCAAGAAATGAGCTCTTCTCTCCATCACGGCTGCTAGCACACCAACCCTTAGGAAAGTCAATTTAAAGCAATGACATGCTGCAAAGCAAATCTGTCTTTGAGTGGGTTTTCAGAAACAATGGAATGTAATTACCAATTCCTAGAGCATTTGCTTTTTTTCAACTGGTGCAACCTCAGGAAAAATTAAACACTGTACTCTACTAGAATAAATACCAGGATTCTAGTATAATCTGTACTAGGAGAATGAGTTGTCTAACATTAATGGATGTAGAATGTCCCTGCTGAAGACTCAAACAGACATAGTGTTAAGCTCTATACGTCCCTTATAAAAGGATATACACACTGTGGAACTGTTTTCCTTCATTTCATCCATTCTTTTGTTACTTTCATTACCTCCTGGTACAAAAAACAGCTCAACATGAAAGCAAGCAGGAGCTGATCCCAGCTCCTCTGTTTTTCGTGAGCAGCCTCCTTGTCTTGGAAAGTGTGAGTGTGTGTGTGTGGCGTGCAGGCCCAGAAAGCATGCCTGCCTGCAGGCAACACCTCCCCTAGAGTAAGAATGTCTTGGAAAGCGTGTATGTGTGTAGTGTGCAAGCCCAGGAAGCATTCGCACCTGCTTGCAGCTGAGTGCCTCTTCTAGAGTAAAAATGAGAACTTACCTCCTTGGCTTAGGAAGAGAATGTGTGTGTGGTGTACAAGTCCAGAAAGCATGTGTGCCTGCCTGAAGCCAAGCGCCTCCTCTAGAGTAAGAATGAGAACTTGCCTCCTTGCCTTGGGAAGTGTGTGTGGCTTGCAGCAGGCCCTGAAAGCGCACGCACCTGCTTGCAGCTGAGTGCCTCCTCTGGAGTAAGAGAACTTGCCTCCTTGCCTTGGAAAGTGCATGTGGCATGCAGGTACAGAAAGTGAGCCTGCTTGCCTGCAGTCGAGTCTAGAGTAAAAGTGGTAGGAAGCATCCTCAAAGCATGTGACTGCCTGCAGCTGAGCACCTCTCCTCTAGAGTAAATCAGCTTAAATGCCTAAAATGATGGGAAGGGGAGACTGGGAAGCCCCCCCCCCCTCCATAATAGGTCAATAGAAAAAAGATCTTCTGGCACCCAGAGTGAAAATAGATATCAGGAGCCTCCCAAAAATGTATCAGGGCACCCTCCGAAAGCCAAGACACAAAACAGGTCAAGCTTTCCCCCGAAAGCACAACCCTAATACACACAGTGAAATAAAATCACAAATACTTCTGTTTCTATTATTGCTGCATAACGTTCATGTAATGTCAACAGTTCTGCTGGAGCTGTGCAAAACCAAAGTGACACTGTTCTTGCCTGGAAGGTTTAGAGTCCTTCCTCCAATGAACAAGATTGGAAGGGAAGGGGAAGATCCTTGTGAGGTTCCTGGAAAGGCAGGTCACTTGGCAGTGAAAGAGCAAAAAAGGTCAGGCTGCAGGGCTTTAAGAAAGACATTGCTAAAGACGTTGGACTTGACACAGAGGAGGAAACCAGTTGGAATCAAAAGGCTCCTCTGGACCCAAATGGAAGTGACTGGTGGATACACCATGAGGGCAACAGAGAACTGAAGAGGACCTTAAACCCACATTACGAATCTATGAGTTCTACATCTCATTAAATGCAGTTCTCTCCAACTGAGCAACCTTGGGGGTTATGGTTTCATAAAGCAGCTTGACTATCTTTGCAAGCAATTCTTAGCACTTGTACAACATTGTAGCCTTTCCACAACCCAGAAGAAATGTTATGTAATGACAGCTGGTGGATCCCATTGCACACACAAAAAACTTGGTTTCTTGTTTTTTAGATCTGTTCCTAGGGTTATTTGGAGCACTGATTCAGAAAATTGCATTGGATAGACCTCATCAGCTCTATTTACTGAGATATGTTTATCATGACTCTCTTTGGGTGAGCAGATGGTGACTCGTACATGCCATATGTTCTGTATCTGAAAAGCTAGAGATCATAAGGAGAAACCAGTGCCATTTTTGGAATCAGCAGGTCAAATATACTTGGAAGCGATTCTTAACACTTGCCATACCAAAATGTGTGCTGGGTCATGCAGAGCATCAGGGCTGGGTTTTAGACTGATCATGAAAGAGCTGTCCATGGTGCTGACCTTATTTTGTAGCTCGGGTTCAACACTTTTGATGTCTCCTTCAAAGTCCCCTAAAGCAGAACCATCACTCGATTGACATGGAAGCCACAAGCCCCCATTGACATAAAATCGTGCCAGGCTTGCTTCCATAACTTTTGTAGTGGAATTGCATCTGCAGGGGAAATCTCTCCTTGAGAAAAACAGATGGATGTCCTGCAAATAAATAGTGCTTACAATCATGTGGGAGCAGCATGTTTTGTATCGAGTGTGCTATGCTTTTACCTTTTGATTATGCTTTAACTTTTTAAAATAGAATTGCCCGTTGGATTGTTTTCTTAGCATTTGGAAAATAACATTTTAACTGCACTTTGTTTAATCTGCTCACTCACTACGATCAAAAGACCAAAATCTAGTAGAGGTTCCTTCCATCAGAACCTACCACCTGTCTGCGACCCGACAGAGAGCCTTCTCTGTAGTAGCCCCCATGCTTTGGAATGCGTTACCTGATAATGTTCAGGCTCTTAGGGAGCTTCCGACATTCCAAAAAGCCTGTAAAACAACGTTGTTTCGACAGGCCTTTAATATCTAATGCTCAAGAGCTTCCATATTATAGTAACACGGCTGTTGAATTGCAAGCTGGGGTTGACTGTTCTATTGTGTCTTTGTTTTTTACTGTTTTATTGTTCTTAAATTGCTGTTTTTATTGGTTTTATGGTGAATGTTGAACGTTGCTATGTTGTAAACCGCCCCGAGCCTACGGGAGGGAGCGGTATATAAGCACAAACAGGAAATAAAAAAAATGTTTATTAGCTGCTTCAAGTTGCTAGTCAAGCAGGTATAAATTAAATACACACCAAATATTCCTTATCCAGAAATGTCAAACACTCCAAAATACAAAATTGTCCACAAGGCTGAGAGATAGTGGCCCATTTGCTTTTTGATAGTTCAATGTGCACAAACTTTGTTTCATGCACAAAATTATTTAAAATAATGTATTTTATATAATTACTCTCAGGCTATGTACAAGGGGCGTTCATTAAAGATTTCCCCTAACCCACTTCCTGTTTCAAAGGATACGGAAACACACATGTGTAATTGTAGAAATCTCTATAGGTTATGTTCCAATTTACAACTCAGAAGGGATTACGGTCTTGATTTTATAGGTGCTGAAGTGGTGTGAGGTTTGATAATGGACCCACTTGAATACAGAGCAGTCTTCAAGTTCCTTTACTTGAAAGGCCGCACACCAAAGGAGACATTCAATGAGATGAAAGAGGTTTATGGTTATGATTCCCCATCATATGATGTAGTCAAGAACTGGCATCGTCAATTCAAATGCGGTTGAACTTTGGTGCAAACATCTCCAATTCCAGGGTGACCCTACTCTGTTATTGATAAACACACTATCCAGTAAGTAGAGGTCTCTATTTTGGAATATCGCCATGTAGTCATTTGCTACCTAGCCCAAAATGTCAAGATGAGTGTGGGGTCCGTGGAAAAAATCATCCAAGACCATCTTCACATGCATAAGGTATCCGCTCGCTGGGTCCCACAGTTGTTCACACCTTTCCAGAAGCAGGAACAAGTCGAATGCTCTCAGGCTCTCTTGACAATGATGTGCCATGGAAACCAGGAGGACTTTTTCAACAGATTGATCACACAGGATGAAAACTGGTCTATCACTGTGATCCTGAGACTAAAGTCCAGTTGATGCAATGGAAGCATCATGACTCACTGCCTCCAAAGAATGCACGTGCCCAACTCTCGGCAGGCAAGGTCATGCTCACAGTATTTTGGGACCAGCACGGAGTAGTCTTGATGGATTTCCTAGCAAAGGGTGTCATGATCACTGGGAAATACTATGCTTCACTGCTGCGGAAATTGCAGTTGGCCATCAAAACCAAGAGACAATGTGGCAGGCTCATCATAGGTGTCCACCTTCTGCAAGAGAATGCACCCGTTGACAACTCACATGTTACCCAATGGAAGAACATGCTCCTGTGGCTTTGGAATTCTACCACATCCTTCTTATTCCTGACCTCGCACCATTGGTTGTCCACCTCTTTCCAACAATAAAGTATTGGGCATGGGACGGAGACCGTGCTTGTCGCCATTACAGACCAACTTTGCCGCCAGCTGGACCAGGGTGGATCAGCCCTGCTCGTCTTGTTAGATCTGACAACAGCATTCGACACGGTAGACCACGCATTGTTGACCCACCATTTAGCCGGCTCCGGGGTTGGGGGGACCGCCCTTAAATGGGTGGCCTCCTTCCTCCGGGACCGGGGACAACGTGTGGAGGGGGTGGGGGGCCTCCGGGAGACTCCCACTTGACTGTGGGGTCCCTCAGGGGGCCATCCTCTCCCCTTATTATTCAACGTGTATATGCGCCCCCTGGCACAGCTGGCCCGCGACTTTGGTCTGGAGTGTTATCAGTACGCTGATGACACCCAGCTTCTGCTGAGAATGGACGGCAGGCCAGACACCGTACCCGATTGTTTCCATCAGTGCCTAGAGGCCGTGACTGGTTGGCTGCAGGCCAGCCGGCTGAAGGTGAATCCGTCGAAGACGGAGATCTTGTGGCCCGGTCGGCCTGGACTGGATGAGTGCCGGTTGCCTACCCTAGATGATGAATGGCTTAGCCTGTCACCTGTTGTTAAGAGCTTGGGTGTCCAACTGGACCTCCTGCTGACCATGGAGACCCAGGTCTCCGCGGCCAGCAGGGCGTCATTTTTTCACCTACGACAGGCTAGACGACTGGCACCCTACCTTTCCAGGGACGACCTGGCCACGGTGATCCAAGCGACGGTCATCTCGAGACTGGACTACTGTAACGCCCTCTACGTTAGCCTTCTCTTGTCAACAACCGGAAACTCAAGCTGGTGCAAAATGCCGCTGCTCGCTTGCTGGCGGGAACGTCGGTAAGGGAGCAGCGGCATTTTGCACTGGCTACCTATCGAGTACCGAGTTGCCTTCAAGGTGTTGGTTTTAACCTTTAAGGCCTTGCACGGCCTAGGGCCTGCATACCTGAGGGACCGCCTTGCCCCGTACATTCCCCCGAGATCACTACGTTCGGAGGAGTTGAATTTGCTCCTGGTACCATCGGTCCGCGCCTGCAACTTGTCTACAACTAGGCAAAGAGCCTTCTCTGTGGCGGCCCCGGCGCTCTGGAACTCCCTCCCGGACGATGCCCGAGCCATTACAGAGCTCATCCCGTTTCGCAGGGCCTGCAAGACCCTCTTTAGACTAGCCTTTGATTAGGCAAACAAACCCAGCGTAATTCTCCTGTATAACCAATACCCCAGCCCAGGGGAATGCCACTGTATGTTATTTTATGCCTCGGGATATATGTTGCGTTTTTATGCTTGTGTTTTATTGTATGGCTGCATGGATGCCACATGCTAGCCTATTTTATATGCTGTTATCCGCCCCGAGCCTGCAGGGAGGAGCGGAATACAAGATGGAATAATAAATAAATAAATAAATAAGTTAGTTTTGAAGGGAAAGCATTTTTCAGGTGATGAGACTCTTATTTCCAAAGTAACAACGTGGCTTTTGGAGCAACCTGCTGATGTCTACAAGCGAGGTGTTTTGAGTTGCTTAAAAAGATGGGAGAAGCATGTGTCCCTAGGTGACACCGATGGAGAGAAGGACTAAGAACTGGGTCAGGGGAAATCTGTAATGAACACCCCTCATGTATAGGGTGTGTGTGTGTGTGTGTGTGTGTGTGTGTGTGTAGAGTACATGAAACATGAATGAATGAGTCCTATTTTCAAGATCTCCCATTATGTACATATATGGAACAATAGGCATTTCAGTATCAAAAGAAAAATCTGAAATCCAAAACACTTCTGATTCCAAGCAGATTGGATTAGCAATGCTTAACCTGTAAATGAATACTTAACATACCCAGTTCTCTTGTAAAATCATCTCCCAAAGAGATTGGTAGAAAAACACATTGTCTACAATAGTTCTTCTTTCAGTTCTTCCTCAGACTTTCTGCAAAGGTTGTAAATTGTCCCAAGGTCTAAGGAAAAGAGGTCCAATCTATCCTTCTGGCAAATCTAAATAGGACAGATTTATTAGAGCATGAGATTTCATGGACTTCTTTAGATGCATTCATAAAGGTTCATATTTGATCAGCTACTTCTCAAACATGAGTGGGAAGAATGCAGCCCTAGAAATGTGGCTGGATTGCAACTCCCAGCAACCCTATCCAATGCTGAGGAACACTAAGAGTTGCAGTCCATCATCATTGTTCCCACCTCTTGACTTTTCGTTGTTTGAGCATCAGCAGATGTGATATGGCTATTCCCCCTGGGATACATCATGACAATTGTTCATGATAGCAGATCTTAGATCAGTCACGTGGATAATGAAAACCACAGTCCCCAAACCCATTTTTGTGACTCCAAAACCCACCAAGAGAGCCACCAAGCCTGCCCATCCAATTCTTGCTCTCGGTTGAGTGATTTAAACCAACTGGACCCCTATCTCATGCTTCATCAATGATCAATGTCCTTTCCCCAATGGAGTGGAACATTGTAGTGATACTAGAGAAGTGAGAGAATCTACCCCTTGGAAGGGAAATCCACTCCTGGAAGAGTTATTATTATTATTATTGGGAAAACAGTGAAGGACAAGGGAGCCATTCTCTTTGAGCTCACTTGAGGGAAGTACAGTAGAAGCTTGACTTAAAGTGCCCCAACTTAAGAGGGTTTGAGTTAAGAGCCATTGCTCGGCCTGGGTGCAGATGAGCTCCCTCTGTCAGCTCCATCTCCCCATGTGAAGACATGAGAGAAGCCTCCCACAAGGATGGTAAAACATCAAAACATCTGGGCAGCGTCCCCTGGGCAGCGTCCTTGCAGATAGCCAATTCTCTCACATCAGAAGTGCCCTTCAGTTTCTCAAATCGCTCCTGACATGAAAAAAATGACCCATGAATTATCTGGCCAACATTTGTAGAAAATCGTATTAGTAGTAGCAGTATTAGGACTAGTAGTAGCATGAATAATAATGGCAGACACAGTCTAGAGAAATTTAATAAACCATTCTCATTATACCATTAGGGCTCACCAACTTTACAGTGAATGTTTACTCAGACATAAAGTCCTGGGAATTAAATGGGGTTTAATCTCCAAGAAGGCACTGGTTCAGAAGTGTAGAATATTGCCATTTGAGACTGTTGTTGGTGATGTTGATGTTGTGCATTCAAGTTATTTTCTACTAGTAGTAACCCTAAGGTGGTTTTTGTGGCAAGATTTTTCAGGAGTGGGTTGCCACAGCATTCTTCTGAAGCAGAAAGAAGGCAACCCCATGCGGTTTCCATGCCCAAGTAGGGGTTTGAACCCTGGTCTCCCTGAACACAGATTCAATGCAACAGTCAGACCATTACACCCTACTGGCTCTACCATTTTGGACTCCAGCTCCCAAAACCCTGCAACCAACATGGTTCCTGGGAGTTGTAATCCAGAAATGTCAGTTTTAAAGCCCTGGGAGTTGTAATCCAGAAATGTCGGTTTGTGGGTTTCAACAGCTCCAGCTAAGAATGCAATCCTATGGGTTTCACATCACCTCTTTTTAAAAGCAAGTGCTTTTCACTAGGGGCTTAGCTGTCAATCATTAAGAGTAACAGACAATGAGTGATGCACATGTTGACATGAAACAGAATGCAACTTCCTTTGAATTGCCCTCCAGTTTGAACAGTCTTTTTAGAGGTCACTTGTGCATAATTAATAGCTTTTGTGGCCTCTTGAAAATCTGCTCAGCCTGTGAGGCTCTGTTGTTTAACAAGGTGTAGCTTGCACCTCCATTGTAATGGCCTTGACATTTTCAGAGTCTTGGAAGAAACCTTAATGGGGATTGAGATTGCTAACCATTTTCATCAAGATCCCTGGGTTCTCCTTCCCCTGTGCCTGATCTTTTCACATTAGCAACGTCAGAACTATGTATTGTCAAAGGCTTTTGTGGTTAGAGTCACTGGGTTGCTGTAAGTTTTCTGGTCTGTATGGCCATGTTCCAGAAGCATTCCCTCCTGATATTTCACCTGCATCCATGACAGGCATTCTCAGAGGTTGTGAGGTCTGTTGGAAACTAGGCAAACTGTATAATGTCCTGGGTGAGAGAAAGAACTCTTGTTTGTTTGAGGCAGGTGTGAATATTGCAATTGGCCACCTTGATTAGCATTTAATGGCCTTGCAGCTTCAAGGTCTGGCTGCTTTCTGCCTGGGAGATTCGTTTTTTGGGAAGAAAACAGACAAGAGTTCTTTCTCCCACCCTGAACATTCCACAGATATATAAACCCCACTTGCCTACTTTCCAGCAGACCTCTCAACCTCTGAGGATGCCTGCCATAGATGTGGGCGAAACATCAGGAGATAATGCTTCTGGAACAGCAATGCAGAAACTATTTGCAGAGTTCAGACAAGTTGCTTCTTTGGACTACAGCTCCCAAAATCCCCCATTAACTGGGGTCAGTATCAATGCTGGCTGGGAGATTCTGGGAGTTGTAGTCAAGGTACATAACTTGAACAAGCTGTGGCCCTTGGTGAGTCATTGCTGCTGGAGTGAAGGTACACCAGAGAGTGCAGGGTCCATGTTTTCATTCTTTTGTGGAAGATTGGATGTCTTTGGACAACATATCTTTCATTGACCCTCTTCCTGTTCTGGTCCTTCTATTCTTTCTGGCTGTTTAATTGCCCACTCTCTCCGAGTCTAAAAATATACTGTACTAGCTGTACCCTGCACGCGTTGCTGTGCCCTATTTAGGAGATGCGAGAAAGTCTGAGTATGTAAGGGTTGGAAATGATGTTACTTACGGTCTTGGTGGGGTCATGTAGGCATGAATTGCGCACTTTCTATGTGTGCTCCAAATGATGTCATCTGGAAGCATGAGTTGTATTGTCTTATATAGCGGGGGAAGTGTTTTGATTCTGGAGTGTCTCCACTCAGCAAAGTTTGTAGTGGTTGTGGAGGAGTGGCAAGTGGTGGTAGAGAGACTTTACCGGCTAGGCAGCACATTCCTGGTGTTTCTGCTGGGTATTCCAGGGCTTTGCAGTGTGTGCAGATGTGCGTTAGGGTGCCAATGTCGGCCTCTGGCACCATGCTGTAGTCTTCTGCAGCGTTGTATCTGAAGGCTAGGCGGTGGAATTGGTTGTGGTGTTTTTGAAGTTTGTTTTCTGTGTTGCGACGTCGTTTTTCTGCGCTCCTTGCGCGCTGCTGTTGTGTTGCATTTCTGCGTCTTTGTTGTTCCTGGCTGCACGCTTCTTCTTGTCGTGCAGTTCTTTGCATTTGGTTCTCAGCTGTGCGTCGTGCAGTGACCTGTTGTCTGTGTCTCTGCTGCGCAGTGTGTTTCTGTTCTGGCGTTTGTTCTGCCCTTTTTTGTTTGATGTATGTAGCGCTGTGAGTGTGTCGTCCGATGCTGTTATTTTTATAAGGCATGGCTTGTCTTTTGGGTCAGTTTATGTCTGTGTGGAAGGAAGGAATGGTTTTTGTTTGTGGTGTTTGTAGGTGTTGTGTGTACAGGGTCCCGTAAGGTTGGTGGGATGGGTTGTGATTGGAAGTTGTGTGTGTGTGGGTAGGAATTTGCTGGAGAATTGCTCCCTCAGAGTTTGGTTTTGGCAGTTTAACCCTCAAACACCAACTGAAATCTCTCAGCATTCTATTCTAGCCTTGGATGGCTCTTGCCAGCGTTGCTATGGTTACAGCAGTTATGCAAATCCGCCCTTATTGGCAGCCAATCATGTTGTTCAGAATGTAGAGGCTGGGTGAGTCATTGGCTGCCCCGGAGGATACTGGGAAATGTAGTTTTATTTTTACTCGTTGTTTTGGGGGCCTTTTAGGTTTTTGGGGGGAGTTTCTTTGCTACAAATGTACCTTGCTTGAGGCCTATTTCTGTTGGCAAGTATTGTTTTTCTGCGTTGTATGGTTTCTTTGTTTGAGGTATACATCACATGACGTGAACCCATTTATATAATAGATTTACTCGAATCCAATGCTCACCTTTTTTGGCTAAATCTCCTTGGCTAAATTGGAGTGTACATTAGATTTGCATAATGCAGTAATCTTAATGCTGAACCAAAGCAATAGGGGAAGCTGCTTCAGGAGCACCTAGAGCTCCAATTTGAGGGATGCCATCTGTAATTTAATTGTCATAAACCAAAGCTATGTAATTCTGGGATTTGTAGTTTGGTGAAACACCAGCCTTCTTTGGCAGAGAAGGCTCAAGGCCTCGTGAAACTACAGCCCCCAGGACTCCATAGCATTGAACCAAGACAGTTAAAGTGGATTCATTCTAGATGCATAGATGCATCCAAGGTTTCTTTTCCCATGCTGGAAGCTTTGATGTTCTTTTAATTTTGTTTTTAAAGAAGGAATTCTAAGCAGGCAGCAACTGTAATGGCCATTTTACATTTTTGGGTTTCAGGGTTTTGAAAATTGATGTGCACATTAGATTAGATGTCACATTAGACTCAAGTAAATACAAGTAATTATTACCCAGAGGGAGGGCAAAAGGCAAACAGTCTAACTTGCGTCACTGTTTACATGCCCAAGAAGGACAGTTGGACAAATGGGGTCTGCCAGAAACAGGGTATCAGCATCTAGACTCTCGGACACAGACTGTGTGCCACCGGCAAGAATGTGGTCCTTGGCAGATGTCTAATCATGCTATTCCTGATGCCGAGAAGGTATTTTGTAACGCGTACATGCCTTAATGGTCCACTCAGGGCCATGTCATCTCACAGTGCTCTGCATTACAACATTGATCACTCCAGCGAATGTGGCCCTTGCAATCAGACATGTGGCCCTTGCAATCCTTATCTTCCCTTATATTATTTAATAAAATTTCCAAAGAAAGGATGAAGAGTAAAGGCGACAATGGGCACCCTTGTCTTACCCCCTTGGCTATTTCCACCTCTTCTGATTTCTTTTGGTTTACTATAATTTTTGCTTTTTGTTTCCCATATATGGCACAGACCGCATTTTTTTATCTGGAAGCCTATATCCAGCTCATCCAATAATGCCTTTAGGTAACTCCAGGTAACTCCAGTTAATCTTGTCGAACGCTTTTTCTGCATCCAGGAACATCAGGGCCACCTCATGTTTTTCATAGTACTCAATTATGTCAATTATATATCTAATGTTTGTTTTAATTTGTCTTTTCGGTAAAAATCCGTTTTGGTCGTCCTTTATCCAATTGTTTAAAAAAATTTTTAATCTGTTTGCCAAAATTGAAGTGAAAATTTTATAATCAAAATTTAGTAAGGAGATAGGCCTGAAGCTCACCGGATCGTCAGGGTCTTTCCCGGCTTTCTTTATCAATGTTATGTTCGACTCTCTCCATGTATCTGGAATTACGCCATGTTGTAATATTTCATTGAATAACCTCTCCAAGATCCCTGCTAGATCCTCCTGGAATTCTTTATAGAATTCCACGGTAAACCCGTCGGGTCCTGCCGCTTTGTTTCTCTTCATTGATTATTTATACTCTTGTAATTTTTTTATTCAGTTCTTCCCTTTCTTCCTCAGATTTTCCCTAGATTACACTTCCCTATGTAGTTGGTGATTTCATTTTTGTCTATACCTTCTTCCTTATATATTTCCGCATAATAGTTAGAGATTACTTTTCTTATTTCATCGTCTTTTGTGTATTCCGTTTGTCCTATTTTAATCTTTTTAATTGTATTTTTCCTTCTCCTCCCTCAATTGTTGTGCTAAAAATTTACCCATTTTATTGGCAGATTCAAAATATTTTTGTTTTAGAAATTTCAAGTTCCGTTCCATTCTCCTTAAATCAAAAAATTCTAGTTGTTTTTTGTATAAATTTATTTCTTTTCTAATTTTCTCGTTTCTGGGGTTCTTTTTAAATTCTTTTTCTGTCCTTTCTAATTTGTCCTTTGTTTCTGTGATCTCCTTCTCTCTCAATCTCTTCTTGAATGCCTGTTTTTTGAGGGGAAAGCCTCTCATGAATGCCTTGCTCATATCCCATATTAATTTAGTATTGTCATTATCTTTACAATTGATCTCAAAGAACTCCTTAATGATTTTTTCCCTTCCTCCCTTATAGCTTTGCTTTCTATAATAAAGTTTGGGAGCTTCCAATGGAATTCTCTCGGTTTGGCATACATTTCTAATCTGATCTGGCAGTGTTCTAAGATCGTTCTTACATTTATCTTGGCTTTTTTGACTAGCGGTAATAGGCTTCCAGAAATTAAAAATAAGTCTATTCTAGACCACGACTTATGTCGGTCTGAAAAGAATGTAAAATCTTTTTCGTTCTGGTTGTGTTCCCTCCAAATATCCCATAGCTTAAGATTATTCTGTAGTTCAAAGAAGCTTCCCGGGAGTTTCCCCTTCAGCCTTCCCTTTGTTTTTTGACCTGGGTTTCTATCTATTTTCGGGTCTATTATCCCATTTAGGTCACCCATTATTATACATCCATTAAAAACAACATTTGATATTACGTTTCCCAAGTTTTGAAAAAAAGGTTTTACATCCATTTGGTGTGTACACATTACAAATCAGTATACTTTCATGTTCTCGCTTAACTAAGACACCCACATATCTCCCATCTTTATCCTTAAAAGCTAGTTCTGGCTTAAGAATAGGGTCTATGTACAGGACGACTCCTTTTTTCTTATTCTCAGCAGCAGCTATAAACTCTAACCCCAATCTTTCATTTTTGAGATATTTTACATCCTCTTTCTTAATATGGGTTTCTTGAAGCCCGATTATGTTTGCTCTTTCCTTCTGTAAGTTATAGAATACTCTTTTTCTCTTATTCCCACTGTTTAAGCTATTAATATTCCATAACAAACACCTTAAGTCCATTTACTCTGTTCCAGATGGTATGTAAGCTCCGGCAAGGGGGGGTCTAGTAAATCAAGCTCACTCCAAGCGTGGTTGAAGGAAAAATGGTTTAATAGGTCCTTAATCCAAAGTAGGCAAAGATAGACTAAAGTTTTCCCGCGCGAGGTTCTCTTCAAAAGCCCTCCCTGGCTCGCCCCCCTGCTGTGCCCCTCCTTCCTCAGGGATGACCATCCGGCTCTCCGCATATCAAAGTTCAGGAAAAGGAGCCTGGCACTTCAAAGGGAGTTTCCAGTTCAAAGCCCGCCAGATGCTGTTCTTATCTGATGGCGCGTGAGGCTTCACCCGTTAGGGCAACAACCGGGTCAAGCGGCGCTGACATAGCGCCCCCCTCCGGAAAGGAGCGACCTGCAAGGGAGAGAAGAACAAAGGGGAGGGAGAAATCAGGGTCCCGGTTTGGCGGGGAAGGCGGCATGGAAAGCCTTTAGCAGTTTCGGGGCCCTGACGTGCTGGGCTAGCACCCATTCAGGGTGTAAGTCTTTGGCAGTCCATTTAACTAGGTAGCTAAGGCGGCCCTTGAGGCGCCGCGAGTCCAAAATTTCCCTGATCTCAAAGTGGGTGTGGGGCCCCACCATGATAGGCACCGGAGCGTCTTCGGGCTCGGACCACTTCTGGTCGGACACAGCTTTCTTGAGTAAGCTCACGTGGAAGACTGGGTGGACCTTGCGCCAGGTGTGGGGGAGGTCCAGCTTAATTGCCACAGGGTTAATAACTTCCACCACACGGAGAGGCCCCACAAACTTATTCGCAAACTTGCGTGACTGCTGGGTGGACTTGAGGTGCTTGGTGGACAGGAACACGCGGTCCCCCACGGCGTAGACTGGCTGGGGCCCCCGCTTCTTGTCGGCGTACAGCTTGTTAGAGTCCCGAGCCTGTCGCAGCGCCGTCTGTATTTGCGGCCAAGCGGCTGCCACTTTGGCCCCCCAGTCCGTCGGCGGTGCGGCCGGGTCTGCTGCCGGGGCCAGCGCTGGGAAGGGGGGAAAGTCTCGGCCGGAGACGACCCGGAACGGCGAGGCCCCCGTTGAGGCGTGTTCGGAGTTGTTGTAGCTGTATTCCGCCACGTCCAGTAGCTCGGCCCAGTTGTCCTGCTGGTAGGTGGAGTAGCATCGGAGGTACTGTTGCAAGGTCCGTTGAACTCGTTCCGTTGCGCCGTCAGTCTCCGGGTGAAAAGCTGTGCTCAGAGCCCGCTGTGAGCCCAGGCCCGCTAGGAACGCCTTCCAGAACCTGGACGTGAACTGTGGGCCCCGGTCACTCACGACCCGGCGCGGGCACCCGTGGAGCCGGAAGACGTGGTGCGCGAACAGGCGGGCCAACTCTGGGGCAGTAGGGAGTCGGCGGAGCGGAACGAAGTGAGCCTGCTTGGAAAAGAGGTCCACCACCATCCAAATGGTGGTGTATCCGCCGCTGGGCGGCAGGTCAACTACGAAGTCCATGGCGATTTCACTCCAGGGCTCGGCGGGGTCGGCGACCGTCTGGAGGAGACCCGTCGGGCGGCCCGGCTTGGGCTTGTTCTTTGCACACACCTCGCATTCAGAGATGTAGTCGTTAGTGTCCTTCCGCATCGCTGGCCACCAGAACTGCCGGGCCAGAAGCTTCAGGGTCTTGGTGAGGCCGAAATGGCCGGACAATGTGGAGTCGTGGCCCTGGGCCAGGATCCGCGCCTGTTGGCTCAGCGGAACGTAGAGCTTGTCCTTGTAGTAGCAGATCCCCCCTGCCTCAGTCAGATCCGCCCGGTGCTCTTTGAGCCATGCATCTGCGCTGTAGGCTGCTGCCAAGTCCGCCAACAGCTCCGGCGCCCCGGGGACGGCGGGCTGAGGGACCTTTGCTGCCGCCCGGGTGCGGGCCACCAGGCCCAACTGGCGTTTGGTGAACACGGTCCCCATCTCCTCGGGCGCCGAGTAGTCGGCCTCAGGCATCCGAGACAGGGTGTCGGCTAGCACGTTCTTCGGCCCGGGCAAGTATTTGAGCTCAAAGTTGAAGCGGCTGAAGAACTGCGCCCATCTCAGCTGTTTCGCGTTGAGCCTTTGCGGGGACTGCAGCGCCTGTAGGTTCTTGTGGTCTGTCCACACTTCGAAGGGCAAGGCGGTGCCTTCCAGGAAGTGCCTCCAGTGGCTCAGGGCGGCTCGTACTGCGAAGGACTCCTTCTCCCATACATGCCAGCGCTTCTCCGGGGCGTGAACTTCTTGGAGAGGTAGGCACAAGGCCGCAGGGCCCCTTCGTCCCGCTGCCAGAGTACCGCCCCATAGGCCGCTTCAGAGGCATCGCACTGTACCGTGAACGGCCGGTCGGATTGGGGTGCGTCAGCAGTGGCTGACTGGTGAAGCTCTGCTTGAGGCTGTCGAAGGTGGCCTGGCACTGTGGCGTCCAGTTCAACTTGGCCCCTGGGGACCTTGCTTTTTCGTCTCCCCAAGCCTTTAGTTTTTAACAGTTCAGTCAGGAGCGCTATCTTGGCGAAGTCCTGGATGAACTGCCGGTAGAAATTGGCGAATCCCAGGAAGCCCTGCAGCTGTCGCCGGGTACGGGGCGCCTCCCATGCCAACACGTCCCGTACCTTACTGGGGTCCATGGCCAGGCCCCTCGTGGAGATCCGGTACCCCAAATAGTCCAACTCCTGTTTGTGGAACTCACACTTGGACAGCTTGACGAAGAGCTGGTTGTCCCGCAGGCGGCGCAGCACCTCCCGGGTCAGTTCAATATGTTCTGCCTCCGACGTGGAGTAGATAAGCACGTCATCCAGGTAGACTAGAACTCCCTTGTAGAGCAAGTCCCTGAAGATTTCATTGATGAACTGCTGGAAAATCTTTGGAGCGCCTTTTAGTCCGAATGGGGTGACCTTGAATTGGTACTGCCCCAGATGGCAGTTAAACGCCGTCTTCCAGCAATCCTCGTCCTTCACCCGTATCCTATAAAAGGCTTCACGAATGTCCAACTTAGTAAAAAGCCGCGCCCCTCCCAGCTGGGCCAATATCTCCGACATCAGGGGCAGCGGGTAGGGACTGGCAGCGCTGATGGCGTTGAGGCCGCGATAGTCCACACACAAGCGCAAGGACCCATCCGCCTTGGGCCGGAACAGGACTGGGGCCGCCAGCGGGCTGGTGGATTTCTCAATTACTCCTCTTTCCATGTTTTTATCAATAAAGTCTCTTAATGCCTTCCTCTCTGGCTCTGAAAGGGCGTATAGCTTGGGCCGGGGTAGTTTGGCGCCTTTGTCGATTTCAATTGCGCAGTCGGACTTCCGGTGGGGGGGCAGCTGGTCACTTTCCCGCTCGCTAAAGACTTCCTCCAAGTCCCGGTATTCTCGCGGGACGTCGCTGGGTTGGCTCTCTGCTGCCCCCACCCCAGCTCCCTCGTGCTCTGGGGCTCCACCTTCTCCTGGGTCATCTATCCTCACCCGTGCCTCTCCGTCCCGGAACTTCACGGCCCCCGACTCCCAGTCCACCTGCGGGTTCTGGGCGCGCAGCCAGGGGGCCCCTAGGATGATAGGCTGGTGGGCCATCGCGGAGATCACGAATCTCAGCGCCTCATGGTGGGACCCAATCTGGACTTTTATCTCTCCTGTCTTGTGGGTGGCTGGTTTCCCGTTAGCGGGGGACCCATCTAGCTGGGAGAAGAGGATCTGTTCAATCAAGGCCTGGGGCTTTATCCCCAACTGCTTCGCCAACTGGGGGGACATTAGGCACCTAGTACACCTGCTGTCCAGCATGGCCACTGTCTCTAGGGGCTGGGGCGCCCCGGCCCCCCATACTTTAACATCAAACTTGTAGGTATCACACCCAAGGGGATCAGACTCACCGCCTGGAAGGGTTTGGATCTGCCGCCGGGCGTCTACAGCAGATCGTTGTCGTTTCCCGCCATCCATTCAGGGTCACTTTCCTCCGTCTCTGGCTCCAGCTCCTCCGCCTCTCGTAGGCTCCTGGGCGCCCGAGCAGTCTCCGCCGCGGCGGCCGCTTTTCCTCGGACTGGAGTTTTAGGTTGGGGGTTTATTTTGGCCTCCGGCACCTTTTCCGGCTTCGGCGAGGGAGCCTTCTTGTGGCAATCCGCTGCTCGGTGACCCTCTCGGCCGCATGAGAAGCAGGCTCCCTTCTTACCCCTTTGGCCCTCCCGGCTGCCGGACCGGGCTCTCGGCGATGGCTTCCTCCCTGATCCCGGCCTCCCCGACGGGGTGGACCCCACTCCTCGGGTTCTCCTGCTATCTCTGTAGCGTCGCGGCATTTGCTCCATGTCGCACTCCACTCTCCCCGCCGAGACAATCCAGTCCTCTAAAGTCTCGGGGTTTCCCCGGTGCGTGGCCCACTCAAGGATATCCTGCCTCAGGCCTTCCCTTGAAACACTCCAATATGGTGGTCGCCGACCAGCCTCGGATCTTCCCCGCTAGGGCCTTGAAGCTTAAGGCGTATTCCGACACGGACCTCTGGCCTTGATAAATCTTTTTCAACTGGGCCTTGGCCTTCTCGCCGGCCAGGGGGCCCCCGAACCGGGTTTGCAGGGCATCTAGGAAGGCGTCTAACCGCCTCAGCTGCGGTGCTTGAGTGTCTGTCATTTGCACCAGCCAGTCAGCTGCGGCCTCCTTCAGGTTGGCCCCCACAGCCCGTACCCTGGCCTCTTCTGAAGGGAACGAATCCCCATAGTCCAGCATATAGTTCTGTACGTTGGTGACAAAGTAGGATAGTTGGCGGGGGTCCCCGTCGAACTTTACCTTCAGGTCTCTCCGGCTTCCCGCCGCCTCTTGGCTCTGGTCGGCCTGGCCCAGGTTGAAGGTAGAGGCACCCCTGTGAGGAATGAAGTCATCTCCGCTGTCCCGGAAAGTCACTCTCCCCGACGGCCTGGCTGGCCTCTCCGTGGCTTGGCTCACCGACCTCTCCCGGCGTCGCCCATCCGGTACAGCCCATGGCAACTCCTCCGGTCTGGCCAGTAATAACTCCATCTGGGACTGGAGCTTTTGCACCGCTTCCGTCAGCTGGAATACTTGCACCTCCAGCCGTAGCTCGGCGGTACTGGGGACCCACCGCCCCGGGCTGGGTTTCTGCCTCCGGAGCGCGCCGGCACCTTGCGCCCCATCCGTCGTAGGGGTTGAGGAGCGGCGGCGCCTCTGCTCCCATCTCTGCACCTCCGGCCTGAGCTGCTGCCGCGGGGGCTCCGGCTTCGTCTCCATCCCCATCCTCCTCAATGTCCTCTCCTCACCCAAGTCCTCGGGAGCTGGTCATCGAGGGGTCCATCTCCGCTTGAGACATCTTACGAAGGTGGCTACGGTCGGAAGGCTTTCACGGCCGAAGTTGGTGAGTCTATCTTTATGTAAGCTCCGGCAAGGGGGGTCTAGTAAATCAAGCTCACTCCAAGCGTGGTTGAAGGAAAAATGGTTTAATAGGTCCTTAATCCAAAGTAGGCAAAGATAGACTAAAGTTTTCCCGCGAGGTTCTCTTCAAAAAGCCCTCCCTGGCCCGCCCCCCTGCTGTGCCCCTCCTTCCTCAGGGATGACCATCCGGCTCTCCGCATATCAAAGTTCAGGAAAAGGAGCCTGGCACTTCAAAGGGCGTTTCCAGTTCAAAGCCCGCCAGATGCTGTTCTTATCTGATGGCGCGCGAGGCTTGACCCGTTAGGGCAACAACCGGGTCAAGCGGCGCTGACATGGTAGGTCTTCTTAGCTTCTTGTCCTGCTGGGGTCCTCCTCCGAGTCCGCTGGGTCTGGGTCAATTTCTGAGTCCGAATTATAATCTCTTTCCTCTATCTCTTCTCCTTCTTTTCCTTCCTTAGCTTTCTCTTTTTTTGAGGGTGGTGAGCGATGATCTAGTTCCTTGGGGTGCTCTCCTCTTGTTTCTCTTTGCTTCTTCTGGCTGAGTGATTCTCTTCCAAGTTCATCTTCAAATTTTCTAAGGAAATCTTTTGCTTTTAGCTCTGTTGTTAGCCAATATTTTCTTCCTTTAAATGATACCATGATTCCTTCTCTCTTTTCCCATCTGTATCTGATGTTGTATCTCTTGAGGATGTCCATGATGAAATAGTAGTTACCTCTTTTTTGCATCACAGATATTGGAATTTCCTTTAAGATAGAGACCTTTTTGCCTTTAAAAGAGACCGGTCTTCTTGTGCACCATCTCAAGGTTTCGTCCTTTAGGTTCTTAAGAGAGAAGTTCATGATTACATCTCTAGGAAGATTGTTCTTTTTTGTGTAACTTGAGAAGACTCTAAAGACCCTGTCGATTTTTTCCGCCAGGGATGCTTCTGGTCTATCGAGAATTTTAGATGTTATTGTCAGGATTATTTCTATTAGTTTTTCTTTCTTCTCTTCTTCTATTCCTCTATAACGTAATTGAAATTATTTCTGGTGTATTTCTGCTGTTGTTAATTTATATTCAAGATCTTGGGTTTTCATCTCGAGTTCTTTGATTTTTTTTCTACATTCTTTGTTTGAACCTCAGTTCATTGTTTTCGTTTTTCGAGTTCCATAATTTGGTTATTCATATCTATCATTTTTTTGTTCATCTCCTGCATGCCCTTCTTCATATCCCTTAGTTCTCCTTTCAGCTCAGCCTTCATGTCTTTCAGTTCACCTTTCTGTTCTTTCCTCATCTTCCTTCTCTATTCGTCTCCATTCCGTATTGCTGTTCTTACCTCTTGGATCTCTAGCAGGATTTCTCTTAGGCCTATTTCCCCTGCTCCCGAGGGTCTTCTAGTTAGCTCCACTCTTCTGTCTCTTTCTCTAGCTCACGTGGCCATGGTCGTCATTTAATTTTTGTGTTCCTTCCTTTCTAATGCTCCCCTCGGACCCTTGTTCTTTACCTTGTCTTCTCCTTGGGTGGCGATGGTTTTCCTTGGCTCTCCGCTCCTCTTTGTCTCTTTTTTCCGCTCTCAGCTCAGGCAGGAAGGGTTGTCATTTTTCTTCGTGTTCCCTCTCTCTGGAAAGGGTGCGCGTTGACGGTTGGTGAAGGGATAATGGGACATATAATCCCATATATCCACAGTTAGCAGAGTAAAAACAGCAAAAGGTGTCTGATGGGTTATTGGCAAAATAGAAGCAAAAAGAACAAAGTTTGGCTTTATATAAAAAACACAAACTTTTATTTCCAAAATATAGCTTTCAATAAATAAAAAAGCAATACCATGCTTCATGTAGAGATTGAAAGAACAAATCAAATAATGCAGTTCTTCTTCAACATATTCTTCTTCACAGTCTTTAGCAACAAACATCTGTGTTACCCTATCAGCATTGTTGCAGCTCACGAATGCATTTCTTCAGATTACAGCATTCCAGCATTTCAGAAATACAGGATATCATTTACTCCAGGCTTCAGCTTCCAAGCATTTAAATGCATTTCTTCAGTCTAAAGTATTCCAGCATACCAGCATCAACAGCAGTATATCAGCCAGGAACCTTCAGCTAGCACAATAGCAAGCATAGACATTTAGAATCTGCAAAAGCCTTCTTCAGCATACACACAGTATGCACACTCCATGATACTCCCAACGCACTTCTCCTTCACAGCAGCACCACAGCCACCCACAGGCTCAACTGTAACATAGAAGCTTTTATGCAAACACAGCTGCCACACCTTACTTGATTCAAGAAACACTCGGCTGCATCTATTCATTCTTAAAACAAAAGCCTTACTCCTAACATAAACTCAGAGAAACAGTTACACATAACTCAAACAATTGTTTTAAATCTTTACAGTCTGACACGCGTGTCAGTGCTATCTGCTGGGGCGAGCTTTCTCCCGGCTTTCCACCGGGCTTAACTCAGCTGGGATCCCTCGGGTCTTCTTCTGCTCTCTGTACTCCCGATCTTCGATCGAGAAAGGAGTCTTTTGTGGACCCTGAATCTTGCTGCTTCTTTTTCTTTCCAAGCACAGGCGGAGTGTACACCTCCGACCCCAGTCCGAGTTCCAACTCTAGGAGAGCCTCCTAGGTTGCTGCGCTCACCTCCATAGCAAACCGGAAGTCCCCAGACGTGTTTATTTTAGATTGGCAGTTTGAGGCTGAGAAAAGGCAGGGAGGCTATGACCCAAATAGGGGAGTGAATCTTTCCCTGGGCACCAGCTTGCTTGGACAGTTCTCATTTATGTGGGGGAGATAAAGTGGGGTATAAATAAATAAATATCATTATTATTATATAAATATTATAATATAATAATATAATTTATATTATTATTTTACTGTCACAAAAACACAGCATGACACAGCAAACGAATTATATATGTGTGCTTTCATATCACAAAATCACAAGTCAGACAGTTCCCAAGCGTTTAGGACTGTGTGATTTTTTAAAAAATTTAAATTAATTTTTATTGATGCAAACAAACAAGACACGTCAAGAACAGTTGACATACAGACAAAAAATACATAGTGACAAATAACACAGAAACATCCGTACAGTGCATAGTAGTATACTCATATAAAATATTTTTCGTATTTATATGCTTTCCTGTACTACGAAGTATTTGTGTGTGTGTGTGTGTGTGTGTGTGTGTGTGTGTGTGTATGAAAAAGAGGAAAAAAAGGAGGGGGGGAGAAGAAAAAGAAAAAGATATACATTTATTTTTGTAGCACCCATGGGTCCGCCCGGGCCACGGGGGAGGGGTGACGCACCGGGGGTCCCGTTGGCATTGGGACCCGCACAGGCTGAAAGGGACTCGGAGGATGAGTTGGAAGGCCCAGAGCAAGATTGGTCAGCTGTGCCTTTGCCCAGTTCACCTGTAGAGAGTTTAGCCTGGGATCTTGAATGGGAGCATTCTCCCGGGGAAGGAGCGGACCAGGTGGAGATGGGAGGCAGCGAAGCAGATAGCGGAGATAGTTATGAATTCCCAAATGGCCGAGGTTCCCAGGAGCTGGCTGAGCAGCAGATGGAGGCTAGCGGATGGGAAACTTCGGGAGGCTGCTTCTCAGGAAGATAGCGATACTAGGCTGGAAGAGCGGGGCCGTTCTCATAACAGGCGCAGGGACATAGAGGAGGGCAGGAGGAGCTGGCATCTGTCCCTAGACCGTCACCGTTCGGAAAGTAGAGACTGGGCGCCGGGCCCTAGATCGTCGGGGTCCCGGCCGAGGGATTAAACGGCCCGTGGGAACTGATCCTCAGTTCTCCGGCCACGTCCTTACTGAATAGGCGCGACGCGGAGTGGGACCACAAGCCAACAGTGGTCATCAAGCCTTGCCTTGCCCTTGCCGGGTGTCATGGGCCGCGGTGGTGTGCGGCACCTCGTGCTGTTCCTTGATTCGCATTGGATTGCGAAACCTTGCCCTGTTTTCCTGATCCGCATTGGTTTGGGAGCCTTGCCACGCTTCAAGCTATTTGCTACGATACTTTGGACTATTTGCTTTATACTTTGAACACTTGCATATTATTGGACTATTTACCCTTTTGAACTGTTTTATATACTCAATAAAGTAGTTAGCCTTTGCTACGTCTCCGTGTGTGTGTTAAAGGGGCAGTTCTAAGTCGCCGATTGTGACAATTTTCCTTTAACTTCCAAATCACTTTGTGATCATAATTTTTATTCTTTAATCATGACCTAGTTTCACTATGCCTTGGGCATGTGATTTCCGTGTGACCCTACAGGTTTCTTTACTCCGTATTTATAACTACTTGTAATCGCTGTTTTTTTAAAAAAAATAATAATAATAAACTTATTCCAATTTGTTTTATTTGAGGATAACCTGTTTTCGGCAATATTTTGTGTTAGTAGATCCATCTTCATGATGTTTAATGATTTCTCTATCTATCCATTTATTGTTGCAATTTCTTTCTCTTTCCACAAGCGTGCTATATTTATTCTTGCTGATGTATCTTGTTACAGGACTGTGTGATATATTTTTGAATGATGCAAGCAGATCCAAGTAAGGTGGCCTTTTGCAATTGTCAGATTATTATTATTATTATTATTATTATTATTATTATTATGAAAGAGAAGGTATGTCAGAAAAGTGTGTTTTGCTTTTCTTTGCCCACTTCTGCTTTATAGGGTCTTTGAGAATCCATCATCCATTGGCCTCATATTGGGGACAGGGGTATTTAGGACACCCCAGAGGCCCTGTTTAGCCAGCAAAGGGAACTGGAGGGTAATCATAATATAGACTGGCTGGGCATAATTCTTTGGGGCCTTAGAAAGTGTATTCGGTACTTAATTTACCACCTCATCACATTTACAGTCCCGTCCCCCCATCCCCCATTTTATGGGCAGCCACCGTAAATTTACTAGGATTAATGGCTGCCATCAGATGATGTCTAGTCATCGCTCCTGCCCCTCCATCACAGAACTATAGAGCAATTGTGAAATTGGGCAGATCTGTAATCATGTAATCTGTAATATTCAGCCAAAATACCACTAAGGTGCCTGTCATTTTGGCTCAAAACATGTTATGGTGTACATGACGTCTCCATTCTGTTTTGGAGCTTGCCATGGTGACAAGGGGCGTTCCGTTGGGTGCTCCTTAGCAGCAAGCAGTCTTTACAAAGGTGCACAATAACTCCTTCCCTTCACAGATTTCTTTTTTAAAAATTTATTAATGACAGGTATAGCATAATAGAGGCATTATAGAACAGAGAACAGGCAGTTTTCCTTTGCTGGTTTGTTCCAATTATAATGTTATACTTAGCAGAGAGCTGTCATCCCTGTTTATAGAAATGCATGATTACACCTTCCTATGGAAATAAGTGGTTTAAAACAGCCTCCCTGTCTCAAGAGTCCAGTGGGTTTTGATGCAGAATTATTGGGTCTGATAGACAGCAATTGTTTAAAACAGCACCTCTGTCTCAAGGGTCCAATGGGTTGTGGTTCTTAACCTGTGGGCTGCGGACCACGAGTGGGCCATGAGGATGAAAAGGATGAAAAGGTATGTGAGCCTCTTTCCTCTTTATTGATTTCATTCATTCTATTTCCGCTCCTTTCACTGTTGCTGACCATGGCATTTCTTTTGTATCCGAATCTAGAATTACTGTGGTATATACAATGCAATTTTCTGATTCAGCACCCCAAAACTAATCTAAAGTTGACCAAAAACTGATTCATAACCCTTTTGGTACTAATGTTGGAGAGTGGTCCCTGGTCAAAGTGCCCCCTGGTCAAAAAAAGGTTGGGAATCACTGGTTTAGATGCAGAACTATTTAATCTCATGGAAAGTAATGGTTTAAAACTGCATGCCTGTCTCAAGGGTCCAATGGGTTTAGATGGAGAACTATTGCATCCTACGGAAAAGGATTCTGGCAGATTTGAATGAAGATAAAAGCTGGAACAGAGACTTAATGCCTACGTGTGATGAGGAAGATAGCGGTCACCTATGGGGAAGCACTAAAAGTGATGAGAAGAGAATGAATGAAAATGAGCGAGGGAGGACTGGATGATGGTATGATTAGCTCCTGATTCCGCTATTGACTTAACTTAACAATGTCTCTTAATACTGCTGTCAGATCAGGTTCTAAGTCTTTGCAGGATTATTATTATTATTATTATTATTTAAAACATTTATACCCTGGCCTTCTCACCTCCGAAGAGGGACTCAGACCGGCAAACAGCAAGTTATATTGCTCCCTGCTGTGTTGGTTTTCCACACCAGGTGTTTTAATTGCTGCTGCATGCCATGATGTTTTACTGATGTTTTAGGCTATGTTTTTAATCTGTGTCATTGTTTTTTACGCTGTTGTTTGGTGTTGTAAGCCGCCCCGAGCCTGCCGGGAGTGGCGGCATAGAAGCCGAATAAATAAATAAATAAATAAATAAATAAATATTCAATGCTAACATTTAAAATCTAAAAATATCATGAATTTACAATAACATTTACAATAAAATACAATACAATACATTTTAAAAGCCTTCCACCAAAGTAAAATCAAGTCCAACTTAATCCATATATTCAGTCCGCATCAAGTGGTTAGCGACTTTAGTCGCTTCGCGATCTCCTCCTTCATTCTGCGAAGGCCTCATTGCACAGCCACGTTTTCACCCACTTCCTAAAAGTCAGGAGGGAGGGGGTGGATCAATTTCATTTGGGAGGGAATTCCACAGCCTGGGGGCCACCACAGAAAAGCCCCCCTGTCTCTTGTCCCCACCAGACGCACCTGCGAAGGTGGTGGAACTGAGAGCAGGACCTCTCCAGACGATCTTAGCACTCTTGACGAGAATATGTTCGGACAGGTAAACTGGCCGGAACCATATAGGGTTTTGTAGGTCAACACCAGCACTTTAAATTGTGCTTGGAAGCTAATTGGCAGCCAGTGGAGCTGGTGCAACAGGGGAGTTGTGCTCTCCCTGTACCCCGCTCCCGTTAGTAGTCTGGCTGCTGCACACTGGACTAATTGCAGCTTCTGGGCAGTCTTCATAGGCAACCCCACGTAGAGAGCGTTATACAGGATGTAACCAGAGCTCAGGATGCCTGGAGTGATGACACCCAGTTATTGTTCAAAACAGTCCTGTCACATAATCCCTTTTTCATATGAGGACTGTGTCTAAGAAGAGCCCCTGAGGTGCAATGGGTTAAGCCTTTGTGCCGGCAGGACTGCTGATGGAAAGATTGTGGGTTCGAATCCGGGAAGCATGGTGAGCTCCCATCTGTCAGCTCCAGCTTTTCATGCGGGGACGTGAGAGAAGCCTCCCACAGGATCGTAAAACATCTGGGCGTCCCCTGGGCAACGTCCTTCTGGACAGCCAATTCTCTCACACCAGAAGCGACTTGCAGTTTCTCAAGTCACTCCTGACACCAAAAAAAAGCAGCAAAGCCTGGATTTTGAAACAGAAGACTCAATTTTCCATGATCATCAAACATTCCTACTTCTCCAACTCTGATGGCTTGTCACTAGTCCCCATTAAAAGTATGGAATCTGCAATAGCGTCCTCTTTGTACAAGAAGCGCTCACCCAGTGGTCATTCATTCACTCTTTTTCACACTGCAATGCCTTTTTGTAGCACATCGCTAATCCATAGTGGTGCAACCTTGAACCAACGTTTATGCAAAGCTTTTAATTAAAAGTTGCCTCTCAAGAAAGGAAGCCAGGCGTCTTCTTGCAAGGTGGCTTCTTGGAATCCTCTTCAGAGCTTTGCAAATTGGATTTTGCTGAAATCTAATAGCAAGACTGCCGACTCGGGGCTGAGTGCTATCGATTGACAGGGTGTTTTTTTATAAATAAAAATGTTTAAAGAGATCACAAAAGGGGAGGGGAGGAACAGAGAGAAAAACAGTCTTTTATGTTTTCTGAGTCTCTGATTGTGCTAAACAGTAAAAGTTGAGCTTTAATCTTATTTGGACATGTGCGCTTCTGTAAGTGTGCCTTGTAAAAGAATCATCTGAAACAACCATCCTCTGAGTCCTTTCGGGGAAAGAGGGTGGGTTATAAATAAAGTGTTATTGTGTTGTGACTGTTGTGGTGGTAGTAGACGTAGACATTCTGTGATAATGTGGTATGTCTCATTAAGAGTCATGAAAAACACACATTTGTGTTTTAGGTGGATTAAGAATCAGCTGGTTTTCCCTGTAATAGGCAGTAAGAGCACCTAAAGCAGCAGTTCTCAACCTGGGGGTCAGGACCCCTAGGGGGATCATGAGGAGGGGGTGTCAGAGGGGTCTCCAAAGACCATCAGAAAACACAATATTTCCTCTTGGTCATGGGGGTTCTGTATGGAAAGTTTAGCCCAATTCTATCATTGGTGGGATTCAGAATGCTCTCTGATTGTAGCTGAACTATAAATCCCAGCAACTACAACTCCCAAATGTCAAGGTCTATTTTTTTCCAAACTCCACCAGTGTTCACATTTGGGTATATTGTGTATTCATGTCAAGTTTGGTCCGGATCCATCTTTATTTGAATCCAGTGCTCTCTGGATGTAGGTGAACTACAGCTCCAAAACTCAACGTCAGTGCCCATGACCCAAATCTGTGGATCATGGGAGGTCTGCGTACCAAAACTGGTTCAATTACATTGTTGGTGGAGTTCTGAATGCTCTTATTTATTTATTTATGTTTTAAAAAATTTTGTGCCCCGACCTTTTCACCTAATCTGAGTCTGAGGGACTCAGACCGGCTTATAGCAAGATTCTTTGATTGTAGGCTAACTATAAATTCCAGCAACTACAATTCCCAAATGAAACAGTCGACCCCCCCCCCCCCAATCCCACCAGTATTCAAATTGGAGTGTATCGAGTATTTGTGTCAAATTTGGTCCAGTAAATGAAAATACATATCATATATTTACATTACAATTCATAAAAGTAGCAATATTACAGTTATGAAGTAGCAACCAAAATAATTTTATGTACAGTGGTCACCACAACATAAGAAACTGTATTAAGGGGTCACGGCATTAGGAAGGTTGAGAAACACTGACCTAAAGCTTCAGAGAGCTTCTGTTCAACCGTTTCAAAGCTTCCTGCTTGGGCGGTGATGGCATGATCGTCAGCATAGATGAAACTCTCTGTCCTTTCTGGCAGTGGCTGATCCTTTGTGTAAATGTTATTTATTCCTTATAATAATAAGATATCACTTTACACACAGCATGCCATCACAGATTCCTGTTGGAGAAGTATATTATTGTAAAAATAATTGCTTTGCGCCTTCTTAAAGGCTGGGAAAATGTGGCCCTTGGTGAACCGAGTCTTCAAGCCCCTATGCCAGGGGCCGGGAACCTTTTTGACTGAGAGAACCATAAAACCAAATTATTTGGAAATTTATTTCAGTGAGAGCCATATAATAAATATAATATATTTTAAGACTGAATTCAACTAAATGTGAGTATATACGTACATACTATGAGAACAGGATTCCCCCGGCAGAATGACGGGACGCTTCAGACCTGGCTCTGCAAAAGGCATGCTCAGGACTCTGGGAAGGAAGGAAGGAAGGAAGGAAGGAAGGAAGGAAGGAAGGAAGGAAGGAAGGAAGGAAGGAGGGAGGAAGAAAGAAAAAAAGAACTATGGAAAAGGAAGAAAAAAGCAAGAGCGAGACAAGGAGGGGAAAAGAAAGAAGGAAATGGGAAGGGAGGAAAGGAAGGGGTGGGAAAAAGAAAGGGGAGTGAGGAAAAAGTAAAATGATGAAGGAAAAAGAAAGAAGGGGAGAGAGGGAAGTGAAAAGAAAGGAAGGAGAAGGAAAGGAAGAATTGGGGATAAAGATTAGAAGAGGAAGGAAGGAAGGAAGAGGGAGGGAGAATGGAGGAAAGAAGGAAGGGGAGAGAGGGAGGGTAAAGGAAGGAGAGAAGGAGAAGGAAAGGGTGAAGGGGAGAAAGGAAGGAAGGAAGGAAGGAAGAGGAAGGAAGAGGGAGAATGAAAGAAAGAAGGAAGGGGAGAGAGGGAGCTGCATGCTGGGAAACTGAGGCCCAGGCTTCTCTGGAGAGCCAGATGCAATCATGAAAAGAGCCACATCTGGCTCCCAAGACATAGGTTCCCTACCCCTGCCCTATGCCGTTGCCTCTTTCTTATTTCTGATGTGGAGGTGGGCGTGTTTGAGTTGCCCTGGGTTTCTACCATAAATGGTGACCCTGCTTGCATGCTTCCTTTCGCTCTGTGATCTCATTTTCTTTACATATTTCATAGTGAATGTAGCATTCTTCTTCCCCACCCCCCAATTCCATGGCACACAATGAAGAAGTGTCAAGGTGAATTTTGCTGCTTGCGGCCAAAAAGCAAAATTGGTCCGCACCCTATTGATCCAGGAACCCTGGAAACAAGCCACGGCATCTTTCCTTTTCTTTTTGAGTAATGGAGTGGATGAGATCCGTCATCTGTCAAAAAACCATACTCCAGATTAAAGTGTATGTATCAGCTTCAATTAGCATTATGCTGGGATGTAAGCTGGTTTCATGCCCAGCGCAGTGCTCTGATCCAGATATCAGATGATTTGATAATCTGGCTTCTGTCTACATTGCATTAGCTGGAATTATATAGCAGTGCTCTAGTCTTTATACAAAGTTAAAGTCCTAGGATATCTGCGTTGAACAAGAACTGAGTCTTGCAATTAAATTGAATTTTAAGTGTATTTGCACTTTGGGTTTTGTTTCTATGATTTTCCTTTGTTTTCATTAGTATATTCAATCTGTTTATTTCTAAAAGTCGATTCTTTTAATGAACTGGATTTAATTACCATTTTACGAACCCTGGAATTTGGACATCCTGGTGGAGATTGCAATTTCTCTATCTCTTTGTCAAACCCCACCGCAAGGAATTGTTCTGCCTGCGGCTGCAGTTACACTACCATATAAAACCCAGATTATCTGCTTTGAACTGGATCATATGGTACTGCAAACTCATATAATCCAGTTGAAAGCAGATAGTGTGGATCACCTGCTTTGGTAATCTGGATTATATGGCCCTATATCCCAGAATCTGATCCCAGATTATAACTGGATTATATGTCTACACTGCCATATAATCTGGGATAACCAGAGCACTGTAGATCCAGCCTAAGACAATGTCATATATAGAAAGCCAATAAAGCATTGATATTACACGAAAGTTAGAAAATTCTGTGTGATGCTAAGGAATTATGGGAGTTGTAGTTTTACCAGGTCTTTAGACTTCTCTGCCATATGAAGCTGGTTCCATAGCACTGAGGCACAGCAATTAAAAGTGGTGTCAAACTGCATCCGTTCTACAGTGTAGATCAGCGTTTCTCAACCTGTAGGACCCCTGGAAGGGGTCATGATGGGGGTGCCAGAGGGGTTGCCAAAGACCATAAGATAATACAGTCTTTTCAGGGGTTCTGTATGGGAAGTTTGGCTGAATTCTGTCATTGGTGGGATTCAGAATGCTCTTTGATTAGAGGTGAACTATACATCCCAGCAACTAAAACTCCCACATGTCAAGGTCTAGTTTCCCCAAACTCCACCAGTGTCCACATTTGGGCATACTGAGTATCCATGCCAAGTTTGTTTTCATCATTGTTTGAGTCCACAGCGCTCTCTGGATGTAAGTGAACTACAACGCCCAAACTCTAGGTCAATGCCAACCAAACACTTCCAGTATTTTCTATTGGTCATGGGAGTTCTATGTGCCAAGTTTGGTTCAATTCCATCATTGGTAGAGTTCAGCATGCTCTTTGGTTGTAAGTTAACTATAAATCCCAGCAACTACAACTCCCGAATGACAAAATCAATCTCCCCAACCCCACCGGTAATCAAATTTGGGCATATCGGGTATTTGTGCCGAATTTGGCCCAGTGAATGAAAATGCATCCTGCATATCAGGTATTTACATGACGATTCATAAAAGTGGCGAAATTACAGTTATGAAGTAGCAACAAAAATAATTTTGTGGGTGGGAGTCACCACAACATGAAGAACTGTATTAAGGGATCACAGCATTAGGAAGGTGGTAAGATCTGGTGGTGGGACCTCATCACACTAGGGCAGTGTTTCCCAACCAGTGTGCCACGGCACACTAGTGTGCCGTGAGCCATCATCAGGTGTGCCGTGGGAAATTGACACTTTTCCCCCTCCTAGCAGCTCTTTCTCCCTCTTTCCCTCCCCAAAGATCTTCCCCTCCGCAAAGGAAGGGCTCCACCGAATGCCAGGGCCAGGCCCGCCTTGAGGAAGCCTTCAGGAGCTTCGACTCAGCATGGCTTCAGCTCCCGCTCAGGGCTGCTTCAGCCTCCCGATGCTCCCATACGTTTCATAGATCTGTGTGGCCTCTTTCGCTGCCTCCCTCCGCAAAAGCAGAGCACTGGGCGGAAGTGATTGAGTCGGTGTTTCCGCGTTGGCTTTGATTTCTCGCGAGAACAGCCAAAGCCGGAAGCTTCACGTTAGTGAATTGGGCAGTGAGTGAACCTGGGAGCATCAGAAGGCTGAAGCATTCACAGGTTTCCAAGAAACAAATTGAGCCTCTCCACTTGGAAATGTTTGTTTTTTTTTACTATTTTACTAGATTTTTCGAGAGTTGCCTCCCCCCCCCCCCACACACACACACACACACAAAGGAACTGTTTATAACAGCTTCATGACATCCATAGTTAACTGGAAGCAAGTTTCACTCAGGGTGAAATTTCACGAGGGTCTGGAGAACAAGCCCTATGAGGAGCGGCTTGAAGAGCTGGGCATGTTTAGCCTGAAGAAGAGAAGGCTGAGAGAAGACCTGATAGCCATTTATAAGTATGTGAGAGGAAGTCATATATATGTTGTGTTCATCGAAACAGGCCCAGGTTTCACACTGAGTGTATAAATACATTTAAAAACATATTAACTATATGTATTACTGTGTTGGTGTCATTTTGTGTCATTTTGGTTGGTGGTGTGCCCCAGGATTTTGTACATGTAAAAAATGTGCCGCAGCTCAAAAAAGGTTGAAAAACACTGCACTAGGGAATAAATCCACCTTAAATTACTGTTCCTGCCTCCTGCAAAATTCTAAGGTTTGTAGCTCAGGGAGGAGCCTTTAACAGCCTCACTAGCCTACAAACTACAAGCCTCACTAACCTTGTGCCTCCTGCAGAATTCTGGGGGTTGTAGTTTAGTGAGGCTGTTAAAGTTGGAATGTACCATTTTATCATTTGAAGTCATTAATTTTTCCCTCCAAATTGCACCAATGCATCCTCTATGGCTACTAAGGATGGATCTATACTGCCCTATAGCCCAGATGATCAAAGCAGATAATCCAGATTGTCTGCTTTGAACTGGATTATATGAGTCCAAAGCAGATAATATGGATTTTATATGGCAATGTAGATGGGGCCTACGACTGCAACAAAATGCTTCATGTATGTGCCAAGTTTTCTGAACCATTGTTAAAGATTGAATTCTTTTTTTTTCCTTCCCTCTTTTCCCCACCTCCACTTTCTTTTCCAGGTACAGAACCTATTTATGCTACAGATCCAGTCCTCTGTTCATTCCTGTTAATGTTGCATAAGCTTGTACACTTATTATTAAACCACTGATGGACTTCTTTATCCAATAAATCCTCAGCCAAACGAAAAAGGAATCTATTTAAAAACCAAGTGGAAGAAAGAGAAAAGAACCCTCAACAAGAACTATAATCTTAAAGATGGACAGAATGAGAAAGAGAGAGTGAGAGAGAAAGACTGGAAAAGAAGCATGACACATTCTATGGGGAGGGGGAAAGCATATTTTTGGGGACATTACGCAAAGGTCAACCACCTGAAAGAATGCATCTAGTTAACAGATTCTATGGTATTAATGCCCTATTCCACACAAGGTAGCTATTATTTTCCTCCCTTACTTTTCCACGGTTTCTTTTGTTTCTTACACCTTTCCTCCAAGAATTAATTTTGCACGAACTGTTGAACAGTTGCTTTTATGATGATATGTAAAGATGTCAGGGCGGGGAGACAAAGCTCTTCTAAAGAAGGGCACTATTTTTAGTAGATTATTGTGGTTAGGCCTATTATTATTATTATTATTTCTTCTCCCCTTCCCACTCTTCTCTCTTTTTTTAAATTAAATTATTTCTTTGGAAAACATTGGTTTTAAACAAAGGCACATCTTATCATGACGAGTATTCACTGTCGATAATATTTATTTTTTAATATAAAAAAGAAAAGATTGGAAACAAGGTAAGACATTTGTTTATAAAACTGTATTGTATATTGCTGAATAACAGTTGAATTAAAAAAAGAGATTTTGAAATAACACTTCCTACCAATATGTTAAATTCTCTATTTTTTCACTGGATGTGTCCACTGTGTAGGTAAAGGTTCTCCCCTGACATTAAGTCTAGTTGTGTACGACTCTGGGACTCTGTTGCTCATCTCCATTTCTAAGCCGAAGAGCCAGCGCTGTTCATAGACACCTTCAAGATCATGTGGCCAACATGACTGCATGGAGTTCCGTTACCTTCCCACCAGAGTGGTACCTATTGATCTACTTACATTTGCATGTTTTCGAACTGCTAGGTTGGCAGAAGCTGGGGCTAACCAGTGTGTACATAAATGCTTTTAAGTTGCCTGTCAACTCATGTTGATCCCATGCATTTCAAAGGGTTTTCAGAGCTAAAGGCAATGGTTTCCCCTTGACATTAAGTCTTACTTAGTCGAACCCTCGTAGCCCAAAGGTGATGGTCCTCCAAGTGTAGTGTCTTGGCGGTGGGTCCGTAGGAGCCCCCTGTGGAGCCCTATTCTTGATCTGCATGTTCTTCCGCAATGAGGATATGGGTTTCCAGGTGGAAGGAGGTCCTGGTCAGGGTTGGCTTGACGCGTCTTCCTCGTGGCACGTTCTTCCCTTTCGCCTTCCATTTGTGCCTCTTCTCAATCAATCAATCAATTTATTACTTGCTTACACGCCCTCCACCAACGGTGCTCTGGGCGACTTACAGAATAAATCAATAAAACACTTAAATTATCATTAAAACCACTAATCAAACGCTCTGCCAAAGAGCCAAGTCTTCAGTGCGACAGTAAAACAACTCAATTCGCGCATGGCTCAGATGTTGGGTGGCAGAGAGTTCCACAGTTTTGGGCTGGCAGCTGAGAAAGCTCTCCGCCTAGTGATCTCCAGGCAAATTTCTCTAGGGCCTGGTATATATAGGAGATTCTCTTGAGAAGATTGAGGCAACCACTGGGGTTGATAAGGGGAAGAGACGGCCCCTGGCCGTACAAGGCCTTAAAGGTTAGAACCAATACCTTGTAGGAGATCCGGAATTCAATTGGTAGCCAATGCAGCTGACACAGGATAGGTGTTATAAGACATCCCACAGGAGTTCCTGTAAGAAGCCTGGCAGCTGCATTTTGAACCACACCGTTTCCTGGTTACTGACGAAGGAAGACCAATGTAAAGAGCATTACAGTAGTCCAGTCTCGAGGTGACCATAGCATAGACCACTGTGGCCAAGGCCTCCCTGGAAAGATAGGGCACCAGCTGCCTGGCTTGGCGAAGATGGAAAAACGCCTGTTTACTGATGGTGGAGACCTGGGCCTCCATCGATAGCAAGAGGTCCAAAATGACACCTAGGCTTTTCACGGTGGCCGATGGAGCAAGAGGCTCACCATCGAGGGTAGGCAGCGGGCACTCCACTCCCTCAGGGCGGCCAGGCCAAAGGATTTCTGTCTTCTCAGGGTTCACCCTCAGCCTGCTAGCACACAGCCATCCAGCCATGCCTTCAAGGCATAAGGTGAAATTATCAGGTACCAAAACTGCCCCAGTCTCCAGACGCAGAAGGAGCTGGGTGTCATCAACGTACTGATAACACTCCAGCCCAAACTCTGTACCAGCTGAGCGAGCAGTCGAACATAGATGTTAATAAAAGGGGAAAGGATAGCTCCCTGTGGCACCCCACAGTAAAAGGGGCACCTCTTGGAGACTTGTCCCAGCCACTCTACTCGCTGCCCCCGATTCTGGAGAAATGAGCTGAACCAATTAAGGGCCAGCCCACGAACTCTGGACATGACAAGGTGGTGTATCAACAGATCATAATCGGCAGTATGAAATGCTACAGTGAAGTCAAGAAGCACTAAAAGCGCCGATCTGCCTTGGTCGAGCTGGCAATGTAGTTGGCCTGCGATGGCAACCAGACACAGCTGACCTCCAGTTGGAGCACTCAAGGGCCAAGGCTTCCCAGTTCTCGGTGTCTATGCAACAGGTTTTTAGGTTGGCTTTAAGCCCATCTTTAAATCTCCTTTCCTGTCCACCAACATTACGATTCCTGTTCTTGAGTTGGGGGTATAGTAACTGCTTTGGGAGATGGTGATTGGGCATTCGAGCAATGTGGCCAGTCCACTGGAGTTGATCATGAAGAAATATCACTTCAATTCTGGTGGTCTCTGCTTCTTCCAGCACACTGACATTTGTCCAGTTGTCTTCCCAAGAGGTTTGCAGGATTTTTCGGAGGCAACGCTGATGGAGTTGTTCCAAGAGTTGAGTGAGACATCTGTAGGCAGTCCATGTTTTGCAGGTATATAGCAAGGTTGGGAGGACAATACCTTTATAAACAAGCCCCTTGGTCTCTCCCTACGGATGTCCCGATCCTCAAACACTCTCTGCTTCATTCAGAAAAATGCTGTACTCGCAGAGCTCAGGTGGTGTTGTATTTCAGTGTCAATGTTGACTTTTGTGGAGAGGTGGCTGCCAAGGTAGCAGAAATGGTCAACTTTTTCTAGTGTTACACATTAAGCTGTATAAGAGTCCAACTAATAAATAAATAATGAAATAATAAATAAATAAATAACTCTGGAGGGTGATGCTCATCTCCATTTCTAAATCGAAGAGTTGGCATTGTCCGTACACACCTCCAAGCTCATGTGGCCAGCATGACTGTATGGAGCACCTTCCTGCCAAAGTGGTATCTATTGATCTACTCACATTTGCATGTTTTTGAAGTGCTTGGTTGGCAGAAGCTGGGGTTAACAACGGGAGCTCGCCTTGTCCTGCAGATTTGAACCACTGACCTTCTGGTCAGCAAGTTCTGCAGCTTAGCAGTTTATCCTGCTGTGCCACTGCAGCGCCTTTTTTTCTTAAGCAAGGGATATTCAGAGATGGTTTGCCATTGCCTTCCTCTGAAATATCTGAGTATCTGGTCTTCCTTGGCAATCCAAGTCCTAACCAGAAAGACCCTGCTTAGCATCCAAGATTAAATTAGATCTGATGCTTTAAGGCCTAGGATTTGTTGTGGCATGATGTTTTCCAAGAAGGTTTTGCTTCGTTTGTACAAAGTCCAGAGAGACAGATTGAAAAAGAAACCCTTCTACACTGCCATATAACACAGTTTCAAACTGTGTTATATGGCAGTGTGGCCATTTGGGGCCCTGCTTCAGACAATTGCATTGGATACACCACATCAGCTCTAGTTTCTTGGGTATCGTTATCATGGTTTTCTGAGTCCCCTCGGGGAGAGTGTGGAATATAAAGAAAGTGTTGTTGTTGTTGTTATTATTATTATGGGTGGCTGGAATATGGTATATGTTCTGTATCTCATAAACTAGAGCTGATGGGGGAAAACTAGTGCCATTTTTCAAAACAAGCAGGTCAAATAGACCCAGTAATAGGGCTAGCATTAGAGACACCAAAATGTGTGTTGTCCAATGAGGACTTTTGCTATGCAGCGCGTGTTCTTTACCATTTGAGCTACGAGTCCCGTCCCCCCCACACACACACACACACTAAACCCCATCACATCTAATATACATTTGATTTGGAGGCATAACAACCATTAGTCTTTACTTATTCCATGAGGATCATTGGTGAAAGAGACCCTCTTGCTGGAGTACCTCAATGCAACAGAGCATTCCTGGAGGCAGACTGGCATCAGCAACCCACAGCAGTTTGATGGTGGCAACTGCTCCAAAAGCCGTGCATGTGTACAGTGCTAAGTTAGCATTCCCTGTAATGTCTATCAACATGATGCCCCATCTGTAAAAGTGGCAGGTCTATTTCCCCTGTGCAACAAGTGATGGAGTTCACCACCCCAATCAAAGGCTTGCTGTGCAGCCAGTGTTCTGTGCATTAATTGCTGCTTTTCCTCTTCCCACAGGGTCTAAGAAGGGCAACCCTACTCCTATCCGGTTCTGTTCAGCAAACTGTTTGTTCTTGAAATAAATGGCAGGGCTGTCAGAGGTGATGCACAGTTCCATGTGAACATCCAATTTGGCATCTGGCCACAGCACAAAAACTTTGCTGATGTAGTCATAACTAGGATCACAGCATTGGAAGGGACCCCCAAGGGCCATCCAGTCGGACCCTTCTCCCAAGCAGGAAGACCCTTCTCCCAAGCAGGAGGCTAGTTGACCATTGGGTCAACTAGCCTCTGTTTAAAAAGCTCCAAAGAAGGAGACGAGTAAGAGACCAAAATGCTCCAATCCAAGGGCCCTTTCAGACAGGCTCTATATCCCAGGATCTGATCCCAGGTTTTCTGCTTATCCCAGATTATCTGGCAGTGTAGACTCATATAATCCAGTTTAAAGCATCTCCGCTTATGAACCATCTAGGATGTTAAGATCGTCTGGGGAGGCCCTGCTCTCGACTCCGTCTACATCACAAATACGTTTGGCGGGGACGAGGGACAGGGCCTTCTCAGCGGTGGCCCCTCGGCTGTGGAACGACCTTCCCAGGGACACTAGATCAGCCGCCTCTCTTTTGGCTTTCCGTAAAAAAGTCGAAACTTGGCTATTTGAACAGGCATTTGTAATGGCAGTGTAACTGACATAGGATTTGGAACTTGACTATGAGATCGGACTATGTTTTAATCTTGGAGAGGTATTGATGTTTTATTATTGTTATGATTTTAATTAATGTGTTAATGTTTTTAATCTGCTCTAAATGTTGTTTTTATGGTATTGTGGTAAATCACCCCGAGTCGCCTTCGGGCTGAGAGGGAGTGTTATACAAATGTGTTAAATAAATAAATAAATCTGGGATCAGACCCTGGGATATAGGGCCTGTCTGGAAGGGCCCTGAGAGATAATTACACCAAGTAACAAAATTTGAGGAAAAAATGTTCCTGGTTTGAAAGTATTATTCTTGTTTAAATCTGTGGTACTTGCTCCGACTCTGGAACTCACTCCCCAAGGATATCAGACAAGCCCCTACATTGGCAGTCTTTAGGAGGAGCCTGAAAATGTGGCTGTTCCAGCGTGCCTTCTCTGAATAAAGGAAACAATGCCCTGCTCTGACCAATTCCCTACAAAATGTCCTCAGAAGCACTTTATCTACCCATTGGATTGATCTCCCTACATTCTCTATAACCCCCATGTCTAGACATACCCTACTCTGTACACTCCCATTGTTTTTTTTATAAAAAAAATTAATTACATTTGGCCTTGCCATAATGTTTTAAAATCTCTTCTGTGTTATTGTTTTATGTTTAGTTACATTATTTATATTGTTTTTTGCTTGCTTGTTTTGTTGATGCACTGTTGTATTTATATTTGTATTTGACGGGCTTGGCCTCATGTAAGCCGCCTCGAGTCCCTTCGGGAAGATGGTGGCGGGGTATAAATAAAGTTTTATTATTATATTATTGAAAGTAGTTGTTCTACCCCAGAAACATCATTTTTGTGGCAGCCACAAACTATGTTGAATTGGTTGAGACTCAATGAGATAATCATTGAAAAACTAGAGCAAAATGTGCTGCAGGATGTCCCACAAAAACGAAGTATTTGCAGTTTAATAAACTTTTCCCTATGTTTTTATCATAGAACCAATTCGGAAATGACATTTATAACTCTCTAGATCAGGAGTTGACAGAGAGGAGCCCCTCCTGATGTTTGTGTAGAACAGCTCCCATCAGCCCCAATCAACAGAGTCAATGACAGTTGTATTCTCGTAATGTCTCCATGGCCATATTGTTTCCATCCCTGCATTGCTCAACAACATCTAGACAACCATACATTCAAAAGACCTAAATCGTGCTACATAGTGTTATTCATCTAATGATTCTGCAGCATTCTATTGGAACTGCTAGATACAGCCAAGGCTTAATTTGGGCCGTTAATGGTTCAGTTTACTAAATCCCATTCTGATATTAGGATTGAAGACAATCACTAAGAGTGGCTACAGGCTAGCAACTCCATCGACTATAGTATCTCCTATTACTGGACTGGTAACTGTAAAAAATAAAGTGTTTCCTATGAGACCCTTAACAACCAGGTGCTAACTTCCCATTTGAAATGCTTGGGGCAAGGGAATGAAGAGAATTCGGCCATTATGGCGATTAGTACCCTCCTCTTCAAGCTTCAAAAGAATGGCGGTGAGGTACCAATCAGACAGCACCCTGGACATTATTATTCCACAGATATATAAAACCCATTTCCTAATTTACAACAGACCTCACAACCTCCGAGGGTGCCTCCCATAAACGTCAGGAGAAAATGCTTCTGGAACATGGCCAGACAGCCCAGAAAACTCACAACAACCAAGTTATTCTGGCCATGAAAGCCTTCGACAATAAAGACAGCAGAAGCTTTGGACTATAATAATAATCATCATCATCATCATCATTATCATCACCATCTTTATTTGTACCCTGCCCCCTCCGAGTCCCCCAATAGGGACTCGGAGCGGTTCACATGAGGCCAAGCCCTGACAACAATTACAATAAAATAATATAAAAACATCAGCAATAAACACAATAAGAAATACATAAATATAAATAAAAATATACAACTAAATATCTAAAATCACAAAGACAGGGTGGGCCGCAGGCACACATATAAAGTGTTAAAAACTCAGAGTGAGATAAGCGGAATAGCATCCTTACAGGGGGAAAAATATCATTTTATGAGGGAGGGGAGATGGACTCCAAGAACGGGGGCATTGAGGAGAGCAATGGTAGGAATTAAATAACTACCCTCCGAAGGCACAGCAGAAAAGCCAGATTTTCAGGTGTTTTTTAAAGGTTTTCAGAGTGGGGGCTTTCCTAATCTCTCCAGGCAAGAAATTCCATAGGACTATGGAGATGTTCCTATGCAGTAGGCATTGGCCAGATATTATTTACAATTCAAAACCATTTTAGCCAACATAAACTTAACCAGTATTTCAATGGGAAGTGTGGGGCTGCTTTTGGCTTATGAGAAAGTCAAGTGAATCAGGATTGTTGTTGTTGTTGTTGTGTGCCTTCAAGGCATTTCAGACTTTGGACAAGGGGCAAGTAAAGGGCCTTGGAGAGCCGCACCCTTAGTTTACAGACCCCCTGTTGTAGGCACGCTTTGCAGAAGAACCGTTGCTTTGAGAATAGCCATTTTGGAGAATTTCTTTTAGGAGGCTTTGGTTGCCTCTTTGGCCAGATGTTTTCCTTTGCCTAAATTGCTGTGTCTCAAATGTCAGGGCAAGGTGAGCACCACATGCAGGAGATGTCATGGTGCAGACAAAGGCACCAAATAATGAATGACTGGGATATTATTTTGCTATTACTAAGAGTCTTATTCCTGTTGCTTCCATTTAGGGTTTTTTTCCTTGCCTTACATCATCTCTCATGATACTTGTCTGCAGAGCTGGTTTTTGGCCTTCTTGCAAAGAAGTCTGTCTGCTCTGTATTTGATTGCCTCATCACTAGAATGAAATGAACAGATCTTTCCTTGCCAGTGTACTAGCTTGAACATCAAAATAGTGATGGAGTCAGGGGTATTTTTTCCTTTGTTAACGATACCTAAGTGGCTCCAGGTTCCTGTAAACCGGAGTGCTTTGAATCCGGCTTCAGCATCACCAGCAAAGAGCATCCCTCTCTCGCTAATATCCCTGGACAAACCACTTAATTAAGGACTCATTAGGATTGCCAGCATTGAATGAAAGGCCTGTTGTAGTGCTTCTATGCTCCAACGTGTTCTGACGATGGCAGCATCAACAGGACTGTCGCCAACAAAAGATGCAGAAAACTCACATCGACAGAACCATGCTATGAGCTGGACCTTCTTCTTGAGCAGTGAGAAACAGGAAGCCGTTTTGGAGTAGCACTCCTTCTAGCTCACCATCCACCCTTCAGAAAGTCCACCAGCAGGAAGCGAGCGCTGTATTATTATTCATCTCTTTGTGGCTTAATCCTCTGCATCTGGCAGCCAGAGTTTGATGACCACTGGAAATGATGCTTCTGCTTTTTTGCTGAGCTGCTCTGTTAGCAGCAATGCAAATTATAATAGGGCAGGAGAACAGGACTCTAGGCTCTGTCGTTTGCAAAGACGCCTAGGAGATGAAAGGCATCTTTGTACTCTGTGTGTAGGCCATCTTTCATCTATATGTGGAAAGTAAAAGAGGTACCGTATATACCCATGTATAAGTCATCCCAAATATAAGCCGAGGCTTAATATTACCACAAAAAACGTTGAAAACTTATTGACTTAAGTATAAGCCCAGGGTGGGAAATGCAGCAGCTACTGCTAAATTTAAAAATAAAAATAGATACCAATAAAATTACCATATACGATACGCATACACACACAGTATATACATATATTTATATGTGTATGTTCTAGGCCTGGTTGATTCATGGTTCTAAATGCTTCAAAACAAAAGTTCTGGTGGTGAAGATTTCAGAACTTTATCAAAATTTCATTATTGTTTAATTATTGGCGATTTTTAAGACAGAATCAATTAGGAACTGCCATTTATAACAAAATTATGAAAGTTAGAGTTCTGAAATGTTCACTACCAGAACTTTTGTTTTGTAAGTACTTTTGAAGCATTTAGAACCATGGATCAACCAGAGCTAGTATGTGCAATGCGGTTTCTCAAGTTGCTCCTGACATGAAAAAACTGTACAAACTGACCCGAATATATGCCGAGGGGGGCTTTTCCAGCCTTAAAAATGTGCTGAAAACTCAGTTTATACTCAAGTATATATGGTACATTTGGTGACCTAACTAGGCCAGTGTGGCTGAAATGGGAGGAAATCTGGAGGGCCACTGTATAGACCAGGCATGGGCAAACTTTGGTCCTCCCTCCAGTTGCTTTGGACGTCAACTCCCATAATTGCTAACAGCCGGTTAGCAATTATGCTTGGGGGTCACCACAACAGAGGAACAGTATTAAGGGGTCACGGCATTGGGAAGGTTGAGGACCACTGTTTTAACCACATCTGTATTTTTGCAGAAAGACAAGAAGGGGGGGGGGGATCTGACCATTGAATATATAGACCAGGGGTCTGAATAATAAAATAATTTGGAGAACTTCAAGGCTCCCATCAAACGGACATCAGAAATCACTTATGAAAACGTCATTACGTCTTGCTTGTTACAACTTGGCTGCAAAAGAAAACACTGCTATTGTTGTAGTGAACAGAATTGTCAAGGAAACTATCAAAGTGATATTTTCTCTCCTGGACGTTCAAAGAGAGATAGTTCACTGTGCTTCTTCTGTATCCTTGGACTTCTTCCCATGGAAGCATAGCTGCTACCCAGAAGTACTAAGAAGACTGCTTCCATTTAGTAGGTTTGACTCTTTGGTAAATGAACCCAACCTTGCATTGCAAACAGGAAAAGCATTTGCAAAGGCACGCATTCTGCCATGGCCTTGAGATTTCTGCAGAAGGTTTTGAAGCAAGCCGACTCTTGTCTCCCAAGAGCCCTGGCCTTTCTCCGTCTGATTCTGTCCAACAGATCACAGGCTACGGATAAACACAAATTCTGCCTGAATGGGTAGAATAAATTATCCTTCTTTTTTTCTCTTTGCACTTACTCTTGCCAACTTTAGTCACTGAATCAATTATCTGCGTATGGGTTTGACATCAATTAAAAGCTTTGTGTGCTTGTGCTGAGAAAAACCAAGTGTGATAACCAAGAGATTACCCTGCTGCAGCCTGTAATCACATGGGAGGGGTCAGGAAGGCAAAACGGAGCATGGAGATTTTTTTTATTTTTCGTCAAGTCAATCGGAATTCAACTTGGTGATGCAAGGGTCGTGAATGCTGGAGATTAAAACTGGGGAGTAGAAAAAAAGACTTGAAAAATCACTGCCAAGATTTTACACTGTGCACCATGTTTTGTATGTTTTGTAACTTTTCAAAGCCATACCTATGTTGCAGAAATGCAAAAGGGGATTGAGAAGATGCGTATCTGCAGACTGACTGAGGGCCCTTCTACACTGCCACTTAATCCAGAAGATCCAAACAGATATTCCATATTACCTGCTTTCAATTGAATTATATGAATCTATAATGCCAGATAACCTGGGTTTTATATGGAAGTGTTACTTAGGCCAGTGTTTCCCAACCTTTTTTGAGCTGCGGCACACTTTTAACATTAAAAAAAATCCGGGGGCACACCACCAGCCAAAATGATACAAAATGACACTCTAACACAGTAAAGAACGGCTGGGGGATGGTGGCCTGCTGGGAACAGCTGCTGGGAATGCCGAAGTTCGGGGGAGGGGGCGGAGCCACGCCATGCCCTGCCCCTTCCCCCAGCTTCAGCTCTCCCAGAAGCTGCTCCAGCCTTGAGAGGGCAGTGCCAAGCCAGCGGTGGCAGAGCCAGCACAATGCCGGCTTGGCACTGCCCCCTCAAGGCTGGAGCAGCTGCTGGGAGTGCCAAAGCCGGGGGGAGAGGGTGGAGCCAGGCCGTGCCATGCCCCGCCCCCTCCCCCGGCTTCAGCTCCCACAGAGGAGGAGCATGAGCGGTGGATGGGCTTCAGTGGGCAGGGCTCCTCCGCGCAGATTGGAGGCTGGCTGAGGAAAAGGCTGAAGGAGGCGGCACCCTGGCCCCTTCATTTTCTTCGCCACCGCCCGCCCCCCCCCCCCCCCAAGCAGCAGGAATTCGGCAGGAGGAGGGGGAAGGAAGGGGGGCAGAGAGCTTTTCTCGCGGCACAGCAGGAGGTCCATCACGGCACACTAGTTGGAAAACACTGACTTAGTCAATCCCTCGTAGCCTGAAGATGATGGCCCTCCAAGTGTAGTGCCTTGGTGGTGGGTCCATAAGTGGTTATGGAGCCCTATTCTTGATCCACTTGTTCTCCTGCAGTGAGGATATTGCTTTCCAGGTGGAAGGTGGTCCCGGTCAGGGTTGGCTTGACATTCCTTCCTCTTTGCACATTTCTCCCTCTCGCCCTCCATTCATGCCTCTTTAAATTCTACAGCACTGCTGGTTACAGCTGACCTCCAGTTAGAGCGCTCAAAGGTCAGAGTTTCCCAGTTCTCTCTCAGTGTCTATGCCACAGTTTTTAAGGTTGGCTTTAAGCCCATCTTTAAATCTCTTTTCCTGTTCACCAACATTACAAATCCCATTCTTGAGTTGGGAGTATAGTAACTGCTTTGGGAGATGGTGATTGGGCATTTGGACAGCGTGGCCAGTCCAGCGGAGTTGATGGTGGAGGAGCATCACTTCAGTGCTGGTGGTCTTTGCTTCTTCCATCACACTGACATTTGTCCACCTGTCTTCCTAAGAGATTTGCAGGATTTTTCGGAGGCAATGTTGATGGAATCTTTCCTGGAGTTGCATGTGACATCGGTCCACCTTTTGCAGGTGTATGAGTCCCCCTTTGGGGGGAGAAGGGCGGGGTATAAATATAGGAAATAAATAAATAAATAAATAACAGGGTTGGGAGTACAATACCTTTATAAACAAGCCCCTTGTCCTCAAACACTCTGTGCTTCATTTGGAAAAATGCTGAACTCACAGAGCTCAGGCGGTGCTGTATTTTGGTGTCAATGTTGACTTTTGTGGGGAGGTGGCTGCCAAGGTAGCAGAAGTGGTCAACATTTTCTAATATTACACCATTAAGCTGTATTTCTGGCATTGCAGAGGTATTGGCTGGTGCCTTTTGCTGGAAGAGCACTTTGGTTTTCTCGATGTTCAATGGAAGTGTAATAAGGTCTTGATTCATTTTAAAGAGCTACACTGGATATAAATGCCCAATATAATCCACCATTCCGCCATAGGCATCAGAGAGAATCCTGTGCAAAGTCCCCAAGCATGGCATGAATGGAAGAGCATCACACTTTCTCTACAAAGTCTACCTATCCCAGACTTCACATGTACATGCAAATGTGTGGATAAATAGTGTACCCTGTTGAAATGAAGGACCTCTGACCAAAGAATACCATAGAGTCTTACTGGAGAAGTGTGTCTATATCTGAGGTTACTAGAGAGAGCAAGCTGTCCTTTCTTTCTTCTCTCCCTCCTGAGTTCATTGAGTGCAAGATATTTGTGCCTTTTTGAACACCATTTGGACCAATGGAAGTAAGCGAAGGACAAATTCAGGTCCCTTCTACACTGCCAGATAATTCAGATTGTCAACGCAGATAATCCACAAAATCGTGGAACCATTCCTTTTGTAAGGCCGCAGTGGGCCCACAAAGAAATTCACACTCACTCCAGGAGTACTGAAGGAAATGCACTTTAATGAGTCTTAACCCGAAGCAGGTAAAGACCGGACTGATCTTTTCCCGCCCATCTGCAACCTTGAACTCCCTGATCCCGCCCCTCCTCCCTGCCTCCCTTTCCCATTGGTTCTTCTTCCGCCATCTCTCCCATCTCTCCCCTTTTTGGCTCTTCTTCCCAGCTCTTTAGGCAACAAAAGGCTCCGGCCAAGATGGCGGCGACGTCACAGTCATTAGGCAACAAAGGACTCAGGCAGCGCTGACACCTTTCCCATTTTGGTGCCCTTTTTGTGGAAGAAAAATATGTCCATGAGGATAAAGGACAGAGACATGGCTTACAACCTATACTCTCTCATTGAAGTTAGCCATGTGTCCTTTGTAGTATTGGAAATCTGCAATCCATCTGTCTAAAGTGGAAAGGATGGGCTCTATGTCTGACTGGATCTACACTGCCATATAATCCTGATTATCAAATCAGATAATCCACATTATCTGCTTTGAACTGGATTATACAAGTCTACACTGTCATATAGGGGCCCCTGGTGGTGCAGCAGGTTAAACCACTGAGCTTTTGAAGTTGCTGACCAAAAGGTTGGCAGTTCAAATCCGAGGAATGGGGTGAGCTCCCGTTGTTAGCCCCAGCTTCTGCCAACCTAGCAGTTCGAAAACATGCAAATGTGAGTAAATAAATAGGTAGTGCATCTGCAGGAAGGTAACAGCACTCCATGCAGTCATGCCACTGGCCACATGACCTTGGAGGTGTCTATGGACAACGCTGGCTCTTCAGCTTAGAAATGGAGATGAGCACCAGAGTCCCAGAGTCGGACGCGACTGGACTTAATGTCAGGGGAAACCTTTACACTGTGATATAATCCAGTTCAAATCAGATAATCTGGATTTTATAGAGCAGTGTAGAAGGGGCCTGGGAGGGTTAGAGGGGGAGAAACTTTTTTTTTAAGCAGCTGGAAAAAAATGGCCAGGAATTAATGATGACGACCCTTCCCATACTGAGGCCTCTTCTACACTACCATATAATCCAGAATATCAAATCAGATAATCCACATTATCTGCTTTGAACTGGATTATATGAGTGTACACTCCCATATAATCCAGTTCAAAGCAGAAAATCTGGATTTTATTTGGCCGTGTCAAAGGGGACTGGGTTGCAGGCTGCGTTAAAATACCAGCTGCCTTTTAATACCTTATTTATCCATTTTGAGAAAGCGGATTCCTTCTTATGAAATGCGTCTGCAAAGGGTAAAGAGATGCACCGTTCTTGTGCCTTGCTTTTTCTTCCCCGTTGACAGAAACCTTGGGGCACATTTTGCTCTTTCGGGAGATGGCATAGTCTTATGGTGCAGGCTGTCATGGCGCATTAAAAACGGACACCGCGCACTGTCTGCGCAAGGACTTTGAGTGTTCGGGGTGACCCTCCCCAGCCCTTCCTGCCAAAACACTCACCTGACATCCAGAAGGCCTTTCGGAATCTGTTTGCAGATTAGCCAGATCTTTCCTTTGCAAAGTCTGGCAGGAACAAGGTGCATCACAGGTCACAAAAGTCACAGCAAGACACACTGGATTTAAGGATGGAGTTGTCAAGACAGGAGCCTACTGCTTGAAGGGTGCATCAAAAAAAGCTATGCGCCAACACCTTAGCATCTATATGGATTTCATGCAGAATGCAATGCATCCTTGGCAGCAGATATGTGGCTTCAGGCATGAAATTCTTGGGGTGAAAGTATGTGCATGCATTATTTTTACTATAGAGTCAGCATGAGAGAGAGAGAGAGAGAGAGAGAGAGAGATTGCTTAACACAGGGCTGTCCAACAGGCGGCCCGGGGCCCGTACACGGCCCCCGAGCCCCTTCCCTCCGGCCCCCTAACTTGTTTTAATAAAATACAAATAAAAAATAAATAAATAAAAAACCTACTTCTGGGTTTAGGCAAGCATCGCGAGACTCGCCAGCCACAGACGGATTTCGAGGGAGGTCGAAATCCGTCTATCTTGCATAGTCTCGCGATAGCTGTCGAAATCTCGGGTCCCGTGGGATTTGCGGCCAGCCTGGGCGCGCGCCTCCTCCTCCCTGCGGCTGCTTCCAGGCCAGCCCCATTCATTCCCTCAGAGAGAGGGAGGAGGGAGTGAGGCAGGGAAAGCCCCTCCTGGCTCCGTCCTCTTCCTGTGGAGGCCCTCGCTTCCCGCCCTGCGGATGGGAGAGCCGCCGCGCCCGGCCTGGGCGGGGCTCTTTGGGGACGGCGTTGGCGCTTCGGCCCTGTGGCGGGGCTCCCGCAGTATGGGTAAGGGCCTGGCTCGAGTGAAAGCGGGACGGTGGGTAAGTGGGGGGGAGGGGTCCCTCAGCGGCGGTTTCCTTGGCGACACTTCCTCCCCCTCCTCCGCGCCCACTCCCCCTTGTTGTGCTGCCTTCCCCCGCGTGCAGGGCGCACCGTGGCTTCCTTTGCGCCTGCCCCCGCGGCTTGTTTTCCCTTCAGGGAGGGAGGGGGCTCTTTGGGCCTCCTCCACTCGCCTCTGGGAAAGGAGGCCCCATCAAGCCCTGCAACGGCATTGAGGTGTTTGGGGTTTTTTTGGTGTGTCCCAATTGGTGTGGACTCAAATAACTCAAAGGTATTAGGAAACATTCCCCCAAATCCACCAGTGTTCCCATTTGGGTATATTGAGTATTCATGCCAAGCGGGGAGGGGCGGAGCCAGGGCAGAGGCAGACCTTTCGCCCCCCAGGTGATCAGTGGCGGAATTCCGGCCCTTGGGCCCTTGGACACAACTGTTCTTAAGACAAGAATTGTTGCCTTAAGAAATGCCAACAAATAGAAAATCATCACCAAGGAAGAGGAGCCTCCGGTGACTCAATGGGTTAAACCCTTGTGCCTGCAGGACTTCTGACCAAAAGGTTTAAATCCTTAGAAAGTGGATTGAGCTCCCTTTGTCAGCTCCAGCTCCCCATATGGGGACATGAGAGAAGCCTCCCACAAGGATAGTAAAACATCAAAAACATCTGTGCATCCCCTGGGCAACTTCCTTGCAGAAGGCCAATTCTCTCACACCAGAAGCGACTTGCAGTTTCTCACGTTGCTCCTGACATGAAAAAAAAAACACCAAGAAAAAGGGATAAAAGAGATCCCAGGTCTCCTAAAGAAAAACATTAAGAAAAGTAAGTAACCTTTGCACACCTATACTCCATAACTGCTACTTTACATGTGAAATAATAATAATAAAAATAATAATAAACTTTATTTATACCCCGCCCCATCTCCCCAATGGGGACTCGGGGTGGCTCACACGAGGCGAAGCCCAAACAACAAATTGCAATAAAATAAAATCAAAACACCAGCCATGAACACAATAAAAAAGATACATATAAATAAAAACAATATACAACTAGAGATCTAAAATCACAAAGACAGGGCGGGGTGCAAGCACATATATGAAACACACTGACACATAAAATCCAAATAATCTGCTTTGAACTGGATTATATGACAGTGTAGAATCATATAATGCACTTGAGATCAGATAATGTGGATTATCTGCTTTGATAACCTGGATTATATGGCAGTATAGATCCATCCAGACATGGATCCCACTGTTTTCTCTTTAGACAGATGGATTGTGGATCTCCAAGAGTTCTTATTTTAAAAGGACATTTTTTTTTTATTTACTCTATCTATATTCCGCTCTTCTCACCCCAAAGGGGACTCAGAGCAGATTACAGTACATATACTTGCAGACAATCCCTGCAGTTCAACATATACATATATTGACGAACAAAGACAAAGAGGCAATTTTTCTGGCAAACTTCTGGCCACCAGGGGGAGCTGACGCACTCCTCATCTCTCTCAGCATTTTCCAGCTTCCCTTGTTGTTCTTCTGCATTCCTTTCAGCGATTCCTGGAGTACTTTATGGCCTCATAAATCAGTCAAAATTCGCCTCCTCCCCACTTAATGTGGTACCTTTATCTCCTACTTGACAAATGAACTGTCTTTCGGGCTGCAACGGTCAACAGCAGGCTACACTTAAGGTCGAGCACCCATCCCGACCTGGGCAGGCCTCAAACTCATGACCTACAGGTCAGAGAGATCTTATGCAGCTGACACTTAGCCAGCTGCGCCACTTCCCAGTGACCAATTTACAAAATATACTCATGGCCAAAATATGGCCAACTTACAAAATATATTCATTGGAGAGTATATTTTGGAAGTTATGTCTCTGCCCTGAAACCTCACTTATATATTTTCTTCCCCAAAAAGGGCACCAAAAGGGGAAAAGAAATGCTTCCACAATTTTCCCACATTCAAGAAGAAACCGGTTACAATAGACAAGAATTAGGGGCATAAACAGGCAGAGAGATGAGTGGAGAAATGAATGCCTTCCTCCAAATTAAGTTTTTTTCATTCCCCAGATTTCTAGCATTGCAATCAATTAAGATGTCAGCTGTGTGGTTTAGGCACCACTCTGGACTCAAACAATGTTGGATCAGGACCACTTGGCATGAATACTCAATATGCCCAAATAAAAATTGCAGGAGATTAAAAACATCCGCTGAGCTGTTTAGGCATCCAGAAGAAAGAGCGGGGAAAGACACCATGGGAATGCAAACACAGCAAATGGGCGGGTTTAAATGTCAAGTGATTTTCAACTTCTCTCTGTTTGCAAAGCAAGACATTTGAGGACTGAAGGAAAATCTTGTGGGTGGGACAGAATTCTTATCTGGAGAGGCAATGCCCTCATTTTGGTTGTAACCCTATAGGATTGTCAGAGGCCCCTCTACACTGCCCTATATCCCAAAATCTGATCCCAGATTATCTGATTAGTCCAAATTATCTGGCAGGGGAGACTCATATAATCCAGTTCAAAGCCAATAATCTGGGATCAGATCCTGAGATATAAGGAAAGTGTAAAAGGGGCCTTAAAAACTGGACTGAGCTCCTGTACCTTTCCTGTTTCCTCGGGCCCCTTCTATACTGCCACATAAAATCCAGATTATCAGTTTTGAACTGGATTATATGGCAGTGTAGACTCATATAATCCAGTTCAAAGCAGCTAATGTGGCTTATCTGCTTTGATAATATGGATCTTATGGCAGTGTAGAAGGGGCATCAGAATGTTACCTGAGCTGGATCTACGCTGTAATATAAATTCCAGATTACATGTTTTGAACTGGATTTTATCGCAGTGTAGACTCATACAATTCAGTTCAAAAAAGATAATGTGGATTATCTGTTTTGATCATCTGGAGGCCCTTCTACATTGCCATATAATCCAGATTATCAAATCAGATAATACGCATCTGCTTTGAACTGGATTACATAAATCTACACTGCCATATAATCCGGTTCAAATTTGATAATCTGGATTTTATATGGAAGTGTAGAAGGGGTCATAATTACATGGCAGTATAGATGCAGCCTCAATCTACACTGCCATATCCAGCCGTAGATGGGGCCTGGCTGTAGATTTAACTCTCCTAGCCAGCCTATTCAAATCCATTTTCTCTGCAATTCTGGGCACCGCAATTGAAGGGAGATGTTGACTCTAAGCTGGAATGTGCCCAGAGGAGGGTGAGTAAAATGATCAAGTGTCTGGAGAACAAGCCCTATGAGGAGTGGCTTAAAGAGCTGGGCATGTTTAAGCCTGAAGAAGAGAAGGCTGAAAGGAGACATGATAGTTATGTATAAATATGTGAGAGGAAGTTATAGGGAGGAGGGAGCAAGCTTGTTTTCTGCTGCCCTGGAGACTATGATACAATGGAGCAATGGCTTCAAACTGCAGGAGAGGAGATTCCACCTGAACATGAGGAAGAACTTCCTGATTGTAAGAGCTGTTCAGCGGTGGAACTCTCTGCCCCGGAGTGTGGTGGAGGCTCATTCTTTGGAGGCTTTTAAGCAGAGGCTTGATGGCCATCTGTCAGGGTGCTTTGAATGCAATTTGCCCTCATCTTGGCAGAATGGGGTTGGACTGGATGGCCCACAAGGTCTCTTCCAACTCTAGGATTCTATGATTCTAAGGCTCGTGGCGTAAGAATAAATACAAATAATATCCCTATGCACAACTGAAAGAAAGGGCAATATGTGGTCCTCCATTTTTTTGGTGCACTGCCAGTGTCATGATGCCTCTCCACCAATGCTAGCCCAGGACTGATGGGAGTTGCAGTGCAATAAGAATGGAAAAGCCACATATTATTCAGCTAACAGCTTCTCTTTCTTGGTTGTAAAAAGTGGGAATCAGAACCTAGTTAGTGTGTTTGGAAAAGTGTGGCATTCTTTCTTTTTTTTTTCTGCAAACGTCTCTCTTTTTGACATAAAATGTCAGGATCTGATTCCGGGAGAAACAAGGGGGGATTGTTCATAGGTCAGAAGCACGATGGAGGGACGTTGACGCGCAAGCGGCATCCATCGCATCTTGACTTCGCCACACATTTCAGATTCAAGGAGAGGTTAGCAAAGTTCATTTTTCATTATCCCAGAAATCCTGGGAGTTATTATTACAAGTCTTCCAGTACTTTGTGAAGAAATAGGAAAAAATTGATGGGATCAAAAATGTTAATATCTTAATTAATACCTTTAACCAAGACAGATTGGCAGAACATAACTCTGAGAATATTGATTCAGAAAGTGTCGCGCAACAGTTTTTGGAGTCGTAAATCCTCTTCAGCAGAATAAAAAGTAATGGCTGCCTTACAGCAAACCTACAATTCCCTGTACATCTATACACACTAGGGCTGTTTCCGAATTTCGGATGCTTCTGAATTTCAGACTTTTTTTACCTACTTCCGACTTTTGAAGCAATTTCGAGAGCAGCCCTCCCAACAGGAATTCCGAATGTCATTTCCGAATTTTCTTGCTGATTGCTCATTGACTGATGGCTAACAGCTGACTCTCCCTTCTGCTGATTTTTTTTTGTCCATTTTTGAAAGCGGACGCCATTTTTGAAGACTTCTGAATTTCGGAAATATTTCCAAATCAATTCTGACATTTTTATGAAAAAAAATCAGAAGTCTATCACATCCAAAGCTAAATCGCAATCAACATCCAAATCGACTTTTGAAGTACTTTTTAAAATTTGGAAACAGCCCTAATACACACAATAAAAGTGGAAATGTTTATCTATGTGTGTGTGGTTGGGTGTCCACTTACACAGACAGGCTCCCACTTCCATGAATAGCTCTAGCTCTCACTCCTCAGGGGACACCAAAGGCCCTTCCTCCAATGACATTGCAGGTTATAGAGAGTGCCGTAAACTTGTACAAGAGTCCTTCCAATGTCCTCCACCAACACAACACTGCCCACCACCCAAGTGAAGGCTTTCCTATGGAAACAATTTCATCCTTGATTTTCTGTGTTTCTTCTACCCCCCATAGACATCCCAGCGTTTCTGACTCTCTCCATTGGTGTGGCATTTACATGACCCTGCCCACTGCCCCTCCCATAACCCTTTCCTATTCTTTCCTATAATAAAATTATGGCACACGGCAAACAGAGGAATTGATCAGCAACTGAACATACTAGACAGGTTGTGGAAAATTCACCATGATTTCTAGGAGTTGTAAGCACTGGGATGTATAGCTCTCACCTCTGAACTCCACCAATGATGGATCTGGAACTAATGGGCTTGACCGACTTACCGGTCAAGCTGGTTGCGGGGCAGCGCCATCTTCTTGCCTCAGGGGGCTTCTCCCCCCCCCCCCAGAAGCCTCCGTGGTGGCAAGAAGGTTCCCGCCACACATGCCGGCTGGCCAATGAGGAGGCTGGCTCCGCCCTGCCTCCTCCCTGACTGCTAAATCCTTGAGGAATGTCCGGCCCATCTGTGAGGAAAGGATGTTTAGAAAGGTAGCTTCCTCCCAGGCAGCTTACTTAGACTGGCTGCCCTGTTGGGGACTACTCGACGCCGAAGAACTTCCCTCCCAGGCGCCACATGTGGAGGCAGTCTTGTTTTTTCCTCCCACCCTCCCTACTCAATGCTTAGCTTGTTGGTGTATGTTGTTACCCTGCACTTTATTGTTGCTTTGTTCTTTGTTTTACGCTTTGTTATGTTCTTTGTTGCAACTCTGTGTTTGGCATGTGGCGTGTGGCATGGCCCCTGGATCAGGCTGGCTTATCGCCCCTTGGTTGTAAGGGGGATAACGCCCAGGCCCCCTGGGGTGCTGAGTTTCCGTGGATGGCATTGGGCCGCTCGCACCCAGGCTTGCAAACACCTATGGACTTTCGTGGGGGCTGTCCTTCCCTGATCCAGGATCCATGCGAGGCCGCCAACCCTATGTTCCTGTTTTTCAATAAATTGAGTTGTGGCCAATTTTATCCAACCAACTGTGTCGGCATGTTGTTCTTGGTGTGTCACACTTGCACACACAACTTGGCGCACAGAACACCCATTACCAACAAAACATACTGGAGGTCTTTGGAGGGTTTTATAAGAGTTGTAGTTCACCTACATCCAGAGAGCACTGTGAACCCAAACACTGATGGATCTGGACCAAACTAGGCACACATAGCTGATATGCCACATTTGATTACTTGAATGGGTTTGGGGGAAACTGGCCTTCCTTTCTGGGAGTTGTAGTTCACCCACAACTAGAGAAACTGTGACCTCCACCGATGATGGTCCTGGACCAAACTTGCTACACAGAACCCACATGACCAACTGAATCTGCTAAGGGAGGGGAGTTTGAGGGAACTGACTCACCATGGAAGGAGTTGTAGTTTACCCTACAGCCAGAGAGCACACTGCCCCCCACCAATGATGCATCTAGAGCAGGCCTGTCCAACAGGTGGCCCTGGGGCCGGATCCGCCCCCCTAGCCTGTTGGACATGGCCCCTGCTATGCCCCCAGCCGCCATTTTTAAATTTAAAAAAATTCTAATTTTTTTTTTAAAAAATGGCGGCCGGGGGGGAGGGGGAGGCAGGGCAGGGAGGAGGAAGAGAGCTAGCTCCTCCTCCCTGCACCGCCCCCTCCGTCCCTCTCTCCGTGCCGAAAAGGAGGAGTAGGCGGCGCCAAGGGCAGCGCGTCACAGGCCTGGCGTGACGCGCTGCCCTTGGCGCCGCCTACTCCTCCTCAGCGGCTCCCCGCCCTTCCTAGGGTGGGGAGCCGCCAGAGAAGAAGGCGGCACCAAGGGCAGCGCGTCACAGGCCTGGCGTGGTGCGCTGCCCTTGGCGCCGCCTACTCCTCCTTTTGGCGGCTCCCCCGCCCTTCCTAGGAGGGGAGGCCAAAAAAGGAGTAGGCGGCGGCAGGGGCAGCGCGTCACGCCAGGCCTGTGACGCGCTGCCCTTGGCGCCGCCTTCTGCTCTCCCTCCTCCTCTTTCCCGGGCGCCGTGCCTTTCCCGGGCGCCACGGAGCTCGGGACAGCCGCGGCGCCCGGGAAAGAGGAGGAGGAGGAGGGAGAAATCTCCCTCCTCCTCCTCCTCCTCTTCCTCCTCTTTCCCTGGCGCCATGGCGCCCAGGAAAGAGGAGGAGGAGGAGGGAGACTGACAGCTTTAGGAGGGGCGGGGCCTGGGCTGAGGCGGGCCCTGGGGCGGGCCCTGGGGGCTTGGGGCGGGGCTTGGGGCGGGGCCGAGCGGCCCCGAGCTCAACAGTGACAACTATTCCCGCCCTCGGCCCGGTAGAAGTTGGACAGCCCTGATCTAGAGCAAACTTGCCCAACATAACAAACTGTAAGTACTGATGGAGTTTCTCAGGGTTAACCTGGTATGATGTGAGTTGTAGTTCACCCACAACCTTATGGATTTTGTACATATTTAAAAATGGCCTTGTCAAATCACCGGGTACCCAAGCTAGTTCATAAACAAATGCCATTAAGCTCAGAGGGCATTTGTTGCCAGGTAAGTGGGAATAAGATTGCAGTCTTAAGAATTTTCAAATCCCAATTATTTCCATAAGGGAATTCAACATACAGTTAAACTTTCTTCCATGGAAAGCAAAATAATAATAATAATAATAATAATAACAACAATATAAAACTTTATTTATATACCACCCTATCTCCCAAAGAGGACTCAGGGCAGCTTCCAACATAAGGCAAAACATTCAATTGCCAGAAGAGAAAACCATACAAACAAATTAAAATAGACATCATAAAACATACACAAAATTGAAAAACCAGTTTCATTATAACTCCATCAAATGGATCCTAAATTCCAATGGCCAGAATTTCACATTTCCAATGGCCAACTCTGAAAGGCATAGGCAAGGGCTAGTGCAACAAGGTGTCATAGGGTCACGGAAATGAGTAAAGTGCAGAGCAGGGTCCTGGCTGATGGCCAAAGGAAGGACCCAGGGACTAATCAGTTCTCAAAGACCTACTCTAAAAGTGCCATCCTTTAACACATTGTTCGTAGCTGACCACTTCTACGTTGCTTAAATAGTAGAAAACATTGTAAAGGGCAATTTCCCCTTTATAATATATTCACTAATGTGTGTGTTATTGTTCTGTGCTTTCAAGTCATTTCCAACTTATGGCAACCCAAAAGTAGCCACAGTCATTGAAAGGTGGGTGCTAGCTGTGGTAAAGAAATGCATGAACCCCTGAGCATATCTTTGCAAGGTCAATCAACAAATCAATGACATCTTACAAATTGTAGGAAGCTAGCTTGGAGACTTACGCATAGCTCTTTCTTCTTGCACATAGCTGTTTTCTCACACAAAGAATTTGCACCATTTGCACTAAGCTTGTGCGCAGATCCGTTTTAGCCATTTTCCTTTGGCCAATCCGGCTTCTTTGGCATGGTTGGATGGCTGTAACGGCAAGAGCCCAACCACCACAGTTTCCCATTCATAACGGGACCACATGACAGCCGATCACGGCTCCTTCTCCCCTTTTCGAGAGCACGCGGCCCACAAAAGAGGTTGCCGCCTCGTGCTCCTCCTCACATGGGGTTTCTTACTCAAGCTGTGTCTGGTTTCTTAACCCTGTTGCTGAAACCCAGGCTCCCTCGAAGGGAAGAAAAGAAAGGGTCCCAGGAACATAAAGGGGAGCCTTGTAAGTTCCCCATGGCTGCCAATGGGGTGGATCTAGCCATATTTTTTCGGATGCAGACAGAAAAATGCTATCCGGCTACCGGCCCGTTTTCAGCAGGTGTGCAAAAACGGATATAGGGGTCTACCAGAATCCGGCCAGAAAAAATGGATTGAGGTTCAGCCAAAATGCACAAGCCTAATTTGCACCATAGAGATTATCAATGAACAATAATAATAATAATCTTTATGTGTACCCCGCCACCATCACCCCAAAGGAACTCAGGGCGCCTCACAGAAGCACTCCAAGTGCCACACGCAGACAACAATACATATGCACAAACACAATGACACAAGTACAATCTATAGTGCATAAAGAATCTCATCGATAAAATCACAAAAATTTGAAAACCATAACATTCCTAAAAAGCAGTGGAAACTGCGGGCCGGTTATCTATCATAACAATCAATCAAAGTGCGGACCAGTACTATCAATGATTCAACACATTGGCCATGGATTACTCAGAATCAAAAGCCTGTCTGAAAAGCCATGTTTTTAGACTCACTCAGAAGGCCTGAAGAGAGGGGACTCATCTAATTTCTTTAGGGAGGGTATTCCAAAGCCAGGGAGTCACCACCAAGAAGGCCCTCTCTCTTGTCCCCCCCAAACATGCCTGAGAAGGTGGTGGGACTGAGAGAAGGGCCTCCCCAGCAGATATTAATGGCCATGCCGGTTCGTAGAAGGAGATGTGGCCTCAAAGACAGGTTGGACCCCAAGCATATGACTGAGGCAAGCTTGTTCATAAAGTAAAGCCATTGCACACTGTTCCAGGAGACAACCCTCTTTTTAAAATCTGATTTCTTTTAACATTTGAACTTTTAAAATAAGTTTAAAAGGGATATTTCTTGGTTAGAGTGGCAGGAGGGATAGGCAGTGAATTGCTCTTCCTGCCTTATCTGAAGTGAAACTCTTTGGTTTCAGAAGGAACGACTGCCTCTTAACATACTGAAGTATCACTGACATAATTCAAAGAAGACAACTTCCACAATATTGTTTCTCCTTGAAATATCAGGTCAATTTCATGGTTTCTTTCTTTTTAGTCAAATCACATCTCTAGTATATCTCTCTCCATATTATTACACCATTATTTCAATCGTGTCATGGCAAATTTTGATATAAAGAAGCTCATAATGGCAGTCCTTGTAGCGACACCCCAGGAGAGTATAAAATGCAGGCAGTGGTGTTGATTTATAGCAACTCAGTTCTAGCAGCTTCCACTTTCACCCGCTCTATGTCTTTCGAAACATATGGTGCCCATTAACACCTCCAAATACTTTGCACCAAAACAGGGTACAGCTCACCCAATGATATACTGTTACTGAAAGAACCAGGTTTATCCCAGGAAAATTACAATATATAATATGATTTTTTTGTTCCTGGGTTATAAATGTACTTTCCTAATTGGTTCTATCATAAAAACATGGAAAAATTCGATTGGCATGGATATTTAGTTTATAACAGATTTAACCAAGTTAAAAAAATTAATCATATTATAAAAGTGGCCCTATTTAAAGTCTGGAATAAATATAAAAATCAAATTTACTTGAAAATACCCATATGGGTATCCCCAATTGAAGCATTTCAAATAAAAGATTTATATAAAGAATATTAGCCCACATACAAAGATCCTCTGAAAAAAGTAGGAATGAACATATATTTGAGAAGTCAAGATGAATTAGAGCAGGGGTGCTCATTAGGTAGAACGCAATCTACTGGTAGATCGCGTAGGGCGTCCTGGTAGATCACAGGCAGGGCGGGAGGAAGGCTCAGTCACACCCAGCAGGCTCCCGACGCTGCCCAGGTGCAGAAGGAGGGTGGACTGGATGGCCCTTGGAGGTCTCCTCCTATTCTAGGAACCCATTATTATTATTATTATTATCAGAGGCTGAATGGCCATCTGTGAGGAATGCTTTGATTGTGTTTTTCCCTTATGGCAGGAGGTTGGACTGGATGGCCCTTGGAGGTATCCTTCTACTCTAGGAACCTGCTGTTGTTGTTACTATTAGTAGTAGTAGTAGTAGTAGTAGTAGCAGAGGCTGAATGAATATTATCATCATTATTATTATGAATAAATTCAGGGGCTTATTATACTCACATTTAATTGAATTCAGTCTTAAAATATATTATATGGCTCTCACTGAAATAAATTTCCAAATATTTATGCTTTTATGGCTCTCTGAGTAGTGGGTAGGTAGATCATTTTGACTTGGTTGTTTTATAAGTAGCTCGGATGCTGAAAAAGTGTGAGCACCCCTGAATTAGAGAATTGGAATCTAAATTAGTTCCAATACAACCAGATGAAATAAAGAGTTGCTGAAGACAACAAATTAGGATGGGAATGGACAGCTCGTAAGAAAGAGACAGTATTATTACAATCTGAAAAAAACAGAGAGTAAAATCTACAAATACATATTAATGATAAGTTATGGGGGGGACGGGACCCAGTGAAGGATTATATGCAGAAATGGGCTGCTAATATAGGTTACAATTTACCATTAGAAGAATGGGAAAAATCTGGAGAGTTAAACAAAAATACACATGTGCATACTGTCTGAAACAAAACATGCTGAAAATGATATATAGATGGTAATGCTAGCTATTCTAGCTAAAATATACAAAAATAACAACTCAAATTTCTGGAAATGCCAACAAGAGAAATGTACTTTCTTCCACCAATGGTAGACATGTAAAATAGTGAGAAAATATTGGAATAGGGCAGTGTTTCCCAACCAGTGTGCCGTGAGCGATCATCAGGTGTGCCGTACCCTTTCTTCCCCCTTCTGCCGAACACTTTTTCTTCTCCACTCGGGCTCCCTTCTTCCCAGCCTCGCTTTCCCTCGCTTTGCTATGGGGTAAGTCTGCGCAGTAGCGCTCGCATGGGTCACGTCTTCCTCCCCGAACACGCTCACGCTGCCCCCTCGGATCAAAATGGCAGCAGAAGCGGCAGTGTAGAAGAAAAAGTAAGTGTTCAGCAGGGGGGGGGGGGCGCCAAGGGGAAGGGGGAGGAAGAAGTCTCTGTCAAAAGCTGGCATGGGCAAACTTTGGCCCTCTGGGTGCTTTGGACTTCAATTCCCACCATTCCTAGCAGCCTCAGGCTCTTTTCCTTTTTTCCCCCTCAGCCATTTAAGCAGGAAAGGGCCTCAGGCTGTTAGGAATGGTGGGAGTTGAAGTCCAAAGCACCCAGAGGGCCAAAGTTTGCCCATGCCTGTTTTAGGGACTTTAAAGTGGTGAGCCTCCTTCCAACATTGTGATTCTGGGTAGAAAACAAACAACAACATAACATAACATTGTTTGAGTCCACAGTGCTCTCTGGGTGTCGGTGAACTACAACTTCCAAACTCAAGGTCAATTCCCAAGCAAACCCTTTCAGTACTTTCTGTTGGTAATGAGAGTTCAATATGCCAAGTTTGGTTCAATTCCATTGTTGCAAAGAGTTCAGGATGCTCTTTGATTGTGTGTTAACTATAAATCCCAGAAACTGTAACTCCCAAATGTCAAGGTCTATTTTCCCTAAACTCCATCTGTGTTCACATTTGGGCATATTGAGTATTCATGCCAAGTTTATTTTATTTATTTATTTATTTATTATTCAAATTTGTGAGTCGCCACTCCCAGGTGGCTCGGGGCGACTTACACCAAAATTCAGGATTAAAAACAGAATAAAAACACCATAAAACACATAAAAACACAGTAAAACACAGTAAAATACACAAGTACGATACACAGCAAGCTGGTGGCACAGGTGTGTGTAACTACATCGGCATACACAATGCAAGGAGGCAGAGTAGCCTACAAATCTCAGCATTAATACCCAAAGGCCTGCCGAAACAGGAGGGTTTTGCAAGCCTTCCGGAATGCCACTAAGTCCGTAAAGACACGGACTCCGGAAGGCAGTGCGTTCCACAGGGTGGGGCAATTATTGAGAAGGCACTCCGTCTTGTGGCCGTCAGGTGGTATATTTTAACGCTGGGCACCTCTAGAAGTTGACCCACCTCTGAACGTAGTGGCCTAGCAGGACAGTATGGGATAAGGCAGTCCCTAAGGTACACTGGCCCCAGACCGTTCAAGGACTTAAAGGTCAGTACCAGCACTTTGAAGGCGATCCGGTGTTGGCTGGTCGATCCGGTGACGACCAGCCAACAGTCTAGCTGCCGCATTCTGGACCAGCTTCAGTTTCTGTATCAGTGACAAAGAAAGGCCAACGTAGAGAGCATTACAGTAGTCCAGTCTCAAGATGACCATGGCTTGGACCACTGTGGCTAGGTCGTGGCGGGAGAGTTAGGGAGCCAGCTTCCTTGCCTGATGGAGATGAAAGAAAGCAACTCGACTGATGGCGGAGATTTGTGTCTCCATCGTCAGTCGAGAGTCCAGAGTGACGCCAAGACTTTTAACTGTCAACGACGGACATAATGTCACGCCGTCCAGGAGAGGAAGCTGGATCTCCACCCCACCCGGATGACCCAACCACAGGATCTCCATCTTAGCTGGATTCACCTTCAACCTACTGGCTCGCAGCCATCCAGTAACGGCTTCAAGGCACAGATGGAAATTATCAGGCACGGTTCCGGGCCTGCCCTCCATCCTCAGAATGAGCTGGGTGTCATCAGCATATTGGTGACACACCAGCCCAAAACTACGGACCAGCCGAGCAAGTGGTCGGACATAGATGTTAAATAATAGAGGGGACAGGATTGCCCCCTGGGGAACCCCACAGCAAAGTGGGGAACCCCCAGAGACATTCCCCCCCTCTTCACTCACTGCGAGCGGTTCCGGATCCAACATTGTTTGAGTCCACAGTGCTCTCTGGATATAGGTGAACTACAGCTCCAAAACCCAAGGTCAATGCTCACCAAACTCTTATTTATTAATTATTTATTTATTATTCGGATTTACTAGACCGCCCCTCCCCAAGGCTCAGGGCGGTTTCCAACACAATAAAATTAGACAAACAGCCTAAAAATATCATAAAAACATTCCTAAAAACAATCACATATGTCATAAAACTTCCTTCTTATATATTGTACCCTAGGCTTAACTGGACCTTAGTAACCCACTCACGACACAGTCTCTGCGGTTAAATGCTTTATTTAGAATAAATGTTATAGAAAAGGTAAAAGTAAAAATCAATAGAAACAATAAAAGGTCAAAAAGCAGTCTTCAACTGACAGGCAAGTCTCTGGAAGTTGCATCGGACAATGTCTCTGGAAGTTGCAAAGGATAAAGTCTCTTGATGCCAAAGGACAAAAGCTTGATGCCACAAAGGCCCGACAGGCCCGATAGCCCGACTTGGTAACAAGGTCCCCACGGCTAGGCGGACCTCCCTGGTCCCCTCAGTGGAGCTTGGACAAGGTAGTTCAAAAGTTGGCACGAGATAAAGACTGAAGTCCTGCTTGGGCCTTTATAGGGTTGTCTCTACCTAACTCCGCAATGCGCTGACTTCTCCTGGGCCTTCCCACGGGAACAGAAAGGGACTCTTTCATTTCTCTCCTATCTGCAGACTTCTGGAATTCCATCTCGTTAGTTGGGACAGCTGTGGAAAAGGGAGGCTGCGAGCTGACTCGGCTCCAAGTGTTATTATGGGAAAGGGCCACGCTGCGCTTCTCTTTGACCCGCTGGGGCCCTGTCGAGGGAAGCGGCTGAGCCTGGCTTTCGGGCCTCTCTGCCTTCTTGCTAGGGACATGGCAGCGGTTTGGTTCACCGGAACCGTGCTGGGGTGTGACATTATAGTATTTTTTCTTGGTTATGGGAGTTCTGTGTGGGAAGTTTGTATCTTTCTGCCATTCCTGCCAGAATATCTATGTTGTGTTCATCGAAACAGGTCCAGGTTTCACACTGAGTGTATAAATACATTTTAAAACATATTATTAAGTGTCATTTTATTTATTTAAAACATATTACTGTGTTCACAAGAGCCAATGGCACAGTGTCATTTTGTGTCATTTTGGTTGGTGGTGTGCCCCAGGATTTTGTAAATGTAAAAAATGTGCTGCGGCTCAAAAAAGGTTGAAAAACACTGGAATAGAGTACATAAAATAATTCAAGAAATACTTGAAATTGATATTACAATAAAACCCGAGTTTTATTTTTTAAATATTACAGGAATAAATATAGGTAAAGAAGTAGAAAAACTATTAACCTTCCTTACTGCCGCAGCAAGGATCACGCTAGCAAGATATTGGAAATCATCTGAAATTCCAAGTGAAGAAGAATGGCTTCTTAAGACATTAGAAATTGCAGAGATGGATAAACTGACTACTCTATTAAGATATAATTCCTTGAAACAATTCAACGAGACTTGGATGCCTTTTGTGAGATATGTTAAAAATAAGAATATAAGCTTGAAAGGACTTTATATATAATGTACCAAGCTTTTTATGTTAACCAGAAATAATGATATAATCGTTGTAGCAAGATGTGAAGTCAACATTTTATCCTTATCAAAAAAAATTCTTTTCTTTCCTTTTTTCTTTCTCCTCCCTCTTCCCATGCCCCTCCCCACCCTCTCCCTCTTGTTTAGATGTATTGTTGCTTTCTGTTTTTATATGTGTGTTCTTTTTGATGTTTAATAAAGTATTTTAAAAATATTTTTTAAAACATGGAAAAAGTTTATGAAACTGCAAAAACTTTTTTTTGGTGGGACATCCTGTGGCACATTTTGCAATAGATTTTCAATGGCTATTTCATCATAGAGTCTCAAGCAATTCAACCTAGTTTGTAGCAGCCACTAGAATGAAGTTTCTGGAGTAGAACAACTACTTTCAAAGTAAGGACCACGCAATTAAACAGGAAATAATGCTTTCAAACCAGGAACAGCATTTTTTTCCAAAATGTTCAAATTTTGCTACATAGCGCTATGGAGATGATTCCAGCTAAGCTCAGAGCACCCCATGACCACTTAAAGCACAGCTTTCCAAACTTTTCATGTTGATGACATGCTTTTTAGGTGTGCATCCTTTCGCAACATGGTAATTCAGCTTTATTAGCATGTCTGAGGTTAAACCAACACATTATAAGAGTTTCACACAATAGGGCTCATATTATATATCCTGTTTCATATAATCATTACCATAATGTATTTTTTTCCCTTTACACTCCCTTTATGACAATTGTTTCTTGTCTAGTTTCCTTTATAGCTGCTCCATGTGGTTCTTCACAAACATCATTGTCAAGACATTTTCGTTTTCATTTTAACGATAATTACTGAAACTAAATCAGCAAATTCTCATCGATTGAACAGCCCTACTAAATAGTATTAACGACAGACACAAATGTGAGTGGTGTGGCCAGTGAGACTGGCCAGTGAGATTCACATTCAAGTTGCCAGTAACTCATGAAACCAACTAGGTAAACCTTGGGGTTACTGCCTCTCAACTTTGCCAGCTCACAGGGTTGTTTGAAGCAAAAGCCTTGTTCTTTTCCTTGAGCTTATTGGAGGAAAGGCAATATAGACAAGAAACTCAAGTGTGTGTGTGGTGGGGGGGGGCATAGGTTTATGTCGGTATGTATGTATTATAGTACAAGTCCAATGCTAGGTGAAGTGGCCCTCTGTGATGTCACTACTAAAGAAAGTGACATGTATAATATCTGGGAGGGAGGGAGGATGAAAAGGTAAAGAAGGAAAGAAGGAGGGAGGGGAGGGGAGGAGAAGGAAGGAAAAGGAAGGAAGAGACAGGAAAAGGTATGAGGGGAAGAGAGGAAAAGAGAAAGCAGAGATGAAGGCAGGGGAGGAGGAGAGGAAGATGATTTCAGTTTTAATTAATGTGTTGTCTAAGACTTTCGTGGCCAGAATCACTGGGTTGCTGTGAGTTTTCCAGGCTGTATGGCCATGTTCCAGAAGCATTCTCTCCTGACGTTTCACCCACATCCATGGCAGGCATCCTCAGAGGTTGTGAGGTTGTCCTGATTTTAGAGTTTTTTAATACTGGTAGCCAGATTTTGTTCATTTTGATGGCTTTCTCCTTTCTGTTGAAATACCGTTTACCAGGAGTAGGGAACCTACGGCTCGGGAGCCAGATGTGGCTGTTTTCATGATTGCATCTGGCTCTCCCTCTTCCTTCCTTCCTTCCTTCCTTCCTTCCTTCCTTCCTTCCTTCCTTCCATTTCCTTCTTTCCTTCCTTCCTTCTTTCCCATTTCCTTCTCTCCTTCCTTTTCCCTCCCTCTCCCCTCCCTTCTTTCCTCCATTCTCCCTCTTCCTTCCTTCCTCTTCCTTCCTTCCTTTCTCCCCTTCACCCTTCCTTCTCCTTCTCTCCTTCTTTTTCCCTCCCTCTCTCCCCTTCCTTCTTTTCTCCATTCTCCCTCTTCCTTCCTCTTCCTTCCTTTCTTTCTCCCCCTTCACCCTTTCCTTCTCTCCTTGTTTTCCCTCCCTCTCTCCCCTTCCTTCTTTCCTCCATTCTCCCTCCCTCTTCCTTCCTTCCTTCCTTCCTCTACTATTCTTTTTCCCCAAGTCTTCCTTTCCTTGTCCTTCCTTTCTTATCTCTCCCCTTCTTTCTTTTCTTCTTTCCCCTTCATTATTTTACTTTTTCCTGACTCCTTTCTTTTCCCCACCCTTTCCTTTCCTCCCTTCTCATTTCCTTCTTTCTTTTACTCTCCTTGTCTCTCTCCTGCTTTTCTTTTCTTCTTTTTCCATAGTTTGTTTTTCTTTCTTCCTCTCCCCTCCCTCCTTTATTTCCTCTGTCTTTCTTTCTCTTCCCCTTCTCTTCCTTCCTGAGCATGCCTTTTGCAGAGTCAGGTCTGAAGTGTCCTGTCATTCTGCCGGGGGAAATCCTTTTCTCATAGTATGTATGTATATACTCACATTTAGTTGAATTCAGTCTTAAAATATATTATATATTACACAGTATATGGCTCTCACTGAAATAAATTTCCAAATATTTTGCTTTTATGGCTCTCTGAGTCAAAAAGGTTCCTGACCCCTGCCGTATACCATACAGCTGTGGACAAGTCTATATAGGGACCACCAAATGCAGCAATTATCCAAACACGAATCAAGGAACATGAAAAGAACAGCAGACAAATTCAGCCAGAGAAGTCAGTCATAGCAGAGCACTTGATGAACCAACCTGGACACAGCCTATTATTTGAGAACACAGAAACGCTGGGCCACTCTCACAACCGCCATGTCAGGCTACACAAAGAAAACATTGAAATCCACAAGAAGCATGTGGACAATTTCAACAGAAAGGGGAAAATCATGAAAATGAACAAAATCTGGCTACTAGTATTTTTTTAAAAACCTCTACAATCAGAACAGTAAATAAAGAACAACACTCTGACAACAGGGGAATCCCAGACAAGAAACAACCAGGGCCAGCTAATCACTTCCCAACAAAGAATTCTCCAGGCAGGAAGCAGCCATGCTTTGAAGCTACAAGTCTATTCAGTACTAAGCAAGGTGATCAATTGCAACATTTACACTTGCCTCAAACAGACAAGAGTAATCCCTCCCACATTTCACAGATGTATAAACCCACTTGCCTTGTTTCAGCAGACCTCACAATCTCTGAGGATGCCTGTCTTGGATGTGGGTGAAACGTCAGGAGAGAATGCTTCTGGAACATGGCCATACAGCCGGGAAAACTCACAGCAACCCAGATTTCAGTTTTGGTTCTCAATGAGCAACAATATATTGCATGAGCTATCTTTATTTTACTGCAAACAATTTGGAGGTAGCTTTGTCTTCAGTGGGCAGTTTAGCATTACAAAAGGCCTACATCAGTTGGAAATGAAAGCTGCTAGAACTGGGTTGATATGGATCGATACCACTGTCAGCATTTTCGCAATGTCCTCATTACGAGCTTCTTTGCATCAAAGTTGTCTGTACAAGACTGATATAATGGCATAATAATGATGAGGAAAATATTAGAGACGGTTTTCCCCTTGAGCTCTCTCTACAGATATTTTTCTGGTGCCTTTCTGAAGACCTCAGAGTTAGAGAAATTCTTCTGATGGCGAGACTGTACAAGTAACAGCATACAGGATTGAACCCTGGAAGGAGAAATGGGGTATGGTGTTATTTTAAGCACAAGGCCAATCATTGCTCTTGGACAGGGTTTCTTTTTTACGCCTTGCTTGTTGGCACAGATCCATGCCCCGGTGCCACTCTCTCCTCCAGAGTGCTTATGGCCTCCTGCCGTTCCAACAGGGAGATCAATAGCCACAACAGGCATTGCTTGTCCTGGATGGCTGCCCAGTCCAGTTATTACTCTGTCTGACTTCAAAGTGAGACAAACATACCGTGGGCAGAATCCACTAAGTGCCATTCCTCCACAATCCTCTTTAATCTGAACTGAAATGTTGGAAAAAGCCAGGGAGTAACTTTCCCCAGCAGGAGGCTGGTTGGGCGCCATCCAAGATCTGCTCAGCAAGACCAGTACAGACTGTCCCTAAGTTATGAACAAGCTTGGTTCTGTAGGTTTGTTCTTAAGCTGAATTTGTATGTAAGTCAGAACAGGTACATTTTAAAAGTGTAACTTCTGGTGGCACCATGAGTTAAACTACTGCGTTGCTGAACTTGCTGAACGAAAAGTTTGGCGGTTCAAATCTGGGGAGCGGGGTGAACTCCGATTGTTAGCCTTAGCTTCTGCCAACCTAGCAGTTCGAAAACATGCAAATATGAAATCAATATGTACCACTTCTACAGAAAGGTAATGGCACTCCATGCAGTCATGCTGGCCACATGACCTTGGAGGTGTCTACGGACAATGCCGGCTCTTCAGCTTAGAAATATAGAGGAGCACCACACCCCCCCCCCCCCAGAGTCAGACACAATTAGACTTACTGTCAGGGGAAACCTTTACCTTTTCATATATTATTGTAATGAAATATCTAATTAAAATATAGGTTTTGAATATGTTTATTAGTGTTAGAACAGGGCTGTCCAACTGGTGGCCCTGGGGCCGTACACGGCCCCCCAGCCTGTTGGCTCCGGCCCCAGCTATGCCCCGGCCGCCTTTTTTTTAAAAAAAAATTTAAATGGCGGCCGGGGGGGGGGGCAGGGAGGAGGAAGTGAGCCAGCTCCTCCTCCCTGCACCGCCCTTTCCCCCTCTCACCGGCGCCGATGCAAACCGGTTTGCATCGGTGCCGGCGAGAGAGGGACAAGGGCGGTGCAGGGAGGAGGAGAGAGCTAGCTCCTCCTCCCTGCACCGCCATCTTCTTCCCTCTCTCTCCGGAGCCGATGCCTTGGAAAGAAGGGGGTCCCCCGCGGCGCCTCCCTCCCTTCTGCTCAGAGGGACATGGGAGCTGGGCGAAAACTCTCCCCGCAAGCCTGGAAGGCTCGCGGGGGAAGCGAGCGCCGCTTCTCGCTTCCCCCGGCAGCCTTCCAGGCTTGCGGGGGTTTCGCCCAGCTCCCATGTCCCTCTGCTCAGAGGGACACAGGAGCCGGGCGAACCCCCTCCCGAAGCCTGGGCTCGCGGAAGCGGCGCCGCTTCGCTTCCCGGCAGCCTTCCAGGCTTGCGGGGAGCGCCCAGCTCCCATGTCCCTCTGCTCAGAGGGACACAGGAGCCGGGCGAAACCCCCCTCCCGAAGCCTGGAAGGCTCGCGGAAGCGAGCGCCACTTCTCGCTTCCCCGGCAGCCATCAGGCTTGCGGGAGGGTTCCCTGGTGACGTTAGGCTGGGTGACGTCAGGCGTCACCCTGCCTAATGTCACCCCGGGAAACCCTCCTGAAAATGGGCGGGCCGCGCAGGAGGCCGGCCACGCCCCCCGGAAGTGGCCACGCCCCTGGGAGTGGCCACGCCCCCGGGAGTGGCCACGCCCCCCGCTCACTGTGGCCCCCAGGTGATCAGTGACACTTCTTCCGGCCCTTGGGCCGGAAGAAGTTTGACAGCACTGTGTTAGAATATGGTTGGTGCATCACCAGAAGTAACAAAGCCTGCAGTAGAAATGTATCAATTTCAGCAGAGTTAGGAAGAGAGGGGCGGAGCTAATTGCCAACAGAAGAGTGGACATTTTAGAATTTTAGCCAGTCTTTAGCCAGGTGAACTAAAGGAAGATGGGTTCTAGCTGTGTTAGAGCTGGACCAAAGGAGTTTAGAAGATGGGTTCTAGCTGTGTTAAAGCTGGACCAAAGGAGTGTTAAATGAACCAATACTGAATTAGAAACTAGCTTGTGAGCTAGGGGGAAAGGAATTCCCAGTATTATATTGTTTCTTCAGTGGCAGAGCTGAAGTAAATGAAAGGAGAAACTGTGCCTGAGTGTCAGTCAGCAGGACTGAGGAGGAAATTGTTCTTTGAGAAATAAATTAACAGTTAGCCTATTACTAAACTGAAGAAACCACAAGATTAAAGTTACCCAGTCAGGAGACTGAAAAAGAATTATAAGAAGAAAGTTAACTGCACCAGGCTGGTAAAAAGATAAGCTGTTCTGGAAGTTATATAGAAACTGTTGCAAGAGTTCATGATAATAAAAGTCAACTGTAATTACGTATATCTAAAAAGTACTGGGAAGAAAATACTATGTAACCAATAGGCTTGTGTGCCAGAGAATATTTAAATAAATATTTCTTTGTTCAATTTCTTACAACAAAAACTTGTGTCGAGTTAATGAATTGAAGATTTACTTCAAGGAAGACGGCTGAAGATCATTTGGAACAGGATTCAGTTTATGGTACTGGGTTGCACATATCAAAGAGTCACATACACATTATTTTAAAAGTCAAACCTCTCTCATACAAGCCTCACTCAAGACACTTTCGCATAAGCCTCATAATAATCTCTCTCAAGCCTCACATAAATATGTATAAATAAATATTAAAGTACTCAGTCACACCACTCTCCTTTTTACTTCATCTCTTTATTGTTTGTTCCAATATTTAAGGATGGCAGCTTATTATTTTACAATTATCTTGGGATCACATGAGGAAGGGTGAACACGTCTGTAGTATTTACTTTCCTGTCTGTGCCCCTGTTCAGAGGATTTAGCTTCACTTTCTGTCCCTGTGATCATTGGATTTTGGAAAATGTGGCTTGTTTTGGAAACAAGCATTGGGGATAAGGCTTCAGTGAAGACCCTTTTTCCCCATGACAACAACTTCCAGGATTCGATTTCTTTTCCAAGGAGAAGATTCCTCTCATTCACCCGCTCTTAACTAGGGGTTGTTTGTAAGTCGGATGCTTGTAACTCTGGGATTTCCTGTATTTGCAACCTAAAATCAATGCCTAAGTGACTCCATTACTCCGATAATAGTTATGGGTAAACCTACTATTCCTACTCCTAGCTAGTAGTTAGGAGGAAGGTCAATCTATTGGTCAGAGTGATGAATTAAAATCTTTTGAGTTGGCCCCAAAGGTGTTCCAGTTAATTGCACACATTCTATAAATGAAAAGGTATCCCAATTAATGAAATATCAATTCTCTTTAATCTTTATATTTATTAATTGTTTTCAGCAATATAAGTATTATCATACAATTTATAAAGACAATAATTTCCCCTATGTGACTTATACTGCTATATACATCATTTTAGTTTCTCCCACCCCAATAAAAAAACAATAATCCAAATAATTATAGAAGATTAAAATGGACTTCCCACCTCAAAAACACACAATGAAAATATTGTGACACTCAATTACAATATATAACAAAAAGATTTGGGGGGGGGATCTGTTCCTGGTTTTAAAGTGTTATTTCCTGTTTAATTGTGTGGTACTAACTTTGAAAGTAGTTGTTCTACTCCAGAAACATCATTTTTGTGGCTGCTGCAAACTAGATTGAATTGGTTGAGAGTTGATCAGATATTCATTCAAAAACTATAGCGAAATGTGCTATAGTACCACTATGAACAAAGCTTTTGCAGCTTAGTAAACTTTTTCCATGTTTTTATGACAGAGCCAATTAGGAAATGACATTTATAACCCTCTAGATTAGTAGTTGACAGAGAGCAACCCCTCCTGTGACGCCCCCATGGGGCTGATATTGCAGCTGCATTTATATTTCACTGCCCTACCTGTAAGGTCTTTGTTTGTTTGTTTATTTATTTATTTACTATTTTTATATGCCACCCTTCTCAACCCCGAAGGGGACTCAGAGTGGCTTACAGCAAACAACAATACTGCCAGAGTGGCTTACAGTGTACATATAACAATATTGCCGGAGCGGCTTACAACAAACTGAAAAAACAACAATTAACATTACAACATATCGCAATATTGTTAGCAATATTGCATGTAATACAAATATTTAAATTATAATATCACGATATAATTATTGTATCACATTATCATTGGCAGTATTATACTGTGTTACAATACAACACCACCAATACCAAATGCATATACCACATACCATACCGTAATCATACTATTATTATTATTATTACATTACAATTATTATACTATAACATAATACAATATATTGACATTATATTATATTATATCAAATTGCAATGCAATGTAACACTATATTATATTATATATTATTATATTATATTATCTTTAAAATAATAAATAACATTATTTATATAAACAAAATAAAATTACTTATTTAAATAAATAATTTTAGAGAATCATTTGTTCTATTGTTGTTGGCTATGCGGTCACTCAGCGGCGGAGTTGTGTTTTGGCCCCATACCTGGCGTCTCCATCCCCAACTCCTCCTCTTCCAGAGGTCATGTGAGAGGCAGCATTTCCTCTCTGGTTCATTCCAGAGATTTCAACGGACGAAGCAAGGCTGGAACCTAAGCTTGCTTGGACATAGCATTCTTAGTTCACCTACCGAGTCTACCTGCTCTCTCAACCAAGCTGTAGTGCACAGGAGGCCTGCCCTCACCAGAGACTGTGGATTTTGGGGTTTTTACAGGACTTCGTGGGCCTACAAAGACCAGAGAGGAACAGGATACCTGGAATCCAAAGAGAGGTACCTTTGCTTTGCATGAGGCAAACGAACGCTTTCCCTTTGTTTAAAGGACTCTTTGCAACCAACCAAGCATTTTGTGCCACCAGCCCTTTTTACTGGTTGTGTTAAATAAATCCTGTTTTGGTTCACTATTTCTGAGTCTAGCACTCATTATTATAGAGATCCTGGGTCACCCTGCATGTGGGAAGGCTCTAAACTCTACCTTCAGGATCATAGCTTGCTGTCAGCCTGCAACCAGAGCCGTTAGGTAAACAACGGCTTGGTCCTTGGCTGCCATCAGATAAGGAAGCCAGATGGCTAGCATCAGAATGTGGATGGCAGGAAGGGAAGGCATGGCCAAACGGTGGGAGGAGGGGGGATGTCCTAGGAGGGGAGGCTTGAGGTGTGTTTGCGCTGGAACCTTCAGATCTCTCTTTGTTCATTCTGGAGTAAGGACCTAAATAAATCCGTGTCCTTTGAAAGAGACTTTGTGAGCGTGCTTTGTTTAGCAACCCTACCAGGAGCTGACAGCTTGCAATGTCCATCCTTTTAAAGCCCTTTTTGACCCAGAAGGCAGAAGACCTCCTGAAACTTGAATACTGGTGGGGTTGGGGGGGCTGGTTTTGTCATTTGGGAGTGGTAGCTGCTGGGATTTATAGTTCATCAACAATCAAAGAGCATTTTGAACTCCACCAACAATGGAATTGAACCAAATTTGGCACACAAACTCCCATAACCAACAGAAAATACTGGAGGGCTTTGGAAGGGGCCTGAGGTGGATAGGAATGGTGGGAGTTGAAATTCAAACCACATGGAGGGCCCATGTTTGCCAGAGAAGCAAGGAGAGGCAGAGCCGCTGGCGCTTCCCTCTGAGGCAGGGGGCGGGCCCTGCTGGAAGCCTGTTGCCTGGCTCATGCCACTGCCCCCCTTATGGGGGTTCACTGCCCCCCAAATTCTCCTGAGCCTCCCAGCGCCCCCTTGGATCATCCCACTGCCCACCGGGGGTGGTACTGCCCACTTTGGGAACCACTGGTTTAGAGCAACTCCCTTAATTCCTAGTCACCATAGTCAGTGGGAGTTGTATTCTAACAATGTCTCCATGATTGTTTCCATCTCTATATTGCTCAACAACATCTAAAGAACCACACGTTCACAAAACCTATTGTTATCAGGCCTTGGGATATTGACTCCCAGAATCCCTGGTCAGCATAGCCAATCGGAATCTGAAAATTACTTTTTCCAAGCTCTGCTCATTTGCAATTAATTGATGATAATCTGCATCTTGTAAATGGCAGAGACATCTTGAAACAGATAAGAACCCTGACTAGAAGTGATGTAAGGACAGACCTTTAAAATCATGGACAAAACTCAGCCACGTTTTGTCCAAAACTCAGCCAAGCTCTTACTATTCCCAACTACCCTGACCAGTTGTGGCAAGGGGCTTCTATTTCGAAAATGCAGAAAAAATAACGTTTGCATTTATCCAAGTCTTTGCAGGAGCAATTCAGCACCCTGGATAGCTCCCATAAAGACTAAAATGAAAGTGGATAACCTCATTCCGTTCAGTGTAATGCAGGGGTCCTCAAACCTTTTAAGCCAAGAGCCGGCTCAAAGTCCCTGAGACTATTGGGGGACCTGGACTATAGGTCGGAAATAAACATGAACAAATTCCTATGCACACTAGACATGCCTTTTTTGTAGTGCAAATAAACAGAAAACTATACAATATTTAAAATGAAGAACAATTTTAACCAACATAAACTTGCCAGTACTTCAATGGGAAGCATGGGCCTGCTTTTGGCTGATGACAGAGTCAAGGTAGTTAGGATTGTTGTTGTTGTGGGCCTTCAAGTCGTTTCAAACTCAGGATGACCCCCAGTCTAATTACTAGGGGGGAGGCAGGTAACATCAGATCAGCCCCCTCCCTCCTGACATTCCGAATGACATCAGATCAGCCCCCTCCCTCCTGACATTTTGCAAGAAGGCCAAGACCTGGCTATTTGACCGGGCATTTGCAGATGTAGTATGATTATCAAATTGAGACCTAAGGAACAATGACGATGCAATTGGAAATTGATTTAATAATGAGGCGCTGATATTGTGTTTTTAACGTTAAATGCTAATTTGTATATGTTGGAATTGTTGATATGTTTGTCTTGAGCAGTTCTGCTATTTGTACACCGTCTCGAGTCGTCTTCGGGCTGAGAGAGGTGGTCTAGAAGCAAAGTAAATAAATAAATAAATTACCTTGGATGGCTGCATTTGGCCCACGGGCCTGATTTGGGGAACTCTGGCATATTGGATAGCTTATTTCACATCATAGCATTCCTGACATAAAAAACACTAGCTGGCCTTATAGAAATTGAATAGGGTGGAGAAAACAGAAGGGTGTTCTTTGGTGTTCTCATAGGACAGAATAAAGCTCTTGTCTTTTCCATTCTACCCAGAGAAGGCGATGTTCCATTTTTGAAGAGCTGACGTACAAAACTTATATTGGCAAATGGCTGTTGACCCAGATTTTTGGGGGTCAATTTTTTAACTAAAATTTCTAGGCCTATTTTTTGTTTTATTGCATCAGGAGCGACTTGAGAAACTGCACCGGGAATGTGGCGCAGCTGGCTGGATGTCAGCTGCATAAGATCTCTACTGACCAAAAGGTCATGAGTTTGAGGCCTGCCCGGGCCGGGGTGAGCTCTCGACCAATTGTGTAGCTTGTTGTCGACATTTGCAACCCAAAAGACAGTTGCATCTGTCAAGTAGGAAATTTAGGTACCACTTTGTATGGTGAGGCTAAATTTAACTGATTTACGAGGCCATAAAATCTCTAGGAAGTACACAAAAAGAAGGAAGGAATGTGACAGCTCCTCCTGGTGGCCAGAAGCTGGAATGTTAAATTGCCTCTGAGTGTCTGTCTATATATGTTGTATGTCAAATGGCATTGAATGTTTGCCTGTATATGTGCATTGTGATAAGCCCTGAGTCCCCTGTGGGGTGAGAAGGGCGGAATATAAATGATGTAAATAAATAAATAAATAAATAAATAAATAAATAAATAAATATGAGAACTGGCGCTCTGCAAGGACATTACCTAGGGGACACCTGGATGTTTTACCATCTAATGGGAGGCTTCTCTCATGTCCCCACAAGGGAAGCTGAAGCTGACAGATGGAAATTCACTCCATCTCATGGATTCAAACTGCCAACCTTCAGGTCAGCAGTTCAGCCGGCACAAGAGTTTAACCCATTGCACCACTACATAAGTATAGTATCTACACTAGTTGAATGTAAGTCACATTTGAACTTTGAGCTCAGCAGGGAAGAAAATCCAGGACATTTTGACAAGAGCTAGAAATATGGGGAAACGGGGGATTATTTGGGACTACTGTCCTTGTCCAAATCCAGACACTTGAGGGTATGGATGCAGTAAAATCCTATTTTCCTTTATTTCAACAGAGCAAAGCAGTGTTCAGCACGCTTTACTCCTTGGCAGTAATGGGAGCCTCTGAATACAACAACTGTTCTAGGATTCTCAAAGCTACAGTTAGTACAAATCAGCCATCTTCAGTGAGTTCACTCATTCAGAACCAAAAAAAACCTCATTAACACATTTTACAATGTAAGAAGAGGGCAAGGTTATTGCCCGCTTTGATTTTCTCATTCGCTTACATGACAATCCTAAGTGTGCCGAGAATAAAACTTTTACAAAGCGAACGCCTAACAGTTTCCCTGTTTTTCAGCAAGGATTTGTCAACACGGTCATAAAAGTGTGCATGGATGATTTGAGCAAGTTTCGGGATCATTACCCAGGGATAATTTAAAACCTCACCACGGAGGTGCAATGCCAGGCAGAGCGCAGCTCATGCTCACTGCCATGAAAAGGCCATGTGTTTCACACTGCGCGTCTCACACAATTCGGCAATCGTCTGCTGTTGCGGCTGCCACTGGCATTTGCAAAGCTGGAGAGGGAAAACAGCCATCTGATTTGTTGCTTACAATAGAAACACCAATTAAATCACAAAACCGGGAACACCGGGGCTGTTTACCTGGACGCTGCACAGCGTTCGACAGCTGTGCATCGGAAGGGAGGACACAATAAAACTCAGTGCTGGAAATTAACTCGGCCTTCGGAGATTTTAGCCTTCACGGCCACTTCCTACCCACCAATTTTCATATAGGAGCAGACAATAATTGACATCGCGAGAGACGGCTAAACACAGTAACAATGCCCTTTTTAGAGAATCAACGTAAGGTGAACACACATGGAAAGAAGGAATGGTCCCAATGATAGACTTGGTCTGCACTACAATTATACAGTAGACCAGGAGTCCAATCACACTGTAGAACTAGGATTCCATATTAACTGTCATGGTTGGTTCCCATAACCTGATTTGACAGAGGGAGTCTCAATTAAGCCCATGTTACCCTATTTTTGAACTGCTTTTAAGAGTTTCCAATTCCCCTCTGTCCACTGGCTCGATTTGTGCTCCACTAACTTCAATTGTTGTAAATGAAGTTGAGAATGCAAGACTAATTCACACACAATTAGTTTAGCACAGGAAATGGGTTTGCTTACTATACTTCACCTTAGTTTTAATCTGTGGAATATTGGAGTGTATGATGGATATGAAGACTATCCCTAACTGCCCTGACCAGTTGTGGCAAGGGGCTTCAGCTTCGAAAAAGCAGAAAAATTAAAGTTTGCTTTTATCCAAGTCTTTGCAGGAGCAATTCAGCACCCTGGATAGCTCCCATAAAGACTAAAATGAAAGTGGATACTCTCATTCAGTTCAACCCTATTTACAATCTTCTTCAGCATGATGCTCCAAAGGGCTACGCCAGACCTCGAAGAAGAAGACGGCATATATATACGCTATTGTACTGATGGCAGCTTGTTCAACTTAAGCCGTCTGAGGGCTTGCACTAAGACTCTAAACTATCTAGTCCGTGAGCTGCTTTTTGCTGATGATGCTGCCCTTGTCGCCCATTCAGAAGCAGCCCTGCAGCACCTAACATCCTGCTTTGCAACAGCTGCAGAGCTCTTTGGGCTGGAAGTCAGCCTGAAGAAAATGGAAGTTCTCTACCAGCCCGCACCACAGGAAGAACACCATCATCCCCACATCAGCATAGGTGAATCTGTGCTTAAGTCCGTTCAGCAGTTAACCTACCTGGGAAGCATCATCGTCAAGATTGATAAAGTGATAGATCACAGATAGTGCATCTATATGCCTATTCAAAAATAGGCATATAGTGCATTTGGAAGGCTTCACAAAAGAGTCTGGAGCAACAAGCACCTGAGGCAAAGCACCAAAATCAGTGTGTACAGAGCTATTGTACTGTCTATTCTCCTATATGGGTCTAAAACATGGGTCACCTATCGCCAACACCTACGACTCCTCGACCGCTTTCATCAGCGCTGTCTTCACACAATCCTAAATATACACTGGACTGACTATGTGACTAATGTTGCTGTCCTTGAGCAAGCAGGAATCACCAGCGTTGAGGCCATGCTATTGAGAACACAGCTGCGCTGGGCAGGGCACATCTCTAGGATGGAGGACCACCATCTCCCAAAAATACTACTCTATGGTGAACTCGCCATGGGTCAGCGCAAGAGAGGCTCCCCCCAAAAGAGATATAAGGACTCCCCTTTTTCTGGAAAGGGGGCGGTAGGCCAAAAAAGTTTGGGAACCACTGCTGTAAGCTAAAGAAAAGGAAAGAGTGGGGGGGAGAAACTGGGGCATTTTTTAAAGTACTGGAAAAAATGGGACAACTGTTGCACTCCAAGCCTGGAAACACCTATGAGCACCACACCACACAAGAGTCCAGGAATATAAGCAAACAGACTATCGTAATAAACACATAAAATTATATAAAATCAAGAATAAGAAAGAAATATATATAATCCAAAAAGGTTTAGCAACAGGTGATACAAAATAATAACCAAACAATAATCCAAATCTCTCATAAAGTTCCAGAGGTGACAAAGTCCAGGAACAGCCAGAAATCACAGGTGTAGCTTAAGTCCACAAGCAAGAAGGTATACTTTTGTGAAAACTGGAACAGGAGTCCAGGAACAGGAACAGGATATTTTAAATCCAAAACCAAGGCTTGACTTGAAACAGGGACAAGAGAACTCTGGTTTAGCTTCTCACTCTAATGCAGTATTGCCCAAACTGACCTTACTGTATGATAAACAACTACGCACTATCCGTCTGTCTTCAACTAGACAGAGAGCCTTCTCCATGGCAGCACCTTGTTTGTGGAATAGCCTACCATCAGAAGTTCGGTCAATCGGTGAACTAACAGCTTTCTGGAGAGCATGTAAAACCGGGTTGTTCCGACAAGCTTTTAGCTTATAACTTCCCTGGGAGGGTGGAATCGTTCTAATTGGAATTGTTCCAATCTTGTCTGTTCCTACATTGTTATTTGGTACTGTTTAAAATTGTTATGTTTTATGCCTGTTAGTAGTTCGATACACTGTAAACCACCCTGAGCCATCTGGAAAGGACGGTATACAAATCAAAATAATAAATAAATAACTTGGCGTTTAATAGCCACCCATGAAAGCATTACGTCTTCTGTGAATTTTCTCCACAACTTTCCCATGTAATCTCTCCAACCACCTCAAGCTCTGATTTGTTAATTAAGACTTTTGTTGATCTCCGTAGCTACAGGTGGTTTCTCCTGGGGACCCTCCTTATCACTCAGCTCTTCACTCAATTCATTATCTGCTGTTGCTACTTCTGACTCCCCTGAATGGCCTCGAGGCCCTGCATTTTCCAAGCCAGTTTTCTCTCAGAGGGAACCATCATTTCCCAGCCTTGAATTTCCCAGGCTTGTGGGCTCACCACTTTGTGTCACAGGAAAACTCACAATCCTTTCTAAATCATAAATTAAACCATCATCATCTGGCTGATCTATAACAACAACAACAGAGAATGAATGGAGACTGACCCTGCCAAATTGGAGGATATACAGTATTTCTTTAAGGATGGTGTTAGGAATTGTAAAGGCTTCGAGATGTCGTTGAACTACAACTCTCAGTAGCCCTAGCTCGCATGGATATCTGGACGGCCACACAATGTCCATGTTTAAGACAGTGATTTCAGACAATTCTGGTCACCGCACCTCAAGAAGGATATAACGGAACTGGAAAAGGTACAAAGAAGGGCAACAAAAATGATCCAAGGGATGGAGCAGCTCCCTTATGAAATCAGGTTGCAACGCCTTGGTCTTTTCAGCCTTGAAAGACGGCGTTTAAGAGGTGACTTGATCGAAGTGTATGAAATCATGCATGGGATAGAAAAGGTGAATAAAGAAAAAATATTTTCTCTGTCACACAACACTAGGACTAGGGGGCACTCCCTAAAGCTCCAAGGTAGGAAAGTTAGGACTAATAAAGGGAAATATTTCTTCACCCAGAGGGTCATTGGGTTATGGAACTCACTTCCAGAGGAGGTTGTGACAGCTGTCAGCCTGGACAGCTTCAAGGCAGGATTAGACAGATTCATGGATACCAAGGGAATCAGTAGCTACTGAAATGGACATCCAAGTGCCACCTCTGTGTTGATGGAGGCAGGCAGGATTTCCCCCGGGTACTGGTTGTGGGGGGTCGGGAGCAGGTGAGGGTTTTGCCCTCCTTTCTGCTAGAGATCCCTGTGTACAACCGGTGGGCCACTGTGTGACACAGAATGCTGGACTAGATGGGCTGAGGCCCGATTCAGCATGGCTCTTCTTATGTTCTTATGTTCTTACAATGCTTTTACATCAAAAACAACAAGAATGGGCTTGGCCGACTTACCTGCCAAGCGGATTGCAGGGCAGGGTTGCCCTTGCGCCATCTTGGTGATGTTGAAGAGGTTTCTCCTCTCCAGAAGCCCCTGGGACGGCGGGAAGGTTCCCGCCACCAACTTCGGCTGGCCAATGACGGGGCTGGCCCCGCCCCACCCCCTCTTGATAGCCGGCCGGCCTGCACTTCCGCCCAGGCAGCTTACTTAAGGCTGCCTGAGGACTGCCCAGGCCACACGTGGAGCCAGTCCTGTTTTTCCTCCCACCCTCCCTACTTTTTGCATTGCTTGTTGGTGTCCTTTTTTGTTTCCACTTAACTTCATTGTTGCACTGTTGCTGGTTATGTGCTATTATGTTCTTTGTCACAACTCCGTGTTTGGCGTGTGCCATGGCCCCTGGATCAGGCTGGCTTATCACCCCTTGGTTGTAAGGGGGGATAATGCCCAGGCCCCCTGGAGTGCTGAGTTTCCGTGGACAGGCATTGGACCGCTTGCACCCCAGGCTTGCAAACGCCTTTGGGCATTCGTGGGGGCTGTCCGACCCTGATCCAGGACCATGCATGGCCACCAACCTTTTGTTCCTGTTTTCAGTAAATGAGTTGTGGCCATTTTCATCCAACCACTTGTGTCTGTGTTATTGTTCTTGGCGTGAGGCATGTCACCCTTGCACACGCAACTACTCTGAGATAGAAGAGGATGCAGCCCTGCCATCTCCTGCCCCTTTACCCATATAATTATTCCTCCAGCCACACATTTTCCAACCTGAGCAAAGAGGAACATCGCCACACAAATCAGCACCTAATTCCCTTTCTTTGAAATAGATCCCATTTCATTCTGAATAGCACAAAGTGCAATAAGTTTGGAAGCGGCGCATTGTGCTCATCTCGAAAGGGCTTGATTTAATCACAAAGGTACATTAGCACTGTGTTTAGACTTTCCGGAGGTTCATTCAACTCCATATAAACTGCGGCACTTCGATGAACGATTCCCACCGGTAAATCATGTACAGTGTTCATTCCCACCTAATTGGGGTTCAATGAAGTGGGTAATTCAAATGCCGTAGAGTTTGGGGATCTAAAGAAAGATTTAAGTGCCCTTAAAAAACAGCGAACAGGGAAGAGAAGTGCCAGTTATTAATAAATGGTGGGCGCCCCACCTCTGTCTGGAGCATCACAAAGAAAGGCAGATGAAGCGGGAAAGCAAGAATGCTACTGCACATGTAGCTCAGAATAGTGTAAGTTCCAGCATTATGGAGGACAGTCAGCCCTACACATTTGTTGGGGTTTGGGACACATGCCTAAAATGGAAAAAATGGAAAGAAAACATTATTTTCTAGGGAGCTCCCAAATGGGGGTCATGGAGGGTCACCAGCCAGTGGTGAGCTATGAGCATATGGCTTCGTGTTTTTATTGTATTTTTAGATGTGTTTTTAACCTCGTTTTAATCATTGTCTTTTACTTGACTAGTGTTTATATATGCTGTGAGCCGCCCCGAGCCTTTCGGGAAGGGCGGCCAATCAAGTATGAATAAATAAATAAATAATAATAAATAATAAAAGGGAAAACAAAAACATCATGTCGTCCTGCACAGAGATTTGTTTGCCTAAATGTGTGATGACCTTTCGTTTGTTGGGTCAGTTTGTTCATGCACAGTTAACATTATTTTGAATTATAGTATACTGAAAAATCTATTTTTGGGTTCCCATGATTACTTTTTAATTTAATTATGTCTGATTGCACAACTTGGGGGCCTCCAAGTGATTGGGACTCCAAGTTCCAGAAGCTCCTATTGCCAGCTTGTTCAATTGTCAGGAATTCTGGGAATTGGAAGTCCAAAAAGCTGAAAGACCTGAGAGAGAATGTATTAATAAAATCCACAGACAACACTATATAACATGATTTTTGTTCCTGGGTTATAAAGGTCATTTCCTAATTGGTTCTATCATAAAACATAGGAAAAGTTTATTGAGATGCAAATATAATTTGTGGGGCATCCTGCAGCACATTTTGCTACAATTTTTCAATGAATATCTGAGTCTCAACCAATTCAACCTACTTTGTGGTAGCTATAAAAACAAAGTTTCTGAACTGGAACAACTACTTTCAAATTAAGTACTGCACATTTAAACAAGAAATAACCATTACAAACCAGGAACAGATTTTTTAAATTTTTGTTACATAAGATAAATAATAATAATAATACACTTTATTTATATTCCGCTCTTCTCACCCTGAAGGGGACTCAGAACGGATTACATTACACATATGGCAGACAATCCCTGCCAGTTAACATACAATTACAATACAACTAGTACAATTTAGAAATGTTTTTTCTTCTTCTGGCTGCGTCATATTGTGCAGTTGCTCCATTATGTCACAAGGAGGTGCTGTTGCTTCATCCTCATGACTGAGAGCCTCTGTTTCCGCATTCCACCTTCCGACAGCTGATCTTTCCTTTTATTCAGGCATTGTAAAGTCCTTTTTGTAAAAATCCTTCCCCGCTTAGCAGTCCCTAGTTCATCAATTGACCGCTGGGCTGTTTTCGAACTGTTAGGTGAACAGTGGACAGGGCTCACAACTGGGTGTCCAGACCAGCCCGGGAATTGAACATGCAACCTTCTGATTGCAAGCACAGCTGTTGTTACCACTGTGCTATCTCTAGTAAAGGTAAAGGTTTCCCCTTTGAGCACCAATGGGGAGTGGTGCTCATCTCCTTTTCTAAGCACAGCCGGCATTGTCCATAGATGCCTCTTAGGCCATGTGGCCAGCATGACTGCATGGAGTGCTGTCCCCTTCCTGCCAGAGCGATACCTATTGATCTACCCACATTCACATGTTTTTGAATGCCTAGGTTGGCAGAAGCTGGGCCTAACAGCGGGAGCTCACCCCACTCCTCGTATTTGAACCACCAACCTTTTGGTCAGCAAGTTCAGCAGCTCAGCGGTTTAACCCACTGCACCACCGGGGGCTCCTTTTTGTTACATAGGGTAATCAAATCCAGGAAAATGTAACCCACAAATGTATTTATTGTTTCAGAAAGGAATTGAGAACATCAGTGCAATGGACACTTATTTAATACATTTACATTTGTTTCTGTTGAATCAAACGTGGTTCTGTCTTGGTATTTTCTGAATTATTGCACAGAGCAGCCTGCCCAAATGCAACATACAGTTTTGAAAGATCTCAACCCTTTTTTAAAGGGCTCAAAGCCCTCCAAGTCATCTGGGCTCACACTGTACACTGGAATCCATTCCATAGTTTGTATCAAAGTATAATTCCTTATCAAAAGCATCCGATTAAATTGCTGTCTTCCTCCTTTGCAATTAGCCTCAAAGTTGGCTAATACAATTCTTTCCCATAATGAATGCACAGAATTGCCAGACTAAATGCCATAATTTCTGCTGATATCTTTCTACAGCCTATTTAGCTTCACTAATTAAAATGATTTATAAGGTCAGCCCAATGACTTAAGGGATTAAGTAAATCATCTTGCAGTGGATGGGGCTCAGCTGCTCTTGAACTTGTGGCATCAAGGGACAAAAGCATAACTGACATCCCGAGTAACGGTCCATTTGCGATAACTCAGCCTGATCAGGACAGCAAACGTTGCAATTACTGATGGTGCCTATCTTCAAGAAGGGAAAAAAGGACGACCCAAACAATTACCATCCAGTCAGCCTCACGTCGATAACCAGGAAAAGATCATTGAGTATGTGGTCTGCAAACACTTAGAAACCTATGTGGTCATCACTAATAGTCAACATGGGTTTATCAAAAACAAGTCATGCCAAACTAATCTCATCTCTTTTTTCGACAGAGTTACAAACTGGGTAGATGTGGGAAATGCCATGGATGGAGCGTACTTGGATTTCAGTAAGGCAGGCCTGGGCAAACTTTGGCCCTCCAGGTGTTTTGGACATCAGCTCCCACAATTCCTAACAGCTTCAGGCCCTTTCCTTTTCCCCCTCAGCTGCTTAAGCTGTTAGGAGTTGTGGGAGTTGAAGTCCAAAACACCTGGAGGGCCAAAGTTTGCCCAGGCCTGCAGCAAGAACTTCAACAAGGTCCCCCATGACCTTCTGGCAAGAAAACTAGTCCAATGTGGGCTAGGCAAAACTACGGTTAGGTGGATCTGTAATTGGTTAAGTGGACGAACCCAGAGGTGCTCACCAATGCTTCCTCTTCATCCTGGAAAGAAGTGATGAGTGCAGGTTTCAGTCCTGGGCCCGGTTCTGTTCAACATCTTTATTAGTGACTTAGATGAAGGGATAGAAGGCAGGATCATCAAGTTTGCAGATGACACCAAATGGGGAGGGAGAGCCAATACTCCAGAGGACAGGAGCAGAATGCAAAATTATCTCGATGGATTAGAGAGATGATTGGCCAAAACTAACAAAATGAAGTTCAACGGGGACAGATGCAAGATACCCCACTGAAAAAAGGCAGAAAAAAGGAAATGCAAAGAGACAGAACGGGGGATGCCCGGCTCAAGAGCAGTACGTGTGAAAAAGAACTTGGAGTCCTCATGGAGAACAAGTTAAACCTGAGCCAACTATGTCATGTGGCAGCTTTAAAAAGCTATACTATAGAATAGTATAACGTAAAATATAGTATAGGGCTGGAGAGATAGCACAGCGGTAACAACAGCTGTGCTTGCAATCAGAAGGTTGCATGTTCGATTCCCGGGCTGGTCTGGACACCCAGCTGTGAGCCCTGTCCACTGTTCACCTAACAGTTCGAAAACAGCCCAGCTGTGAATAGATGAACTAGGGACCACTAAGCGGGGAAAGATTTTTACAAAAAGGACTTTACAACGCCTGAATAAAAGGAAATATCGGCTGTTGGAAGGTGGAATGCGGAAACAGGGGCTCTCCATCATGAGGGACCCCCTTGTGACGTAATGACGTGATGGAGCAATCGCACCCTGTGACGCAGCGAGAAGAAGAAAAAATCCTTCTAAATTGTACTTGCTGTATTGTAATTGTATGTCAACCGGCAGGGATTGTCTGCCGTATGTGTAATGTAATCCGCTCTGAGTCACCTTCGGGGTGAGAAGAGCGAAATATAAATAAAGTGTATTATTATTATTATGTATTATTATAGCAATTCTCAGGATTCTTGGGAGGAGGTCATGATGGTTAAGGGGTATGAAACCAATGTATATACTATTCCATACTTTAGAAATACACTGAACTTGTTAACCGAAAGGTTGGTGGCTTGAATCCAGGGAGTGAGGTGAGCTCCCACTGTTAGCCCCAGCATTTGCCAACCTAGCAGTTCGAAAACATACAAATGTGAGTAAATAAATAGGCATTGCTTTGTCGGGAATGTAACGGCACTCCAAGCAGTCATGCTGGCCAGATGACCTTGGAGGTGTCTATGGGCAACGTTGGCTCTTTGGTTTAGAAACGCAGGTGAGCATCAGCATCCAGAGTCAGACACGACTAGACTTAGATTGATAGTTGGCTTCACACTCTTCATATAGTAAAGAACAATGTCAGGGGAAACCTTTACCTTTACGATATTATGGAAGCTATAGCAATGGTTCATCTTCTGAGGAATTGCTAGCTTCTTTTAGGGCAGTGTTTCTCAACCTTCCGAATGCTGCGACCCCTAATACAGTTCCTCATGTTGTGGTGACCCCCAATCATAAAATTATTTTAGTTGCTACTTCATAACTGTAATTTTGCTACTGTTATGAATCGTAATGTAAATATCTGATATGCAAGATGTATATTCTGGACCAAATTTGGCACAAATACCCGATACACCCACATTTGAATACTGGTGAGGTGGGGGGATTGATATTGTCATTTGGGAGTTGTAGTTGCTGGGAGTTATAGTTCACCTACAATCAGAGAGCATTCTGAACTCCATCAATGGGGGAATTGAACCAATCTTGGCACACATGACCAACAGAAAATATTGGAAGGATTTAGTGGGCATTGACCTTGAGTTTTTGGAGTTGTAGTTCACCTACATACAGAGAGCACTGTGGACTCAAACAATGATGGATCTGGACCAAACTTGGCATGAATATTGAATATGCCCAAATGTGAACACTGGTGGAATTTGGGGAAAATAGACATTGACATTTGGGAGTTCTAATTGCTGGGATTTATAGTTCACCTACAATCAAAGAGCACTCTGAACCCCACCAATGATAGAATTGGGTCAAACTTCCCACACAGAACCGCCATGACCAACAAAAATACTATGTTTACTGATAGTAATTGGCAACCCCTATGACACCCCCTCACGACCCCCCGAGAGGTCCCAACCCCCAGGTTGAGAAACACTGTTTTAGGGACTCTTTTGTGCTCCAGAGAGTATTGGGATTCAGAAAGCCAAGCCCTTTTGCATGCCTGTTGTCTCCTCCCCACCTCCATCCTCTACTACACCTTCATGGAAGAACATTCACTTGTCTTTCAACTTGATAACAACCCATTTGCTAACACTTGTTTTCTGAAAGTCTGACCTAGATTTGCTACAGACATAACAAGAAGGATTTTCCCCTTCCCCTCTGCCTTTCTTGTCCTCTTCTTTCTCGTTCGCCACAAGCAAATGCTTCCAACTAAAATATTATTTAATAAAACAATTAGTTCCACTTGAATTCCCTGGGTGGAAATATGCTCCCATTTGAAGGCAAATGGGAGGAAGGCAGGTTAAGGTCAGGAGAGAAGATGGTGATGTTGACTCCAAAGGGCAACTAACCATTTTTTTTAAAAAAATTAATGTCTCCTGAAGGGCATTTTCCTTTCTCCTCTCGTCCTCTCGCCAGTACGTTCTATCCATCACTTCACACAGTGGCAGAAAACACACAATGTTCTGTATTCCTGCAGCATAAAAGTGGAGATTGCCCCAAATGGTGCGTGCAGGCTTCAATTAAGGCCAAAGCAGAGCGGTTATTAAGCACTTTTAATGTCAGAAGCAGCGTTGATCTCACTTATACCTGGCCTGCCAAACGTATGACCTATCCAGGAAAAAGGCAGACCATTATCTGTATATGAAAGCTGGCGTTCACAGTTTCGAGGCATCTTGTTCTTGATGTTTCCCTGGGGCTGCAAAATGTGTGTGTGTGTTCATGGGCACCTTGCTAGACCTTCCAACGATCCCAGTTGACAGCTGCTATCAAAGTGTCCCAGTTTCTTTCGCCTCTTCCCATTTTCCTCCTTTGGCCTCAGATTATTTAATTTACTGCAAACTGAGTTTAAACTGGGAAAAGTAGTTTGCTTTCAATTGATTCGGAGAGAAAAGAGGGCAAAGTCTTGTCCTTCCCAGTAGATCCAGGCAAATGCACACTGACCCTGTCTCTGGTCACTTTTGTGTTCCTCCCCATTAGTAGCTTTTGCTAGGGTTTGATGCTCTTTGACCACTGTTGAAGATTATGGCCCCATCTATACTGATGTTATAATGCAGACTGAACTGCATTATATGGTCAGTGTCTCTCTCTTGGCATTACTTTGTGAACGAACTATGTGACTAATGTTGCTGTCTTTGAGCAAGCAGGGAGCACCAACATTGAGGCCATGCTATTGAGAACACAGCTGTGCTGGGCAAGGCACGATTCTAGGATGGAGGACCACTGCCTCCCAAAGTTACTACTCTATGGTGAACTCGCCACGGGTCAGCGCAAGAGAGGCGCCCCCAAAAAGAGATGTAAGGACTCCCTGAAACAACATCTCAGGCTCAGCCAGATTGATCACCAACAATGGTCCACCCTGGCCTCACATCGGGAGGCATGGAGATGCACTATCCACAATGCTGCGGCCTCTTTCGAGAAGACATGCCGAATGGGTCTCAAAGAGAAACGACAATGCAGAAAGAACGCAACTTGGAAACAACATCACCCAAGGAGACTTTCTGCTGTGCTTTCTGCAACTGAACTTGCCTATCTCAGATTGGCCTTTTTAGTCATCAACGTGCTTGTAAAAAGTGTGGGATGAGTCATTCCCCAATTTAACTGCATTTAACTGGATTATATTTATTTACAGTATTTATAGCCCACCCTGCTCACTCCAAAAGGGACTCAGGGCGGCTTACATATGGCAAACATTCAATGCCAATTATACAGTCAACAAGGGAAGACAACACAAACAGAGGTAAAGGCCGTTTTTCGCATCTTATTCTCGGCGTCTTGGAGGCTGTGCTTGACTCTGGCCATGGGGGGTGTTGTCGCTCCATCTTTCATGACAAGGAGCTTTCCTCCAATAGATGTTATGAAGGCCAAAGAGCCATCACGTCTGTTTTGGATGAAGGCATTTGAAAGTTGGTTGATGTTACCTCTGCCAGGAAATATTCTGGAATGGGATATTGTCGAAGGCTTTCATGGCCGGAATCACGGGGTTGTTGGGAGTTTTTCGGGCTGTATGGCCATGTTCCAGAAGCATTCTCTCCTGACATTTTGCCTGCATCAATGGCAGGCATCCTCCAGGGTTGTGAGGTCTGTTGGAAGCTAGAAAAATGGAATTTATATATCTGTGGAATGTCCAGGATGGGAGAAAGAACTCTTGTCTGTTGGAGGGAGGTGTGAATGTTTCAATTGGCGACCTTGATTAGCATTTAATGGCCTAGCACAGGGCTGTCCAACTGGCGGCCCTGGGGCCGTATACGCTCCCCCCCAGCCCCTTCCCTACGGCCCCAGCCTACCCTGAAAAAAAATTTAAAATTTTTTTCGATCTCCGGGGGGGCGGGGCTGGGTGACGTCAGGCGTGGCGCCAGCGCTGAGCCTGACGTCATCCAGCCCCGCCCACTCCCTCCTCCTCCTCCGTCCCGCCTCTCCCCCCGGCGCACCGATCGGGAATGCCGGGAGGGGGGAGGCGGGCCTAAAGAGGAGGAACGGAGGCGCCTCCCTTCGTCCTCCTTAGGCCCGCCTCCTCCATCCCGTGCACCGGGGGGAGAGGCGGGACGGAGGAGGAGGCTGGCGTGTCCCTTTAGCTGGAAGGGCGAAGCTGAGGAGGGCTCTCCTCAGCTTTGCCCTTCCAGCTAAAGGGACACGCCAGCCTCGGAAGCGGGGAAATCGCTGCTTCTGAGGCTGGCGTGTCCCTTTAACTGGAAGGGCGAAGCCATGGAGAGCTCTCCTCAGCTTCACCCTTCCAGCTAAAGGCACAAGCCAGCCTCAGACGCAGCGATGTCTCCTCCGAGGCTGGCGTGTCCCTTAGCTGGAAGGCGAAGCTGAGGAGGGCTCTGCTTGGCTTTGCCCTTCCTCTTAAAGGACATGCCAGCCTCGGAAGCGGGGAAATCGCTGCTTCTGAGGCTGGCGTGTGCCTTTAAGAGGAAGGGCAAAGCCAAGCAGAGCCCTCCTCAGCTTTGCCCTTCCAGCTAATGGGACACGCCAGCCTCGGAAGCAGCAATTTCCCGCTTCCGAGGCTGGCGTGTGCCTTTAAGAGGAAGGGCAAAGCCAAGCAGAGCCCTCCTCAGCTTCGCCCTTCCAGCTAATGGGACACGCCAGCCTCGGAGCGGGAAATCGCTGCTTCTGAGGCTGGTGTGTGCCTTTAGCTGGAAGGGCGAAGCTGAGGAGGAGGGTTCTCCTCGGCTTTGCCCTTCCTCTTACAGCCTCAGCCGGGGCAGCAGAACCGGGAGAAATCGCCAGTTCTGCTGCCCTGGCTGTCACTGTAGGAGGGGGAGGAGGCGGGGGGCCGCTCCTCCTGGCGGCGCTGACGTCACCACTTCTGATGTCACCACGCCCGGTGTCCTGCACGGCCCGCCCCTTTTCGGCGGGGCTTGGTGACGTCAGCAAGCCTCGCCAAAAGGGGCGGGCCGTGCAGGACGCCTGGCGTGGTGATCGCCAGACGTGGTGACGTCAGCGCGCCGTCAGGAGCGGCCTGCCCCCTGCTCCGGCCCCCCAGGTCATCAGTGGCCAGGGCTCTGGCCCTTGGCCCAAAAGATGTTGGACAGCCCTGGCCTAGCAGTTTCAAGGTCTGGCTTTTTACTGCCCAGGGGAATCCTTTGTTGGGAGGTGATTAGCTCCCAACAATGAATATAGTGGTACTGAACACTGAAACTGCCCTTGTGGTTGATGAAATGGAAAAGGCTTTTTGGATTGTGCAGGTAATGTTGTTTTAAATTGTGTTATGTGTATGTTTTTATCTTTTATTATGTTGTATTTTACTACGGCATCGAATTGCTGCCATGTTAGCTGCTCTGAGTGAGAAGAGCAGGGTAGAAATGACATAAATAAATAAATAAATAAATAATAGCTGGCCCTGATTGTTTCCATGCTCCATAAGAAAAGGGGGAAATAGCCTGCTGAAAAATATGTGTATTCTGGAAAACAATGGTATATCAACTCTATCAAAGCAGTTTTGAAACTTTTCATCACGTTCTGTCCTACAAGAAATTGCATTTGATATGACAGTGGATTTCTAAGCAGAAGATCTTGTCAAATTGAATGCTACAGTCAGAGCACAATGGAAACAATACTTCAATGTTCCCAGCAATATACACATTTGAAATAGGAATGAAACCACACAACCAGCCTCTGAGGCTGAATCTGCCCTTGTCTGTCTTTAAAAAGCCATTTCTGAATGGCTGGAGAGCAACCAAGCAAAATATTAACTGATAGAGTGAAATCATTATTTACCTAGGAATGTATTGCCTCGATCGGAGACTCTTACAACAAAAGGCAGGTTAGACCCAAAGATAGTCACAATTATGTGAATTGTATACATATAATTTAGATCTGGCTGATTGCAGATTGCAGTTCCGACATTGTCACTATCCAAGGATGGCACAAAAATGTATCTAGTGTGAAAATAGGTTACATGCTAACATAGGAAAGCAAAAAATGGCCCTGGAGTTTGGAAACTTTCCCATTCCTGGATGGAGCTTGTTTGAGAACTCAAGCACTGAAACGGAAGAGGGTTTCCACCGATGTTTTATGGCGCTTTCGTTGCAGCAATTCTCATTTCTGGGAAGGATCCAACAAAGTGTGCCAGTCGTAGGCACATCTCCCTTCTTAATCGAGTGTCAAGGCTTGACGGGAGTCGACCAAAGGCTGCAAATGGTAATCATTGCCTTATTATTTGAGAAAATAAAGTGAGGCTTAACCAACAGAAGAATGCTGCTGTTGGTGTTTGTTTATTTATTTATTTTATTTTATTTACATCATTTATATTCTGCCCTTCTCACCCCGCAGGGGACTCACAATGCACATATACAGGCAAACATTCAATGACACTTGACATACAACATATATAGACAGACATAGAGGCAATTTAACATTCCAGTTCTGGCCACCAGGAGGAGCTGTTGCATTCCTTCATTCTTTTTTGTTTACTTCCTGGAGATTTTATGGCCTTGTAAATAAGTTAAATTTGACCTCCCCACACAAAGTGATACCTAAATTTCCTACTTGACAGATACAACTGTCTTTTGGGTTGCAAAGTTCGACAAGCTACACAATTGGTCGAGAGCTCACCCCGGCCCGGGCAGGCCTCAAACTCATGACCTTCTGGTCAATAGAGATCTTATGCAGTTGTTCAGGGTCCCTTGGTATGCCAGGGCCTGTTTTGCCCATTTGGTTTCCTTTCAGAAATTGTTTAGAGCCTTTTTATTTTTTTTAATTTTATTTTTGATTTATTACATTTTTTTGCCATTATTTCCGAGAATTTTGTATTATTTTTACCATTATCTTTGTGATTATTTTGAGAAATAAAATTGTCAAGGTGCGGTTCCCACTCGGTTCACACGATGGCAGCACTGAAGCGCCTCCGCGGCTCAAGGGCGCGCTTCCCTCTCTCGAGGGCAGCAAAGGATCGCAAACCAGCCTCTCCGGGCAAGTGCAAACATTCTTGTGTCCGCAAGAGGGCGGCAAAGGGATGGCCATGAGGGCTTCACCTGAGGCCCTGTCATTGAGATATCATTCAGCCATGGCGATTGATAATATTAATACTAATAATAATATCCTGGGAGGTGAAATATTGCCTTTGGCCTCCTCTGACATTGGGGCCATTATGGCTTATAATGACCACAAAAATATTCACTATATTCTATTATTATTTTGATGTTTCCATTTTTTATTATTATTTCACACAATATCTATTATTATTTTTATTGTTTTGCATGATTTTTAGGGATTATTTCAGAGAATATTTTTTAAATTATTACTTTGATTTTTTTTACATTACTTTCGGCGATTATTTGGGGGATTATTTTTTATTATTTTAAGTTTTTCCATTATTTTTGTGATTATTCTGGGGAATATTTTTAATATAAATATAAATAAATAAGCCAGTATTATATTGACTGGACTAAGGGAGGGCAGCAGCTAAGGGAAAGGCCATTCTCGGCTGCCTCCTTCTTCTTCTTCCGGAGTCCCTGCAACAGCTGTGGCCTCTGCCAGGAGGGATCAGGTGGTTCTCTCCTTCTCTCCTCTCCTCTCCTTCCTTTATTATTTCTGTGAAAACTCTTCCAAGTATTGTCATATGTCTGCAAAGGTTTACATTAATCTTGGTGATTCGCTTAACAGGTTTTAATTGATTTTAGTTTGTATTTTGTATGTGATTTAATGACCAATGGTGCACATATTGCTTGATCATTGTATAATTGTGGCACTCAATGCTGGCTAAAATTGGAAGCCGCTCTGAGTCCCTCTCAGGGCGAGATAGATTGGGGTAGCCGTCAAGTAAGTACGTATTTCAGCAGGTATCATTAGGGATATTTCTGCAAATATAGAAGGCACGCCATTTCAGTGCCAAACACATATACATTAGTAGTAGTACATAGCTTTCCATTTGTACGAATGTGACTGCATTTGAACCAAACCCATTTCTCTCTCGATGTGTTTGCCCATCTACCTATGCTTCAAATGGACCAAAGTGTTGGCTCAGAGGATAATAATATGGTTATGGGCAGAAAAAAATACACTGTTATATTATTATTTTGCTCTGCCATAGAGTCCCTTTCAGGAGAAAGACAACCAGAGAGTTATTTTAATTATTTATCATCAAATATTAATTATTATTATATTTAATTATTATATTTGAGGACGTCAGCCTCCATCTTGGTTCGCACCTCGTCTTCTTGAATTTCATTTTATTTCAGTGGGGAGTTATGATGATTTTCTAATAATAATATAATAAATAATATAATATAATGTTATATTATAATTTCAATATGTCTATATATATACTATGATATAATAATTATGATATTAATACTAATTGTCAGATCTGGGAAATTTGAGCTTGGAAGAAGTTCAGGTTTCCAGCCTGCCATGAGGTAGCTGACCTTTGTCCCAGTTCTCTGGGACCTTTGCCCTAGTTACTGAAGGACATGCTGAGTCAGTCTGGGAGTGATGTAACTTCCAGGTGCCTCCAGGGAAGTGAGGTAACTTCTTATGGACTTGGACATTGGACAATGATCTTAATATGCTGACTCAGGGGCCCGTGAGGTCACATCCCTTTGGACTATGGGATTTGCTGAATCACCCGGATATGGTGCAACCCTGCCTGGACATTGCATGGGCAAGGGGAGGGGGGTTTAGGTATAAAAGGTGTGTTTGGGTGGCGGGCCGGTGCTTTAGCTTTACAAGTATTGTACCTGCAATAAAATCGTGTTGGACCGTGCTTCTATCTACGCGTGATCCTTACCGAAATTGGAGCGTCATTACAGAAGCTAAAGCCCCATTCAACTTTCCCAGCAATGGAGAGGTTGGCTTGGAAGGAAGAGGAGTATATCGATATGTGGAATATTGCTCCCGAAGAAGTCCGGAGAACCATGGATTGGGAGTTGACGACCATTGACCAGGTGGGGTTCCCGGATGAGCCCAGGGAAGTGACGGCGTGCGGAGCGTCAGCCCAGAGGGACGAACTCCGAGAAGTGGAGAGATTGTGGGACGCTCAGGTGAGCGCTTTGAGAGAAATGAGGCGGCGAGACCCGATTCAGGCGGGTGTTCGGATAACCGGAGGAACCAGAGAAGCTGTGCTGAAAGAAGGGTGGATCCAGTGGAGGGCAGGTCCAGAGAAGCTGAGAGGAAGAGTGCCTTGGCTCAGGTGGACCTGGAGGAGTGTGGTAGTGAGACCACAGAACCGGAACCGCTGTCGGAGTTGGCGGTGATGAGGTGTAGGATGGATGCGATGGAGCATACCATGAGAAGGATGTCCCAGGCTATGCCCAGGAGAGAGCCCAGGGAATCAGCATGGAGTGCCCCGGGAGGAGGAGACTTCACTTATTATTCGTGGATGGATGGTGAACCGTCAGCAGCTGAGCGTCCTAGATCTCCCATGGGAGTGTGGGCGGACGGTGGTCATCTGGCGTCAGAGGAAGTGAATCCAGTCCCAGTGAGCAGGCCCCTGCAATCGGCAGGGATGGGAAGGGGAGTTTCGAAGATGGAGGCCCCTCAGGGGAGGAGAATGCAATCTCAAGATTTTGGAGGACGATTGAAAAAGGAACCTCTGAGGGTGGAATTCGAAGGAGAAGCTTGCAAGGTGGCCTTCTTTATTGCCACAGTTAGAGACCATATGGAGGACTATGGTCATCTTTACCCCAGCGATGGTAGCAGAGTTCGAGCCATTGGAGGAGTGTTTAAGGGAAGGGTATGTGCAGTGCCATGACCGGAGGGATCCATGCTTAACATCGGTCCGGGCCTTCCTGCAAGCTGTTAGAAACCGTTTCCGTGATCCTCTGGAGAGGGTAAAAGCGAAGGAGGCGTTGCGAAGTTTATCCCAGGGGTCCCGTTCAGTCACTGAATATGCGGAGGAATTCATGGGATTGGCCGGAAAAGTTGCAGAATGGTCCCAGGCAACGTTGCTTGAACTATTTAAAGATGGCCTGAGAAAGGAGATTTTGGAGTGGTGTCTGCATCGCGGAGATCCAGGTGATGTCGACGGCTGGATCCAGTTGGCCGGCAGCGTGGAGGGGATCTTAGCTCAAGTGCAACGACGACGGTTCCAGCCGACGAGATCCAGGGTGTCTTGCTGAAGGCCGATTCCGGGGCGGAGAGTTTCGCCGTGGTGGCGGCGATAGCAGGGCTGGCGTTATGAAGAAACCAATGATGGGACGGGGCCGCTGTTTTATCTGTTCCCAGCCGGGCCATTTTGCGGCCCAATGCCGGCAGAAGCCGGTGCAGGATCCTGTCCATGCGGATTCATCTAAAGTAGCATCTGCTAGAGCAGCTTTTGTAGACAATACTGATGTGAAAAGTGTTGGGGTGAGTCCCCCAAGTGTACAATGCACCCTGGGTTTATTTAAAGGGAAAGAAATCATTGAGAAGAAGGCATTGGTTGACTGTGGGTGTTCGGAGAATATAATGTCCCCTAAGTTAGTAGATGATTTAGGGGGGCCCAAGAAAACTTTGGATACCTCTGTTAATTTTACTCAGTTAGACGGGTCATCTATTAAGGGTGGGCCATTTTCTTTGGGCACTAAAGATTTAAAAGGTCGGGTGGGACCTTGGGAAGGGGGGTATTGATTTTGTAGTGGCCCCCATTACAGGACATGAGGTGGTATTGGGGTTGCCTTGGTTAGAACAGGTTAACCCCAAAATTGATTGGAAGTCCGGGAAGGTGCAATGTGAGCCTAATGTGGAGAAAGGGGTTCAGGACGAGGTACAGGGGGTGCCAGTAGAGTATTGGGATTATGCAGATGTGTTTAACCCTAAACTGGCCCAAAGTCTCCCCCCTTTCCGTAATGTGCAATGCAGTATAGAGGTAAAGGAGGGGGCTATTTTGCCTAAACCGAAAATATATGCCATGACTGTGCAGGAGAAAGTGGCTCTAAGAGAGCAGATTGATGGATATTTAGAGAAGGGGTTTATTAAAGGTCGGAATCTCCCATAGCTGCACCAGTTTTGTTTCGGGAGAAGAAGGATGGGAAATTGCGATTATGCATTGACTATAGGGGGTTGAACGCCATTAGCACTACAATTGTTATCCTTTGCCCTTGATCAAAGATTTGTTAGGCCAGCTAGGGGGCGGTAGATATTTCACTAAATTGGACTTAATAGATGTTCCATATGGTGCGAGTGAAAAAAGTGACCAATGGAAGACGGCTTTCTCTTGCCCTCTCGGGTTGTACGACTGGACCGTGATGCCATTCGGTTTGGCCGAGCTCCGGTATTTTCATGCAGCTTATTAATGAGGTGCTGCACCCCCTTTTATATAGGGGAGTTTTTGTGTATTTGGATGATATAGTGATTGTGACGCATACGAGAGAAGAGCATGTTCAGTTAGTTCGGGAAGTGTTGGAAAGGTTGAGACAGGCTAGTTTGTATGTGAAGCTAAGTAAGTGTGAGTTTGGGAAGAATCAGATTGATTTTTTGGGGTATCAGATTAGTGAGAATGGAGTGGCTATGGATCCGACTAAAGTGGAGGATGTGTTGAGCTGGGAGGCTCCACAAACGTGGAGGCAGTTGCAGGCGTTTTTAGGGCTGGCGAATTTTTATCGCACCTTTATGTAATGACTCCTCAATAGACGGTAGGGATCACACTCAGACGACGTTCTGGTCCAACACGATTTTATTGACGGTACACCACCCGTAAAGCTAAAGCGCCGGCCCGCCACCCAAACACACCTTATATACCCCGGTAGCCCCTCCCCTACACCATGCAATGTCCAGGCAGGGTGTCATCATGCTCCGATGAATCAGCAATCCCAGTAGTCCATAGGGGCATGACCCCAGGGTCATATGAGTGACATCACGAGTCCAAATGTCCAATGTCCATGCCAGGAGGAGTTGCCTCACTTCCCTCTCTGGCACCTGGAAGTTACTTCACTCCCATGCTGATTCAGCAATTCCCAGCACACGTGGGCAAGGTCACTCCAGGAACTGGGCCAAAGGTCGCTGCAGTTTCATGACAGGTTGGGAACATGATCTCCCTCAAAGCTCAGGTTTCCCATACCTGACATAATGGCCTCCTCCACCTCGTCCTCCTCCCCCTGAGGGAAACAAAACATCATTCAATCCCGTGGAGGAAATGGGCTCACATATTTCTTAAGATAACTGCAATGAAAAGTTGGGTGCACTTTCCCTAAACTCTTGGGCAACAGCAGGGTATATGACACCTTATTCACAACTCTGTCAACTTTAAAAGGCCCTATGAATTTTGGACTTAACTTCTTTGACTTGTATCCTAACTTCAAATTCTCTGTGGACAGCCACACTAAATCCCCCTCGGCATACCCCTCCCTCTTGCCGCTTGTGATCTCCAAACAGCTTATAGGAGCGCTGTGCCTTTCTCAACGCCTCTGTAACTTCTTTCCACATTCCTTCAGCTCGCACTCTCCACTCCCCCTTGCTCACTCCCCCTTCTATCTCCACCAGTTGTGGCAGAGGGCCACCTCTTGTCCATAAACAATCTCAAAAGGCGATTTCCCGGTAGAAGAATGGATGGAACTGTTGTAAGCTACCTCAGCGTAAGGAAGGAGATCGGACCAATTATTTTGTTCCTGATTACTGAAAATCCTTAAATAGGTCCCTAAGGATTTCTGCACTCTCTCCCGCAGTCCCATTACAGCAGGGATGATAACCAGACGTCAGTTTCCTCTGAGCCCCTAACTCTTCCAAAAACTTGCCCCAAACCGAGCCGTAAACTGAACACCTCTATCACTCAACACCTGCTCTGGGCAACCATGCAACCTATACACATGCTGTACATACAACCCAGCCAATCGCTCCGCCCGATGGTAACCCTCTCAACGGAATGAAATGAGCCTGTTTAGAAAACATGTCTATAACAGTCCAAATATACCGATACCCCTTGCTTGACGGCAACTCCCCAACAAAGTCGGTACTAACATGTGTCCACGGCCTTACTGGATCAGCAACTACTTGTATCAACCCCTGCTGCCGGGCAGTAGGAACCTTATTCCTAGCACACACTTCACAACTCGCTACATGGTGCGGTTCCACCTTCATACCTGGCCACCAGTACTTCTTCTTAATAGCCAACATGGTCTTGGTGACTCCCCAATGTCCAGCAGTCTTATAATCATGATGCATCTCCAACACCCTTCTCCTCAACTTTTGAGGCACATACACCTTACCTCCTATCATCCACAACCCTTTTCAACTTCACACACTCTTTCTCATGTTCCATCAACCACAAATCCCCTGCATATCCCTCTTGTAGTTCTAAACTCCACTCATCCACTACTTCCTCCTCTTTCTTCACTTCCAATCTCTTCTGAGACCGGGTCTGCACTGCACAACCCCACTGCTCTTTGGAAAAAACCTCTCCTTCTTTGTGCAGCCCACCTGCTCCTACATTAGGATATCTAGATAAAGCATCTGCTACTATATTTTCCTTCCCCTTGATATGCTGCAACTTGAAATTGAATCTATTGAAAAATTGCGACCACCTTACTAGCTTTGGGGACAACTTCTGAGGGTTGCGCAAATAACCCAAATTCTGATGATCCGTCATAACTACAAATGGGAACGCCCCTTCCAAAACTGACGCCAGGTCACCAACGCGGTCTTCACTGCAAATGCCTCCTTCTCCCACACAGGCCATTTACGTTCATGTTCCCCAAACTTTTTTGAAAAATAAGCACAAGGCCGCAATTTCCCCTGACCATCTTCCTGCAACAGTGCACCCCCATAAGCCCAAGCGGAGGCGTCACATTGAACTACAAAAGGTTGATTCACATCTGGATGTAGCAATAAAGGGCCCTCAGTGAAAGCCCTCTTCAACCTAACAAACGCTTTCTGACAATCTGGAGTCCAGTCTAACACCGCACCGGGTGACTTAACCTTTCTGGACTCCCCTTTACCCTTCGTTCTCAACAGCTCAGTAAGCGGGAGAGTTATCACAGCAAACCCGGAATAAAAGTCCGATAAAAATTTGCTAGCCCTAGAAAAGCCTGCAACTGCCGGCGTGTGCGCCGGAGCCTCCCAGCTCAACACGTCCTCCACCTTAGCCGGATCCATAGCTACCCCACTCTCTCGCCAATCCTGTACCCCAAAAAAATCAATCTGATTTTTACTAAACTCACATTTACTCAACTTCACAAATAAAACTCGCTTGCCTCAATCGTTCCAACACCTCGCGCACTAACTTCACATGCTCTTCTCGCGTACGGGTCGCTACCACAATGTCGTCTAAATAAACGAACACCCCCTTATACAAAAGGGGGTGCAACACCTCGTTGATTAACTGCATGAACAGGCCTGGAGACCCTGCTAAACCGAATGGCATTACGAGCCATTCGTACAATCCGAGAGGGCATGAGAACGCTGTCTTCCATTGGTCACTTTCTTTCACACGAATCATGTGGAAGGCGTCAATCAAATCCAGTTTTGTAAAAAAAACCTACAACCTCCCAACAGGCCTAACAGATCCTTAATCAACGGTAAGGGGTAACAGTTTGTCGTACTAATGGCATTTAAACCCCTATAATCAATGCACAATCTCAATCTCCCATCTTTCTTTTCCCTAAACAACACTGGTGCGGCCAAAGGGGATTCCGAGCGTTTTATAAACCCTTTTTTCAAATAATCATCTATTTGTTCTCTTAATGCGACCTTTTCCTTGACTGTCATTGCATAGATTTTTGGCTTGGGTAAAACCGCCCCCTCTTTCACCTCTATGCTGCATTGCACGTTCCTAACAGGTGGAAGCTTTTGGGCTGATTTAGGGTTAAACACGTCAGCGTAGTCCCAATACTCTTGGGGTATTCCTTTCACTTCTTTGCTGACACCCTTCTCAACATTAGGGGCACACTGAACCGTCCCCGCCTTCCAGTCAATCTTGGGGTTCACCTTTTCTAACCAGGGCATACCTAGCACCACTTCATGCCCTTTTATGGGAGCCATTACAAAATCAATTTCTCCCTCCCATGGCCCCACTCGTCCAGTTAACCCCTTCGTCCCCACAGAAAAAGGACCCCCTTCAATCATTGTCCCATCTAACTGTTTGAAGGTGACTGGAGTTTCCAAGGGTTTTGTGTCCCCACCCAACTCTTCTACTAACTGTGGAGACATGATATTTTCTGAACATCCACAATCTACTAAAGCTTCCTTTTTCACAACAAGATCCCCCTTAACTAATCCCAACACACATTGAATATTATTCCTCACCCCAACTTTAAAGCTTTCAACATTGTCCATCGCTGCAGCCTTAGCGGCAGCCACTCTCACTGCTGGTTTCTGGGGGCATTGATAAGCATAATGTCCAGACTGGTTACAAGCATAGCAGCGGACTCGACTCAATGGGGTTTTCTTGCTGCCACTGGAACGACCGTCGCCGACCCGCTTAGCTTCGGCACCTTTAGGTCTGCTTTCACTCCAGGCACGACCCATGCCTCGCGACCTCATCGGTTGGGTACGCCGCCTCTGTACCTGGGCCAAGATCCCTTCCACATTGCCTGCTAGCTGAATCCACCTGTCGATGTCCCCCGGGTCGTCGCGGTGAAGACACCACTCCAGGACCTCCTTGCGCAGCCCATCTTTAAACAGCTCCAGCAGGGTAGCCTGCGACCACTCCGCTACTTTCCCGGCGAGACCCATAAATTCTTCGGCATACTCAGTTACCGATCTGGCACCTTGGGTCAAACACCTTAACGCCTCCTTCGCTTTGATCCTTTCTAAAGGATCTCGAAATCTGTTCTTGATAGCCAGCAAGAACCTCCTCACTGACCCCAGGCAGGGATCTCTTCGATCGTGGCACTGTACATACCACTCGGCAGCTCGACCTTTAAACACAGCCCCAATAGCTCTAACTTGGCTGCCTTCACTGGGGTATAAATGTCCATAATCTTCCATATGGTCTTGTACTGCTGCAATGAAGAACGCCACTTTGGATGCCTCTCCTTCAAATTCCACCCGCAATGGCTCTTTTTTCATCCGGTTTCCAAACTCTTGAGAAACCATTCTCGGACCAGGCAAACTTCTCGGCCTAGTATTACCTCTTCCCAACCCTGCTGGCTGGGCTCTGGGACTCCTCTGGCAATCCTCTCCCATCATCCTCACTCTCGACGGAGATCTAGGACACTCCGGGATTGGACTCACTTGATTGCGGCTTTGATTCCTCACTCCCGAAGGAGATCTAGGACGCTCATTGAAAGCCCCTTCCATCCAGGAGTAATAGGTGAAGTCTCCACCTCCCGGGGCCTGCCACATCGACTCTCTCTGGTCCCTTTCATCCCATCTCTGGGTCATCCGGCTTACCAACTGCACCATTGCTTCCACTTTGCAGCTCAGCACTCCAATTTCAGATGGTGGCTCCGGTTCGGTGGTCTCACTACCACCTCCTGTTGCCAGGTTCAACAGCTCTCTCTGAGACCGCTTCTCACGATCTTCCTGGATCCCTTCCAGACGCGCCTCTGCACTCCACCGCCTGGTCTTCCACGCGAGCCTCTCGGTACTCCGCCGCTCGGATAGCGCCCTGCGCTCTTCCGATTGCTGAGCCTCACTCCTCTCCTTAGCTCGACGTGCCATCATCTCATCCACTCGAGCTTGCCACAGCTGCTCTCCTTCACGGAGTCTCCTCTCCTGGGCTGCCCACTCCTGGGATGCATCTGGACTTCCCACCTGGTCAAGAGTGGTCCACTCCCACTCTTGAGTTCTCCGGATTTCTTCATTATCCTCCAAAATCCAGCTGTCCAGATATTTCTCCTCGTTCCACGCCAACCTCGCCATCGCTGGGATAGTCGGCCCGGGGCTTTAGCTTCTGTAATGACTCCTCAATAGACGGTAGGGATCACACTCAGACGACGTTCTGGTCCAACACGATTTTATTGACGGTACACCACCCGTAAAGCTAAAGCGCCCGGCCCGCCACCCAAACACACCTTATATACCCCGGTAGCCCCTCCCTACACCATGCAATGTCCAGGCAGGGTGTCATCATGCTCCGATGAATCAGCAATCCCAGTAGTCCATAGGGGCATGACCCCAGGGTCATATGAGTGACGTCACGAGTCCAAATGTCCAATGTCCATGCCAGGAGGAGTTGCCTCACTTCCCTCTCTGGCACCTGGAAGTTACTTCACTCCCATGCTGATTCAGCAATTCCCAGCACACGTGGGCAAGGTCACTCCAGGAACTGGGCCAAAGGTCGCTGCAGTTTCATGACAGGTTGGGAACATGATCTCCCTCAAAGCTCAGGTTTCCCATACCTGACACTTTATATCTGGGTTCTCGGCCATAACTCTCCCACTTACGGAGTTGTTAAAGACTAAGGGGAAGGGGGAATCAAGGAAGACCAAGTCCCCTGGGGTGAGATTAAGTTGGTCTGCGGAGTGTCAGGAGTCGTTTGATAGGTTAAAGAGAGCTTTTACCCAGAATCCTTTACTAGTGCATCCGGATGTGAGTAAGCCGTTTGTGGTACAATGCGATGCTTCCGCTTGGGCATATGGAGGGGCGTTGATGCAGAAGGATCAGCAAGGTAATTTGAGACCATGTGCCTATTTTTCAAAGAAGTTTGGAGAGCTGGAAAGAAAGTGGCCCGTTTGGGAGAAAGAGGCTTTTGCTGTGAAGTGTGCTTTACAAACGTGGCGGCAGTTTCTGGAAGGGGCAGCTTTTCCTTTCGTGGTATTGACGGATCACCAAAACCTCCAGTATTTGAGGAATCCTCAGAAGCTATCTCCCAAGTTGGTGAGATGGGCTCAATACTTTGCCCGGTTTAACTTCTCATTACAGCATATAAAGGGAAGTGAGAATGTGGTGGCAGATGCTTTGTCGCGGTATCCAGGTGTGGGAGAGAATTGTTTGGAAAAGGCGGAGGAGGTGTTTACAAGAGAGCATTGGGGATTAGCAGTGCAGACAAGATCTCAGGTGAAGAGCGAGGTGAAAGAGGAGAAGGAAGTGGTGGATGAGTGGTGTTTGGAGTTACAGAAGGGTTACGAAGGTGATGTGTGGTTGCAAGATCATAAGGATGAATGTACGATGTTGAATGGGTTATGGGTTATGGGAAGTAAGGTGTATGTTCCTCGAGGTGTGAGGAGGAAAGTTTTGCAGCTTCACCACGATCATAAGTCTGCGGGCCATTGGGGGGGTAACGAAGACGCTTTTGGCTATAAAGAAACGGTATTGGTGGCCAGGCATGAGAGCAGAGGTGAAGGAATATGTGGAGCATTGTGAGGATTGTGCCAGGAATAAGGAACCCGCTGCTAGACCGCGAGGGTTGATTCAGGTGGTGGCCTCCCCCGTGCGGCCGTGGACGCATGTTAGTACAGATTTCGTGGGGGGAGTTGCCATCCAGCCGGGGTTACAGGTATATTTGGACGGTGCTGGATTTATTCTCGAAACAGGCCCATTTTGTTCCTTTGAAAGGTTTGCCGGCAGCAGAGATTAGCTGAGTTGTATGTGCAGCATGTCTACCGGTTGCATGGTTGCCCAGAACAGGTTCTCAGCGATCGAGGGGTACAGTTTACTGCCCAATTTTGGGAGAAGTTTTTAGAGATGTTAGGAGCTCAAAGAAAACTTACGACTGCTTATCATCCTTGTTGCAATGGCGGCGTGGAGCGAATAAAAGTCATTAGGGGTATTTGCGGATATTTAGCAATAAGGAGCAGGATAACTGGTCAGACCTATTGCCTTATGCAGAAATGGCCTATAATAGCTCTGTGCATTCTTCCACGGGAAGTCCCTTTCGAGGTAATTTATGGCCAGGACGTGGCTCCTTTGCCTCAACTATTGGAGTTTGGCGGGGAGGGAAAAAGTGAGTGGAGGATGCGGCGCAGGGACGATTGGAGGAAGTAACCGAGGCTCTGGGAAAGGCGCAGCGGCGTACAAACTGTTTGGGGATCGGCGGAGACAGGAGGGGGAGGAGTTTGCGAAGGTGATCTGGTATGGTTATCCACAGAATTTGAAGTTGGAGGGTCCAACGAAAATGTTAAGCCCAAGGTATATTGGACCTTTTAGAGTGGAAAAGGCAGCCAATAAGGTTTCTTATACCCTCTTGTTACCGAAGAGTTTAGGCAAGGTACACCCCACATTCCACTGCAGCCTACTTAAGATATATGTGGGGCCCCTTCCGCCCAAGGACTGAATAATGTTTGGTTTCTACCGGGGGAGGACGTGGTGGAGAAGGACGTTATGTCAGATCTGGGAAATCTGAGCTTGGAAGAAGTTCAGGTTTCCAGCCTGCCATGAGGTAGCTGACCTTTGTCCCAGTTCTCTGGGACCTTTGCCCTAGTTACTGAAGGACATGCTGAGTCAGTCTGGGAGTGATGTAACTTCCAGGTGCCTCCAGGGAAGTGAGGTAACTTCTTATGGACTTGGACATTGGACAATGATCTCAATATGCTGACTCATGGGCCCGTGAGGTCACATCCCTTTGGACTATGGGATTTGCTGAATCACCCGGATATGGTGCAACCCTGCCTGGACATTGCATGGGCAAGGGGAGAGGGGTTTGGGTATAAAAGGTGTGTTTGGGTGGCGGGCCGGTGCTTTAGCTTTACAAGTATTGTACCTGCAATAAAATCGTGTTGGACCGTGCTTCTATCTACGCGTGATCCTTACCGAAATTGGAGCGTCATTACACTAATAATATATTTATATTTATTGATATACTAGCTTGGGGACCCGGCCCTGCCCGGGTTATTTGAGAAGCGCAGCAGGATGTAGAGTGGGTCATGGGGGGCTCTGTGTGCCAAGTTTGGTCTTGATCCATCATTAATGGGACTTGCAGTGGTATCATGAAATTACTGAAGGTAGTGCAAGTCCCATCATCTCTGCCCCCCAAAGTGTAGTAGGATGTAGATTGGGTCATGGGGCTCTGTGTGCTAAGTTTGGTCTGTATTGGTGAATGGATGAGGGGTGCATTGTTTTTCGGAAGTGAGTGAAGGTACTTCAAGTCCCATCATCCGTGGTCCGTCTCACAGTAAACTGCACCAGGCTGTAGAGTGGGTCATGAGGGCTCTGTGTGCCAGATTTGGTGTTGATCAGTCATTGGAATAGGTTAGTAGCAGGATTGGGAAGTGAGGGAAGGTACTGCAAGTCCCATCATCCATGTTCTGTCCCCCTCCAAACTCCTACTGAAGTTTGGAGGGGGACAGAACATGGATGATGGGATGTGGAGTGGGTCACTGGGGCTCTGTGTGCCAAGTGTGGTCTTTATCGGTGTTTGTTGGGGGCCGCAATGGTCTGTGGGAACAGAGGGGTGTGAAAATACTACAAATTCCATCATCCATTGTCAGTCGTCCCCTGAACCTCACCAGGACGTGAAGGCAGTCATGGGGGTTCTGTGTGCCAAGTTTGGTCTCAATCAGTAATTGGATGAGGGTCGCAGCAGACTTGGGAAGTGAGTAGAGGTACTTAAAGTCCCATCATCCATAGTCCACCCTCCTCTAAACTGCACCAGGATGTAGAGTGGGTCATGGGGGCTCTATGTGCCAAGTTTGGTCTTGATCTGTCACTAGATGAGCGTCGCAGCGGCAAGTTTGGTGTTGTGTGGCAAGTTTGGTGTTGTGTGGCAACTTGTGTGGCAAGTTTGGTGTTGATCAATCATAGGATTAGGTTTGTAGCAGTCTTGGAAAGTGAGGGAAGGTACTGCAAGACACATCATCGATGTTCTGTCCCCCTCCAAACTTCAGCTGAGGACCCGGCGGTGCCCGGGTTATTTGAGGAAGGCATTGTGTGCCAAGGTTGGTCCGTATCAGTTGTTCATTTGGCTCGCAGTGGTTTCGGGAAGTGAGTGAAGGATTATGGACCATGGACCATAATCCATGGTCCATCCTCCTCCAAATTGCACCAGGATGTAGGGGGTTCTGTGTGGCAAATGTGGTCTTGAATGAGGGTCGCAGCAGTCTCAGGAAGTGAGTGGAGGTACTTCAAGTCCCATCATCCGTGGTCCATCCTCCTGAAAACTGCACCAGGGTGTAAAGTGGGTCATGGGGGCTCTATGTGCCAAGTTTGGTCTTGATCTGTCACTGGATGAGAGTCGCAGCGGTCTCAGGAAGTGAGTAAAGGTACTGCAAGTCCCATCATCCATAATCCGTCCTCCCACAAACTGCACCAGAATGTTGAGTTGGCCATGGGGGCACTCTGTGCCAAGTTTTGGCATTATTGGTAGTGGATGAGTGTCGCTGTGGTCTCAGGGAGTGGAGGTACTTCAAGTACCATCATCCATGGTCCATCCTACTCGAAGCTGTACCAGCATGTAGTGTAGGTAATGGGAGCTCTGTGTGCCAAGTTTGGTCTTGATCAGTCATTGGATGAGGGTCGCAGCGGTCTCAGGAAGTGAGTGGAGGTACTTCAAGCCCCATCATCCATGCTCTGCTCTTCTCCAAACTGCAGTAGGACATAGAGTGGGTTATGGGGGCTCTGTGTGCCAAGTTTGATATTTATCGGTCTTTGTTGTGGGCCACAGTGGTCTCTGGGAAGCAAAGCGCTTTGAAGTACTACAAATCCCATAATCCGTGGTTCATCTTTCTCAAACTACACCAGGACGTAAAGGGCATCATGGGGGTTATGTGTGCCAAGTTTGGTCCAGGTCCGTCACCCGTGCTGGTCAGAGTAAGTTTGTGAAGGTACTGCAAGTCCTTCAAACTGCACCAGAATATAGAGTGGGTCTTGGGGGGGTGTCTGTGTACCAACTGTAATCTTGTTCTGTCATTTTTGGGGGCCTAGTCAGGAAAATAAAGTTAAGTAAGCCTTTCTGTCAATTCAGGCTGAGGCCTAGTCAGGAGAATCAAGTTGAGGAAGCCTTACTGTCAATACAGGCTGAGGCCTGGTTTGTAAAATCAGCTGAAGGAAGCCTTTTTGTAAAGAACTCTGTCTGGCACCTTTGAGATTTGGGATGTTGGGATGCTGGCCTATCCATGGCCCAGCCTCCCTCAAACTGCACCAAGGCGTAAAGTGGGTCTTGGGGGTTCTGTGTGCCAAGTTTGGTTTTGTTGTCTCATTGTTGGGGGCCGCAAAGTGTTTTGGACTTAAACTCCCACCATGCCTGACTGCCTCGGGGCTTTTCCTTACCTCCCTCTGGCACTTTAGAGTCTCGGAATGTTCGTGGCTGGCCAATGGGAGTCGTTTATGCAAATAATGCTGCCACATATCCTTCCTGGCCTGTGAAAGTGGCTGCCACATATCCGCCCTTCCGCCCTCCCGCCCTCCACATACACACATACCCGCATACACACATACACACATACAAACATTCCGTTTTATAAAGGTATACAGATACAGATTAATATGTTAATATTAATGATGTAGTAATATATTAATATATTGTTATTTTATAATAATATGATTACGTTATAATGTATTGTATATGCATTTGGTATTGGCGGTGTTGTAATGTAAAACTGTATAATAATGCCAATGGTAATGTGATATCATGATATCATAATTTGTATATTTGTATTACATGCAATATTGCTAATCAATATTGTGATATGTTGCAGTGCAATGTGATGTGTAGTGCTGACGTTGTGCTGTGACAGTAATGTTATTTGTTGTTTTTTCAGTTTGCTGTAAGCCGCTCTGGCAATATTGTTATATGTACATTGTAAGCCACTTTGGCAGTATTGTTATTTGCCGTAAGCCGCTCTGAGTCCCCTTCGGGGTTGAGAAGGGCGGCATATAAATATATTAAATAAATAATAAATAAATAATATTTGACATTGGCCGTACTGTATTTGTGAAATATGTGTGTGTAATATTATATATTATATATTCTAATTGTAGCCAATGTGCCAATATTCTGTGTGTCTGTGTGAATAGATATATATTTATATATACACACACAATAGTGGCACATTGGCTACAATAAGCATAACTATTATAGCCAATGTGCCAACATATTATTATTATTATTATTATTATTATCTAAAACAGCCATGTCTCCATTATACAAATGATATGTCAGTTTATAGCCGAATGGCTCTCTTTGCCGCCCTCTTCCGGGCGCAGGAATATTTGCACTTGCCTGGAGAGGCTGATTCGCAATCCTTTGCTGCCATCAAGTGGCCAGAGAAGGAAACGCACCTTTGATCCGCGGAGGCGCCTCTCTGCTGCCCTCCTGTGGGCAGAGTGGTCATGATATTCTTAGTAAAAGTTAACTTGGTACTCGGAGTTCCATAACTCCTAGATTTGGCTGCTTCAGTAGTAGTACATAGCTTTCCATTTGTACGAATGTGACTGCATTTGAACCAAACCCATTTCTCTCTCGATGTGTTTGCCCATCTACCTATGCTTCAAATGGACCAAAGTGTTGGCTCAGAGGATAATAATATGGTTATGGGCAGAAAAAAATACACTGTTATATTATTATTTTGCTTTGCCTTAGAGTCCCTTTCAGGAGAAAGACAACCAGAGAGTTATTTTAATTATTTATCATCAAATATTAGTTATTATTATATTTAATTATTATATTTGAGGACGTCAGCCTCCATCTTGGTTCGCACCTCGTCTTCTTGAATTTCATTTTATTTCAGTGGGGAGTTATGATGATTTTCTAATAATTTTCTAATAATAATATAATAAATAATATAATATAATGTTATATTATAATTTCAATATGTCTATATATATACTATAATATAATAATTATGATATTAATACTAATAATATATTTATATTTATTGATATACTAGCTTGGGGACCCGGCCCGGCCCAGGTTATTTGAGAAGCGCAGCAGGATGTAGAGTGGGTCATGGGGGCTCTGTGTGCCAAGTTTGGTCTTGATCCATCATTATTGGGAGTTGCAGTGGTATCATGAAATTACTGAAGGTAGTGCAAGTCCCATCATCTCTGTCCCCAAAAAAAAAAAAGTGTAGTAGGATGTAGATTGGGTCATGGGGGCTCTGTGTGCTAAGTTTGGTCTGTATTGGTGAATAGATGAGGGGTGCATTGTTTTTCGGAAGTGAGTGAAGGTACTTCAAGTCCCATCATCCGTGGTCCATCTCACAGTAAACTGCACCAGGCTGTAGAGTGGGTCATGAGGGCTCTGTGTGCCAGATTTGGTGTTGATCAGTCATTGGAATAGGTTAGTAGCAGGATTGGGAAGTGAGGGAAGGTACTGCAAGTCCCATCATCCATGTTCTGCCCCCTCCAAACTTCAGCAGGATGTAGAGTGGGTCACTGGGCCTGTGTGCCAAGTGTGGTCTTTATCGGTGTTTGTTGGGGGCCGCAGTGGTCTGTGGGAACAGAAGGGTGTGAAAATACTACAAATTCCATCATCCATTGTCAGTCGTCCCCCGAACCTCACCAGGACATGAAGGCAGTCATGGGGGTTCTGTGTGCCAAGTTTGGTCTCAATCAGTAATTGGATGAGGGTCGCAGCAGACTTGGGAAGTGAGTAGAGGTACTTAAAGTCCCATCATCCATGGTCCACCCTCCTCCAAACTGCACCAGAATGTAGAGTGGATCATGAGGGCTCTGTGTGGCAAGTTTGGTGTTGATCAATCATAGGATTAGGTTTGTAGCAGTCTTGGAAAGTGAGGGAAGGTACTGCAAGACCCATCATCCATGTTCTGTCCCCCTCCAAACTTCAGCTGAGGACCCGGTGGTGCCCGGGTTACTTGAGGAAGGCATTGTGTGCCAAGGTTAGTCCGTATCAGTTGTTCATTTGGCTCGCAGTGGTTTCGGGAAGTGAGTGAAGGATTATGGACCAAGGACCATAATCCATGGTCCATCCTCCTCCAAATTGCACCAGGATGTAGGGGGTTCTGTGTGGCAAATGTAGTCTTGAACAGTCATTGAATGAGGGTCGCAGCAGTCTCAGGAAGTGAGTGGAGGTACTTCAAGTCCCATCATCCGTGGTCCATCCTCCTGAAAACTGCACCAGGGTGTAAAGTGGGTCATGGGGGCTCTATGTGCCAAGTTTGGTCTTGATCGGTCACTGGATGAGAGTCGCAGCGGTCTCAGGAAGTGTGTAAAGGTACTGCAAGTCCCATCATCCATAATCCATCCTCCCACAAACTGCACCAAAATGTTGAGTTGGCCATGGGGGCACTCTTTGCCAAGTTTTGTCTTTATTGGTAATTGGATGAGTGTCGCTGTGGTCTCAGGGAGTGGAGGTACTTCAAGTACCATCATCCATGGTCCATCCTACTCGAAGCTGTACCAGCATGTAGTGTAGGTAATGGGAGCTCTGTGTGCCAAGTTTGGTCTTGATCAGTCATTGGATGAGTGAAGGTACTGCAAGTCCTTCAAACTGCACCAGAATGTAGAGTGGGTCTTGGGGGTCTGTGTACCAACTGTAATCTTGTTCTGTCATTTTTGGGGGCCTAGTCAGGAAAATAAAGTGAAGTAAGCCTTTCTGTCAATTCAGGCTGAGGCCTAGTCAGGAGAATCAAGTTGAGGAAGCCTTACTGTGAATTCAAGCTGAGGCCTAGTATCGAAAATCAAGTTGAGGAAGCCTTACTGTCAATACAGGCTGAGGCCTAGTTTGTAGAATCAGCTGAAGGAAGCCTTTTTGTAAAGAACTCTGTCTGGCACCCTTGAGATTTGGGATGTTGGGATGCTGGCCTATCCATGGCCCAGCCTCCCTCAAACTGCACCAAGACGTAAAGTGGGTCTTGGGGGTTCTGTGTGCCAAGTTTGGTTTTGTTGTCTTATTGTTAGGGGCTGGGGGCTGCAAAGTGTTTTGGACTTAAACTCCCACCATGCCTGACTGCCTCGGGGCTTTTCCTTACCTCCCTCTGGCACTTTAGAGTCTCGGAATGTTCGTGGCTGGCCAATGGGAGTCGTTTATGCAAATAATGCTGCCACATATCCTTCCTGGCCTGTGAAAGGGGCTGCCACATATCCGCCCTTCCGCCCTCCCGCCCTCCGCGTACACACATACCCGCATACACACATACAAACATTCCGTTTTATAAAGGTATACAGATATACAGATTAATATGTTAATATTAATGATGTAGTAATATATTAATATATTGTTATTTTATAATAATATGATTACGTTATAATGTGCATTATGCATTTGGTATTGGTATTGGTGGTGTTGTAATGTAAAACTGTATAATAATGCCAATGGTAATGTGATATCATGATATCATAATTTGTATATTGGTATTACATGCAATATTGCTAATCAATATTGTGATATGTTGCAGTGCAATATGATGTGTAGTGCTGACGTTGTGCTGTGACAGTAATGTTATTTGTTGTTTTTTCAGTTTGCTGTAAGCCGCTCTGGCAATATTGTTATATGTACATTGTAAGCCACTTTGGCAGTATTGTTATTTGCCGTAAGCCGCTCTGAGTCCCCTTCGGGGTTGAGAAAGGCGGCATATAAATATATTAAATAATTAATAAATAAATAATATTTAATATTTGACATTGGCCGTACTGTATTTGTGAAATATGTGTGTGTAATATTATATATTATATAAAAAACTTCCGCAAGATGGCCGCGTCGAGCAGCAGCTCGAAGGTTGAGCTCTGCCGGGCCCTTGGAAACTCTTCCTATGGAACTGGACCATTGGTGAGATTGACTACCCCGGACAAGGGGGGTGCCCCCCAGAACCTCAGGGTACTCCCGTGGTCCTTGGGGGGACCATCGGTGGGTCCCTTGCCCCCGTTAGAAGCCCTGCAACTGGAGGCGGAGGCCATTCTGGAGGTCGGCCTGGAGTCTGCCATATCAGCTAGGCTACGAGCAACCTCTGGAACTGCCGGCCTGTTGGAGAGGACTGCGCACGGGTCTAGCCTTGGGACCTACCCGCCTTGGTCCCCGGTCCCCTGGCCGGGCCTAGGAGCGGACACGGAACCAGGGTGGCCAGCACTGGAGCCAGCACTGGAGCCTCCCACCCTCCCCGCCATTCAGTGGGTGGACGCCGTCCTCACACCCAACACCCCACTTGCCATTCAGGGGGTGACTGTTGACCCCTCACCTGACCCTCTACCTGACAGAGCCGATAGAGCCCGGGATGGGCTACAGGACCTGCAGGACGTCATCCAACAGCTCACCTCCCTCCTTCCCATCCTGGGCCGGCTGCTCGAGCATTTAGCCGCCCGGCTGGAGGTAGGCCCCGAGACAGGCCATGGAGGGGCGGTGAGGCGAGCAGCTGAGGAGGCGGCGGAGAGAGTGGAGCGCAGCGAAGAGGGAGAGCAACCACCAGGAGAGCTGGACCCCCGCGGTCCCATGGTTTTGGGGCCTGCTGGTCGGGTCACCTCTCCTCCGAGTCCCACTGCCGAGCCCGTCGAGGAAAGCCTGCCCATTGAGGAGAGGCCCCTGGCTACAGCTGAGGCGGCGGGTGAGGCTTCGTGGAACACTTGGTGGAGTCCCTGGAGGGCGCTGGGACATGGTCCCCCCCCCCAGCTGGAAGGAACGGGCGGTGGCCGGGACCACCAAGATGGCGACCGGCCTAGCTTGCTTGGCGTCCTCCGCCCCGCCCCCCCACCTCTGCTGGACTCCTCAGCCCCGCCCCCTCCTGCTCCAGCACACCCGTCATCATCGGGCGCCTGGCCGGCGACGCCAGAGGCTCCTGACATCTCTCGGGTCCTGGCAAGAGCCCCAGGGGCTCGGCCCCGCCGCCGGGCCCGCCGCCTATCTCCGGTGCCCCGGGGACCCCTGCTGGGACCGCCGCCTGCCCCGTCACCGACCCGTGACCGGGATGAGATTGGCGGCACAGCCCATGGGGAGCCAGCCCAGAGGACAGCCAGACCGGAGGATGATACGGTGAGTGGCCATCCGGATCAGAGACCACACCGCCGCCGGAGGAGGCGCCGCCGCTGGCTGAGGACCTTTAGCCCCTCTTTCCTTAAACCCCCTAGAGACCTCCTGCGTCGGGGCGGCCGACCCCCTGGACCCCCCAGATGCCCGGCTGGTCAACAGGAGGGGAAGAGGTCGGTCAGCGAACAGCTGGGGGGGAGGCCTCCCGCACCCGACCCCAGGCCGAGACGAATCTTTCGCTCAAGGACCTTTTGGGGCCCAGGCGCTAGGCATAACCTCCGGCTATTCCCGAAGCCGCGGAACACTACTGACCCACCATGCTTGTCCCTATCGGCTGGGCCACGGGACGAAGGAGGCCGGCCTACATTCTTTCTCCTTGGCCGGCAGGGGTGCCTCTCTTCGCGCCCCCCCCTCCCTCCCTCCCTTTGATGGTCCGATGGGTCCAGTTTAGGCCCCAACCACCTGTTGCCGCCTGAACCCTGACTTTGCCCCATTTCCCCCACCCCCTATGTTGTGTCTGTCCAGTTTGTCCTTTAATTGTATTGTGTTTTCTTGACTCTGTAAGCCGCTGCGAGCCGTATGGAGTTGGCGACATATAAGTCTAAGGAAATAAATAAATAATAAATAAATAAATTATAATTGTAGCCAATGTGCCAATATTCTGTGTGTCTGTGTGAATAGATATATATTTATATATACACACACAATAGTGGCACATTGGCTACAATAAGCATAACTATTATAGCCAATGTGCCGGAGAGGCTGATTCGCAATCCTTTGCTGCCATCAAGTGGCCAGAGAGGGAAACGCACCTTTGATCCGCGGAGGCGCCTCTCTGCTGCCCTCCTGTGGGCAGAGTGGTCATGATATTCTTAGTAAGATTCGCAGTATTAAATGCGAAAGGTAAGGGCATGGCGTGTCAAAGCTTATGCGCATGCGCCCTGCCAGGTTCGGAAGGGACTGGAAGAGCAACTTCACTGACTGGAAGTGCGCATGCGCACGAAGCAAACCGCCCACCCAGCCCGGGCTCGCGCAGTCGCAGGAGAGGTGAAGGCGAGGCCTGGCCGGCTGGCGTGGCGACTCCAGGCGGGCCCTCGGCGCCCTTTTCCGGCCATGGCTCGCGACGTGAAGAGCAAGCTGTCCAAAAACCTCCTCCGCATGAAGGTAACGGGACGGCTGGAGGGGGAGAAAGCACCGGTTTCAAGGGTCTTTCGGGAGTGGGCGGGACCTCTTCCCGAGCGGCTTCGGCAACTGTCGGCTAGCCCCTCCCACTTCCGAAGCCCTTCGGCTACGGGAGGCGAGGGGCGGGGAGAGGAGCCGAGTGGTCTCGGAAAGGGTCACTGGGCCCCGCCCACTTCCGAAGCCCTTCGGTAGCGAGAAGGGAAGGAGTCGCGTGGCTTCGGGAAGAGTCGGCTAGGCTCCTCGCAGTTCCGAAGACCTACGACTGAGGAAGGGAAAGGCGGAGGGGAAAGGGAGCCGAGTGGCTTCGGGAAGGGTCGGCTAGGCCCACCCACTTCCGAAGGCCTACGGGAAAGGGAGCCGAGTGGCTTCGGCCGGGAAAGAGGGGGGCGACGATTGGAGCCGAAGGAGTTCGGGCTCAAGCTTCAGAAAAGACGAGTTGGAGCCGAACAATCTCGGCTCCGAACATTTATATGCCGCCCACCTCACCCCAAAGGGGATTCAGAGCCGCTTACGAAATATATATATGCATGCATTCAATGTATTATATTATTGCCATAGTGCAATATCAGTATTATATATTACTATATTGTACTACACCATTATATTGTAATATCATTAGTAATATAAAATATATAATTATAATATTGTATTATTACATTGTGTTGCATTATGATATTATAAATGTTATATGTATATGCAATATATTATATGATTAGTAAAGAACAGGAGACAAGATGGAACTGCCTCCCCCCCCCCCTCAGCTCTCTGGCCCAGAGCGCAGCAGTTGGTTGTGGGAGGGAGGCTTCTCTCATGGCCCCACATGGGGAGCTGGAGCTGACAGAGGGAGCTCATCCACGCTCTTCCCCAGATTTGAACCTCTGAACTGTCAGTCTTCAGTCCTGCTGGCACAAGGGTTTAAACCCATTGCACCACCGGGGGCTCCTTATCTGCCCACACTGGACAGCAACATACAAGTTAGAAAAGCCATTGAATAGTAATAGAGCGCTCAAAACAGAATTAAAATACATTAAAGTTGCCTTTAGAACTCATACTTCCCCAAATAACCTGGATTTCATGTACAATTAGTTGGAAGAGACCCCCAAAGGCCACCCAGGCAAACCCCAGTCTGCCAAACAGGAGCGCACGCTCAACACTCTCCGAGAGTCGTGGAATAATGCAGTTGGGAGGGGCCTCGGAAGGCCATCTAGTCCAACCCCCTTCTGCCAAGCTTTGCACTTGGAGGGAAACGGAATGAGGAGGCTCCTCTCTAACAAGTGCTGTCCTTGTTGTAGTTGGAACTTAAGGTCGCTCTTGTTTTGGCCCAAGTTTTGCCTCCGCTTCCAACAGCAGGACCTGCAAACGTGTGAATGTTACTTGCGTTTTCCTCGTTTCATTTGATTTCTCCACCTCTGCTCCAACCCATCAGCGTAGCCACGTGGCGATGGCCTAGCGAGAGATATTAACAAGAGCCCTGACCTCGTCGTTGCCCTTGGATTTGCGAATCCGGTGCTGAGCCCAAAGTGGAATTAGTCTCGGCTCAGCAGTTAATGGACTCCGTTCCTGTCCTATAATGTAACACTAACTCAGTGGAAGAACACAACGTCGAGATTGATGATCACTCCGTTTTCTAAGAGAACAACATCTGAGTCGAGATTGCCATTAATTTTTTAAAATATAAATATTCATTAAATATGTATAACTCAATATCGTCGGGCCTTCATGGTTTGTTTGCTCCGGTTTTGCATTAGCGCCATTCTGTTTGTATCTCCATCTTCTTGTGTCGCTTGTAGCTTCAATTACATTTTCACAGTTTGATAGGTTTCCCCGCGAAATGCCACACTTTGCTCCTGGAAGTCCAAAACAAAGGCTCGCTTGAAATGTTTCCCTTGCCCTGCGGCTGCAGAAACCTGGAGCTGGGTATTCTTATCCCAAGCAGTATAGGAGCGGTGACTGTCCAATCAGAACTTCAAATGAAGACATCTCACATTAGGAAGACACCCACTCAGCCCACCCCACCTTTCAGCTGCACCCGTACCTTGGGAAGTCTGACTTGGCCACGGTATTCCATGTTCTGGTTACATCCTGTATAGATTACTGCAACGCTCTCTACATGGGGCTGCCTTTGAAGACTGCTCGGAAGCTTCAGTTGGTTCAACGGACAGCAGCCAGGTTGATAACAGGAGTGGGACTCAGGGAGCGTACAACTCCCCTGTTGTGCCAGCTCCACTGGTTACCAGTTCGCTACCGGGCACAATTCAAAGTGCTGGTTTTGGCCTTTAAAGCTCTAAACGGTTCTGGTCCAACTTACTTGTCCGAACGCATCTCTCCCTATGAACCATCAAGATGCTTAAGATAATCCGGAGAGGCCCTGTTCTTGGTCCCGTCTGCTTTGCTTTCTCAGTGGTGGCTCCTCGGCTTTGGAACTCCCTTCCTAGTGACATCAGATCGGCCCCCTCCCTCCTGACATCTCGTAAGAAAGTCAAGACTTGGCTGTTCGAGCAAGCATTCGCAGACGAACTTTAATTAATCGAGATCAAAGGATTAGTATGACGACGAAACGGAAACCGATTTTAAGATTGTGGAGCTGAGATTTGTATTTTGTAGTTTTAATTGTTAATTTATATGGTTTTATATGATTGTTTTTATCTTATTATGATGTGTTGTATGTGGGCACTTGCTGCCGCTTGTTCACCGCCTCGAGTCGCCTTCGGGCTGAGAGGTGGTATAGAAGCATAGCAAATAAATAAATAAATTTCAGGGTTGTAGTGTAGATGGGAGGAGAGTGAGCCACATTGCCCACTCAGTGGTAGAGCATGGTGTTGAAATGCTGCTGTGTGTTATGGTAAGATAGCACAACTGAAAGGCCCTTTCTGTGTCTTTCTTTTTTGGTTCCAGTTCATGCAGAGGGGCCTAGACTCCGAAACCAAAAAGCAGCTTGAAGAAGAGGAAAAGAAAATCATCAGTGAGGAGCATTGGTTCCTAGATCTCCCGGAGCTGAAGGAAAAGGAGTAAGCGGGTTGGCAGGAGGGATAAATGCTCCTACTAAAGCCGCTCCTCTAGTCCCAATTCAGGGTGCAGGTTATGACCTACAAAGCCCAATACGAATTGGACCCCGCCAGTCTTTGTGAGTGCATCTCCCCAGGTGAACCGGCATGGGCTCTGAGATCCACCGGGGAGGCCCTCCTCTCGGTCCGCCTCCATCTCAAGCGCACCTGGTGGGGGAAGGGGGGGGGGGTTTGCCAGATAGCCTTCTGTTTGGCACTTCATCCACTTCCCTGGCCTTATGGTACGCTGTTTGCACCACCCCTTGCCCGGCCCTTTATAACTTGGTCATGCCTCTTTTAGTAATCCTGGTCTTTGGTTTTTGTCGAATCTTGCCTGATGGAGCTTCAATGCAGTCTCTTTTTTTAGTTTTAAGTTTAGTGTGTTTTGTCTGGGTGGTTGTATTTTATGGGGCTCCTATTTGAATGTCTTTTGTTTTGTGGATTGTTTTTGCTTGTATGTCTTGTGGACATTCCGTCCCATGTGTAAGCCGCCCCGAGTCCATCCCTTCGGGGAGGTGGACTTGTTATTGTTATCACTATTATCATTATTATTAAATGTAGAAAAGCAGAAGCATCTTCTCTGGTGCAAGGGTCTTGTTTCATGCTGTACTGCTGGCTCAGCGCAGCTGGCACTTCTCTTCCACTCTGTCAGGCCTCCTCTCTTCTTTGCTTTGCAGGAGCTTCATAAGAGAAGAAAGAAGCTTCTCCCCAACAGTCTAAGACCTGAAATGGCCAGAATGTCCTTTAAGGGGTTCAACCCAGAAGTGGAGGTATTGCATCAATGTATGCAAATGCTTTCTTTATGCTTTGCAGAGGCGCCTCCTTCCCTCCCCACCCCACCGGGACTCTAGGCAGCCAACACCTGTCCACACCAAACAGTTTTAAAACAACTATGCAAAAATTAAAAAAACATTAAATAACAACAGTCTAGTAAAAACGGAATTAAAATACAGCAGATACACTGAAATGGCCAATTTCTTGCCCATTTAATGCTCAGTGGGGCTGTTGAACAGATGATTGCAACAATGTATGCAAATGCTTTGAAGTGCTTTGGAGAGGCATCTTACTTTAGATCGATGGGACCATGGAACTGGTTCACAACCCGGGGGTGACTTGCTCTGGAAATCGCCAATGAAGAGTTGCTCTGAGTTGTTCTATTTCCATATAGAAAGTGAATCTGGGCCAGAGTTTGGAAAAGTTCCTTTTTTCAGCTCACAAAATGTCACAATACCAATTGGATTAATGTGGTTTTCATCCCATCCATGGACGGCAAAATGAACATATATTAATTCAATCAATGACTGGTGTTAAAAGAAACAGCAAAAGTTAGGGAAAGCATATGTTTCGACATTAAAATACAATGTTTAAAAGCAGTTAGGAGACAATATTAAGCATGAGAGTTAAAAGCAGCACTGAATAGTGGTATGTATGTATATATATGTATATGTGTATATGTATGTATGTGTGTGTGTGTATTACATATATATATATATATATATATATATATATATATATATATATATAAGTGATGAAAGCTGAAATAAAAGAATAAAACCTTTTAGGACTGTGACAGCAATTGCTGTGGCACAAAAACTGGCAAATTTGGCTGTGAGCCATAGAAAATACTTTCCTATATTTTGGGATCGTTGCATTGCTCAGAAACTGCAGGAAGAAGAGCCCACTGGACGGCGGGAATATTATCGTTATTATTACTACCATCTTTATTGATGTCCCTCCCTGTGAGACTCAAGGCGCCTCACACTCTGCACCAGGCAAGTTTAGAAAGATCAGTACAGTAGTTTAAAAGAAATTAAAAATCAATTAACTAGTAGCCATGTGGTACAGCCCCACAGGCGCCCTCTAGGTTCCGTTACTTTTGGATTGTGGTGTTCTTTTCCTCCCAATCTGGCCTCCTGGGTTCCCCTGGTGGGGCGCAGTGCTTGAGATGCGACTCCGCTTCTTCATTTCCAGAAGCTAATGATCCAGATGAACTCGAAGCTGAAGGCAGAAGAAACGAACGAGGGCGGCGGTGCCATGGAAGCAGATGTGTCGGATGAAGAAATGGCCAGAAGGTAGCTCTTCCCATTTATGACACACACAACATTTCTAAAAATATGAGTTGCTGCTTTCCCCCCTTATAAAGCCCAAAGCCCGCCTGGAACGGTCAATTGCTTGCAGTGCAAAACATTTGTTTTTAGAAGAGAGCAATTTATTGTAGAGACCAGTCGCTGACCTGATGAGTTGTGGCTCCGGCTTGGAACCTTTGGCTTTTTCCAGGCACTTGAGCTCAAATTTGGTCACCATACTAATACTTATTTATTTCTGTTCCCGGCTATGTGTTTCCGTAACAAAAGGCTCAGAGGGAATAAAACACAGCCATTTCTTAGAAATATGTATTTACATTTCCACCAGAATTGGAAGAACTCAATCCCTCGCAGTCATTTTGGAGCCCAGGATAGGAGTCTGCTTCTTGCAAAGAGGAACACAGAGGCCGGCTCTGAGCTGAAACATCTGCCCTTTTGTCAGGAGGCTGATTCTGACCGGCCTGGGGAGAAGGGAGTCGGAAGCGGGGCCAAGAGGAAGGGCTGCTGCTGCCGCCATCCCATCGTGGGCTGTGGGGCCTGCATCAGCAGATAGCCCGCCGCTCCAGAGAACGATTGGAGGAGTGGTGGCTTTGGAGTACCTGCCATCCCGGGAGGCGATCTGGGCCTGCAGTGGGCGCAGTCGGCGATCTGCGGTGGTGGCGCCCTGGTGACCTGGAAGACTTGATCGTCTTCTGGGTCGCCAGGGCGATCAGCCGCCTCAGGTCGCCGACTGCTCCCGCTGCAGGCCCGGATCGCTTCCCGGGATGGCAGGCACTCCATGGCAGGACGATCAGCTGGGGAATGGCTGGGGGTGAGAGCGGGCAGAGGCCTGCAGCCTCCGATCATCTGCTGCTCTGCTCTGCTGCGGCGGCGGCGGCTGAGTCCGCTTTGCCATCCTCTGGGCTGCGGCCATTGGGCCATTTCAACTTGGGATCCTTCCTCTCTTGAGGATGTCAGCCTCTATCTTGGTTCGCACCTTGTTTTCTTGAATTTCGTTTTATTTTATTTTAGTGGTTTTTATTATTACTTTATAATAATCTTATTATAATATAATAAGTAATATAATATAATGTTATATTATATTATAATTTCAATATATTATGTCTATATATACACTATAATATAATAATTATGATATTAATACTAATAATACATGAATATTTCTTGATATATTAATATGTTCATATTAATGATGTGTAATATATAATAAATATAGTAAATAATTAATTAAATAAATTATGTAGATTAGAATGTAGTTCAGCCTTTAGGTGCGGCCCTCCATAATATTTTTTGGCTCTCATGTGGCCCCTTGGAAAAAATTATTGCCCACCCCGATTTAATTTGTGAGTGAGGTGCAGTAAGAGTTAGAACTGCATCTTACATATACCACCTTAACCATATTCCTCCTATACATATAAATTAAATCAATAAGTTATGCTCAATAAGCGATAGCCCTGAATCTTCTATATAGCACTTTATAGTACAGGTCAATAACTGGCTTAGAAAATTGTGTCAGGAGGAACGCTTCAGCTTCCATGACCATGGCTTGCTTTTCCAGGAGGATGGCCTACTGGCAAGGGATGGGGTGCATCTCACACAAGTAGGAAAACACCTTTTTGCTCACAAACCTCATTAGGGGCACTTTAAACTAGGTCCACTGGAGGAGGGGGACAACAGATTTGCTAACAGTACTTTACACACAATGTCAGGGAACCGGCAGAAGACTAAACGGAGGGTTGCACAAACACAAAAAGGACCCAGTACCAAAAGCACCATAAACAGCTCAGGGGAAGATCTCAGGGGCTCACATGTCTTTACACTATTTTACTTAAGATGCCCTTTAGGATGCATTGCTGTCGAGCAACAAGCTTCTTTTAGGGATGTTTCTTAAAAACCCGTCTTGCCCTTGCCAGGTATGAAACCCTAGTGGGGACCATTGGGAAGAAGTTCCTGAAGAAGCGGGACCATCGCTGCCTGATGCAGGAGGAGCCTGTGGACGAGGAGGGCGGGAGCGGCGGCGAGGGGTCCAGCAGAGCTAAGAAGGCCTTTTTGAAGCCCCGGGATTAGACGACGATGACGTGGTTGAACCTCCTTCCATCCCACAGTAACGCAAGTCATTTTGGCAAGTGGCCAGGCCTCTTCGTATCGCCTCCTTTTCCAAAGCGAGAGAGGCACGTAGCCATCGATGGGATGCACCTGTGGCTCCTTGCACACGTTTCTAGCATGGGACTGTGAACAACACAATGCTAATGGAAAGATGGAACACACATTTGCATTATGATTCTTAATTACAAGAAAGAGTATGTTAAGGTCAAGGATGCCTTACTGGAATTTTTATTACCTGTTAAAAATATTGTGCTTTAAGAATGGATGACTTCTAAACTCCAACTCCCACCATTCCTAATAGCCTCAGGCCCCTTCCTTTTCCTTTTCCCTTTTCCCTTTCCTTTCCTCTTAAGCGGCTGAGAGGGAAAAGGAAGGGGCCCGAGGATTTATTTATTCATTTACTTTGTTTCTACTTCGCCCTTCTCCCATAAGGAGACTCAGGGTGGCTTCACATGTACATCAATGAAGCTATACAAAAATACATTTGATAAAAACAGAAAATCATCAATTATAAAATCATCAATAAAAAATCATCAACTGTCACATTAACATGCCACTAAAACCAGAGTCCAGCCAATAATTCCAATATCAGGATGTCAGGAATGGTGGGAGTTGGAGTCCAAAACACCCAGAGGAAAGAAGGGAAGGAGGGCCCAAGTTGGCCCAGGCCTGCTGTAAAACAGTCCTGCTGTAAAGCCATGGATTCAATGGGTCAATTCCAGATGAAGCTAGCAATTAAACTTAGGCACCAAATTTGCTTTATTTGAAAATATTTTTGGTGACAATATTTTTGGCTGTGTTTAATTTTCTAAGGACATTTTCCAGCTTGAGCCAATTTCTGTCAAACTTGTGATCTGTTTGAAATAAAACTTTTGGCCAGCTGCTTGAAACCCCCATCGATTCCTGTAAAACTATGGCTTTCCATTTCCTTGTCAGGAGGAGCATCAGCACACTCAGTGTGTCCTCCTCCTCTTTAGAGTATTTGATTTTATTTAGATGTCGCTTTTCTCTATGGAACTTTCCCAGACTTGTGGCTGAGAGATGATGCCCAGCAGTCTCTTCCTAAACATCCCTTGTGGGTTTCCCATTTAAGCCTTTCTTCATTGCTATGGTGGGCCTTTCCCATCCCTACGTGTCTTTCGACCAATCAGAAACATCCCCCAAGCAATGCCTAGGTATATTACACTACCTACTGATCAAATGAGCATTTATAAGGAGAATTCAGAGTTGTCACATTTGCCTGACATTATTTCTTGGTCAAAATTAATCCTGTGAAAGGTGCTTTATGTTTCAGCCAGTTCTCACCAGAGAGGCACGGTCTGTATCAGCTTCTGTGTTGCATCCAAAAGCAAGCTCTTTCTGGATTTTGGAAATTCCATATATACGGCAGTATAAGTCAAGTTTTTCAACGCTTTTTATAGGATGAAAAAGCCCCCCCTCGACTTATACTCAAGTCAAAGTTATTTATTATTTTACTCTGTTGTTATTGTCTTATCTTAAATTACAGTTTTACGTAAATATTCATAAACATTCAACTTGCTGAGGCCTCAATCAATGTAATGTTCTTGGTATCTATTTTATTTTGAAATTTACCAGCAGCTCTCCTACCCTCGGCTTAGACTTGAATCAATACATTTTCCCAGGTTATTTTGTGGTAAAATTTGGTGCCTCAGCTTATATTTGGGTCGGCTTATACTCAAGTATATACGGTACACAGAAAAAAGGTCTTGCCTTTTCCAAGCTGGCGGTTGGGACGCATTGAGACGACCTTTAAGGACTCACCAGGCACATTGCTGTATTTCCTCTCAATTCTGAGGCTGAAACCCAGGAATGGATGACGGTTGGTTTTCTACCATTTGTGAAAAGTTGCACGAAGCAAGTGACATTTTCCTCCCGGAAGCTAAGGCAAACACACAACAAGTGTGAAACGATGGGAAGGTTGATCACAAGGGCTCCTACTTTTACTATCCAGTGTCACAAGACAGTTTCCAGTGGTGTTCACCCTGGAACGGAAGCAAAAGAGTTTCATGGTGAGCATTTAGGTGGCTGAGCAATGTTGTCTCTTTTGTCGGGGTGCCGCCAAGATTTAGAACCCCGAATAATATTTTAAACAATGCCTGCTGGAAAGCAGGCTTGCCAGAACAAAGAGAAGGGATGCTGGCAGCTTCACACATAAGATAAAGATGCCAGCCACTTGCTAGAAGCAGATCTGGACATGGAGTTCCAGAAGTGGAAGTGCCCATCACTCATTTGAAAATCCTTATTGATTCAGGACGGATCACTCATGCACAGAGATTCAGATTCTTTCTGGCTCAAGAAGGGGGTCTTGTTACCGTCAGAACGATCTGGTGCGTCGTCAACTTGACTTTTGCTGCGCTAATTAAAATGCTCCTGTATCAATCATGCAAAAACACAACCACAAAGTGCAATAGTTAATGATTGCAGGGAATCTCCAGCTCTTCTGGAAGGAAAAATGGGTAGGAAATGATTGATTGATTGTAGGGAAACCTGTGGACACATCGTTTGCCGTGACTCGTTATGAGGAAGCAGGGTTTTTTTGAGAAAAGATTGGAGAGAAAAAAAATCTTCTTTGAGTAAAAGCCAAATGGAGTGAAAGAGGGAGGCTGCAGATTTGAAGGTGTTGTCATTTAGGAAGATGCTTTGGGATTGTTGCCACGTGAGTAAACAGCCTTTAAGGAAGCGCAGGTGCCTGAAGAAGAATGAAGAAAAGGCCTTTCTCAGCTTGGGAAGTTTTGGAAATGCCCTTATTAAAAAGCTTGGTAAACACAGAGAGAGAATAAGGTGTACAGCCAGGGACTTAAATATAACTCTCGCAAGTGTTGCTAATGTATGTAGGAAGAGAAAGGAGTGAAGGCTGGGGCGAAGGCTCGGTCAATATTGCCTCTCGTAATTAATATTATACCAATATCCATTTTTTCCTCCCCTGATTAAGGCTTCACAAAGCGTTTTCATTCCCTGCTCGTTTTATTAAATATCGTGCTTGCCAAAAAGCATGCTCATGCACAATTGGGAAATAAGAACGGGGCATTGCTATGAAAGTGGGCTGTTGGGGCAGAGTTCAGGGAAAAAATATGCTGGAACCTGAGAGTTCAATGGTAGACCATCCCTAAAATTGGAAGCAGGATACTGTAAATTAACTCACATTAATCTCCCTATATTTGTTAAACCTCTTCCACTTTGCTGGGATGTTTTAAATGATGGGCAGGCTCCTCGCTGAGCTTTAATAACAGTATAGGTTTTCTACACTGTTATCACTTGAACAATGTCCCTGAATTTGAACCATTTAACAAGACAAAAATCCATCAAATCTACTTGTTTTGCCTTCATCTCTATGGGTTCTTGGATAAAACTGATTGTCTTCATCCCTCACAGTCTGGTTTCAGGCCTGGTCATGGAATGGAGACAGCTTTGGTCGCCTTGGTGGATGACCTCTGCAGAGAGCCCGACCGGGGAGCCTGTCCCTCCATGCTGGTCCTCCTGGATCTCTCAGTGGCTTTCGATACCATTGACCACGGTCTCCTTCTGGGTTGGCTCTCCAGAATGGGTCTTGGGGGCACTGCTTTGCAATGGCTCCTCTCTTTCCTGGATGGGGGACGCCTGCTCAGATCCCTGGCCTTTAACCTCTGGGATCCCACAAGGCTCTGTTCTCTCCTCCATGTTCTTCAGCATCTACATGAAACCACTTGGCGAGGTCATCCAGAGTTTTGGCGTTCAGTTACTCCTTTCCACCTAACTCTGTTACTCCTTTCCACCTAACTCAAAGGAAGCTCCTCAAGTCCTGAACCAGTGCCTGACAGCTGGATGAGGGTGAATAATTTGAAGCTTAATCCAAATAAGACCGAGATCCTTCTAGCTAGTCTCAAGGCCGATCGGGGTCTAGGGTGGCAACCTATGCTTGACAGAAGGGGTTTCACTCCCCCTGAGGACACAGGTCCACAGCCTTGGGGGGTCCCTGGACTCAGCGCTAATGCTTGAAGTTCAAGTGTCGGCCATGGCCAGGAGGGCCTTCCCACAATTAAAGCTTGTGAACCAACTGCGACCGTACCTAGAGAAGCCGGATCTGACCACGGTGGTCCATTCCTTGGTTACATCTCGTATGGATTACTGCAACACACTCTACGTGGAGCTGCCTTTGCAGACAAGTCGGAAATTGCAAAGATTGGCAGCCAGACTACTAACTGGAGCAAGTTATAGGGAGCTCACCACCCCCTTACTAAAGTGGCTCCACGGACTGCTGACGGGTTTCTGGGCCCAATTCAATTGCAGCTTATCACCTAGAAAGTTCTATACGGTTTGGGTCCAGCATGACTGCAAACTGCAAACCACCCCCCACCCCCCATGAACCTGTCCGGGTCTTAAGGTTTGCCAAGGAGGACCTCCTCTCGGTCCCACCTCCCTCTCAAACGTGGCTGGGGGGGACGGGGGGCTTCCTTCTCGGTCATGGCCCTGGTTTTGGAACGCCCTCCCCAGGGAGGTCAGACAGCTCCCCACAGTTCAATTCTTTCGGAGGAAACAGAAGACATGGCTTTTCAGACAGGCCTTTGACATTTAGATGGTTAATGTAACATCTAAAATTGGAGGACCAAAATAGAACAAAGTTGTATCCTGATGCTGACATTTTAATGTAATCTGTGCCTGGGACGTTTAATCTGATTTGGATATTATGGTTTTAATTATAATTTATTGATTATGTTTTATTGCTTATTTTATTTTGAGTTGAGGTGCTTTATATTAATCTCCAAATGTTTATTTTTATGGAGTTAGGCTAATTTCTATGTGTTTTGTTTTGCACTCTTGTTGCCTTGTGAGCTGCCCCGAGTCCCTCCGGGAAGATGGGCAGGATGTAAATAAAAATTATTATTCATTTTTATTACTATCATGGGACTGCTTTAGCCCAGCAAATATAATATTTTTCAAGAATCTTAGGATGCCAAGAAGCAGAAGTAACTTACTTTATTTTTTAGGTACGTTATGACACTAGAAATCTCAATATGTTCAGAAAATTGAAGCTGCATCACATTAACTATTCCACTGACCTTAACCTTCAGTGTATTTGAATTCCCATGGAATCAGAAAATGCTCCAAAGTCCAACCAATGCAAGTTTGATGGGGTTTTTTAAAATCCACCTGGAAGAGGTGAAAGCCCTGACTGGTCGGCAAATGTGAACCTAGCAATTTCCCATTGATGCAAAATATTCTGCATTCCCAGCATCTAAATGAAGTCAGTCCATGCGGAAGTGATCTTTTCCACCTGCGGAGTCACTTTCTCTGGAGAAAGGAACAGAGCATGTAGTGTACAGATTCGTTTCAAGATGTTCCTCAGGACACATTCTATTCTTCATTCAGTTGTTGTTGTTGCGTGCCTTCAAGACATTTCGGACCTACAGCAAACCTTGTTGATTTCGTTGATTTAGTTGCTGAATGGGGCTCCAACCTCAGGTGAGCTTCTCAGGTGCTTATTGAGAGAGGGGTTATCAGCCTTTGCCTTCCTCTGAGGCTGAGAGAGTGTGACTTCCCAATGGATTTTCATGGTTGACCCTGGCCTCGTGTGCGTTTGTCCAGTGCTGAAACCATTATACAATGTCATCTTGGTTTTTTCCAAATTCAGATCAGTGTGGATTAATGAAATCTGAACAACAAATTCCTCTATTCTTAAGGGCTTAAAATTTTCCTTATCTGAGAGAAACGGTTTAATTTCTTTTCATCATTCTATTCTTCATCTAGTTTGGGTACTTTGATCAGAGTTTAATCCATTGTTTAGTTAATCATTGGTCAGAGAGCAAATCTTGCTGCAGGCTTCGATACTCCAGGCTACATTTCATAGTTCCCGGGGAGGTTAATTGGGACCAGCTTACTCTCCAAAGAGATGCCAAACTTCTCTCGCAGGGTTGGCTCCACCTCGTCATCCCGCAAGGCCTTGAATTCTACCACATCCGTGTCCTCCTTGTAGTTGTACCTGGTCTCTGAGAAGGTCCACCCAACCAGAGCCCGGAAGCCGCCTGCAGTTTGAAGGGTGCAGATCGACTTCCGCGTAAACAGGGAATCGGGGGACGTTTGGAGGTACTCGCATTGGGGCTGAAAGTCTTCTATCGTAACCGGCTCCAGGCTGAACGAATAGATGCTCCTGTGTCCCACTTTCCCTACCTGGTCACTGAAGTTGGGATCGGGAACGTGTTGTTTCCTTCTGATTTTCTCCAAGTACCAAGTTCCATTCTCTTCTGTGAAGCGAAAGATCCCCGGTGTTTGAGGCTGGTCTTTGCCGGACACCAGCTCCATAGGCTTCCATATCTGGTAGAAAGAGCCATAACCACCGTCAACAATATAAGTTGTGCCATCAATCACAACCTGCATGATGAGGTGGTTCATGTCTGTCCCATAGTCTCCTTGCTGTGGGTTGTAGACGTAGGCCCCCAGGGTGGTTGTGTTGTATCCCAGGCTTTTGAGAACCCAAAACAGCAACTGGTTGTTCTCCATGCACCACCCGCCTCGCCTTTTCCTCACGATTTTCTCGTACACGTCCCCCAGGTCCAATGTGATGGTCTCCCCACAGTGGATGCTGAGGTTCTCAAAGGGAATGGCTCGGATGTGGTGCTGGAAGATGTCCGTCAGTGTGGCCAAATCGAGCTTTTCCAGGGAGCCTTTGTAGCTGGTTCTTGCTAAATACTCTTTGACATTCATGTTTCCTGCAAAGACATTGTGAAGTAATTAAAAAGGAGGGTGAGGCAAAAGCTTCCCATGGTTTCCTGCCAAATGGTTGCTTTTTTTAAAAAAACTGATTTTTCAAACAAATTTTGTAGCTGAAACAACAATAATAACAATAATAATACTAATAATAACACTTTATTTACATTCTGCCCTTCTCCCTGAAGGGAGTCAGAGGTGTGTGTGTGCGTGCGTGTGGAAACTGCAAGTCGCTTCTGGTATGAGAGAATTGGCCGTCTACAAGGACATTGCCCAGGTAACATTGCCCGGATGTTTTGATGCTTTACCATCCTTGTGGGAGGCTTCTTTCATGTCCCCACATGGGGAGCTGGAGCTGACAGAGAGAGCTCATCCACACGCTTTCCGGATTTGAACCTCCGACCTGTCGGTCTTCAGTCCTGCCGGCACAAGAGTTTAACCCATTGCGCCACTAGGGGCTCCTGGGGCTCTGAATGGATTACAGTATATATAAACATTCAAAGCCTTGTTCCATGACATACAATGAAACACAAATACACAGATGGAGGCAAAGTATTCTTTCATTTCCAGTTCTGGGGGAAATGCTCTTTCTCCAATTTCAAGCAAAGGAGCCTGTGTCCGTAGACACCTCCTGCTTCTGTGGCCGTCATAACTGCTTGGAGCGTCTTTTTGCCTTTTCCCACTGCAGCAGTATCTATTGATTTGCATGTTTTCATACCACTGGATTGGCAAGAGCTAGGGCTAACAGCAGGAGCTGGCCCTGTCTCACAGATTCAAATTGCTAACCTTTAGGTCAGCAGCTCAGCAGCACAAGGGTTTAACCCTATTGCGCCACCGCAGCCCCATCCACCATGGCCCCATCAAGAAGAAGGGGACAAGGAGCACCAGTGGTCTGCAAGAATTAAAATATGGTCTGCGGCCTCACTGTTACTATACCTTTGCAATGAGAGTGACTGGTCTTGCAAAACCCTCTTATAGTGCCGAGGCTTCTTAAATATGATTCCTGTGGACAAGCAGGTGGCAACTGCTGGGTGGTATATGTGCTGTATCGGAAACTAGAGCTGATGTGGTCTATCCAATGCAATTTTCTGAATCGGCACCCCAAATAACCAAACAGAATCTAACGTTGACCAAAAACTTATTCATAACCCTTTTGGTACCAATGCTGGAGAGTGGTTCCTGGTCAAAAAAAGGTCTGGGAACCACTGATTTAGAATTAAAGTGTGATCTTCATATCTGCAGATAACATGTCCTCAGACTTTGTATGGGTAAATATTTATTACTATGTTTATGCTGGGACCTTCCTCCTACTCTTGATACAGTTAGCGAACTTGAGACTCCGTGGCCTCTTGCCGGGCCCACCTTTGACCGGTTTCGACCACTGGACGCAGAAGCTGTTGATAGGATAGTCACTGCAACTAGATCGACCACTTGCTCCCTCGATCCGTGCCCCTCCTGGCTGGTGAAAGCTAGTCTGGAGGGGTTACGTGACCCCCTATTGAAATTAGTCAACAGCTCCCTTGAGCAAGGAGTGTTTCCAGGGGGTTTAAAAGAGGCAGTGGTCACTCCATTGCTGAAGAAGCCGAGTTTAGACCCATCTGTCCTTTCCAACTACCGCCCAGTGTCGAATTTATCGTTCCTGGGCAAGGTAGTTGAGAGGGCAGCAATGGAGCAGTTGCAGTCCTACCTAGATGATGCAACTTGGTTAGACACCTTCCAGTCCGGCTTCCGTTCAGGGCATGGGACGGAGACGGTGCTGGTCGCCATCACAGACAAACTGCGTTGCCAACTCGATCACAGTGGATCAGCGCTGCTCGTGTTTTTAGACCTCACGGCAGCGTTCGATACTGTCGATTATGATCCTTTGACCCACCGTCTGGCCGGGGCTGGGGTGAGGGGGACAGTTCTTAATTGGCTGTCCTCTTTCCTCCGGAACCGGCTCCAGCGAGTGAGAAGGGGTGAGGTTGTCTCAGGGGGTGCCCCTCTTCATTGTGGGGTGCCTCAGGGGGCAATTCTCTCCCCTTTATTATTTAACATCTACGTCCGACCACTTGCTCGGTTGGTGCGCAGTTTCGGGCTGGAGTGTCACCAATATGCGGATGACACCCAGCTCGTCCTGGGGATGGAAGGCCGACCCGACTCCATACCCGATAATTTCCATCGTTGCCTTGAAGCCGTTACTGGATGGCTGCGAGCCAGTAGGTTGAAGGTGAATCCGGCTAAGACGGAGATCCTGTGGCTAGGCCGTCCGGGTACGAGTGAGATCCGGCTTCCAACCCTGGACGGGGCGACCCTTCGCCCGTCATCATCGGTTAAGAGTTTAGGAGTCACGCTTGACTCCCATCTGACGATGGAAAAACATATATCCATCGTCAGCGGAACAGCGTTCCATCATCTCCGGCAGGCGAGGAAGCTGGCTCCCTACTTGTCCCGCCACAACCTAGCCACAGTGGTCCAAGCCACGGTCATCTCAAGACTGGACTACAGTAATGCTCTCTTCGTTGGTCTTCGTCTGTCGATGATTCGGAAGCTTAAGCTGGTGCAGAACGCCGCAGCCTGGCTAGTGGCAGGCCTTCCATCTCGCTGCCACATCACGCCGGTCCTGCGGGAACTGCACTGGCTTCCAATAGAGCACCGAATCACCTTCAAAGTGCTGGTTCTAACCTTCAAGGCCTTGAATGGTCTGGGGCCGGTGTATCTAAGGGACCGCCTCTCCCCATATGGTCCTCCAAGACCACTGAGATCCGAATCATCGAACCTCCTGATGGTTCCAAGTCATACAGCCCTCCACTTGACCACAACTCGGAGGAGAGCTTTCAGCGTTATCGCCCCGGTGCTATGGAACGCTCTCCCTCCTGCCATTTGCGCGATCCCAACTTTACTGGCCTTTCGAAAGGCCTGTAAAACCCTTCTGTTTAGACAGGCTTTTGGGTTGGAGCAATGCTAAGGCTCCACGATATGGCTAAGGGCTATGACTCCATGTAGTGGACAGGTGCTACTGTCTGATTTAATTGTGGATGTAATTCTCACATCCAATTATGTTTTAACTTGTGCCTGTATTGTTTTATTGTGTTTTTACTGATTGTAATCGTTTTTATGATTGTGAGTCGCCCCGAGCCACTTGGAAGGGGCGACCAAGAAATCCAAATAATAAATAAATAAATAAATGTTTATTTATATCCCGCTTTCTCTCTCCATACGGAGGCTCAAAGCAGCTCACAACTAAAAGCATTTCAGTGCAACTTAAAATATACAAATAAAGATTAAAACAGTGTCAAACAACATTAATACAGCTAGAGAAGAGTTCAGCGGGAGGGCCCAGAAAAAAATTTTGGGTGTGGATAAATGAAATTACAGGTCTCAGCCACAGGTTTTTGGATCACTACTTGATTGCCAATTTTCACCCACAACTCCTTGCTGTTTCTGATTTCATTATTGGCAATGATTCACCTTATGTCTGCAGATAGTACAACCGTATTCCCTTTCTGCTGGCATCCTCGAGGTGACAATGTGTCATTACCCATGCTTTCTGCCCAAATAACTTATTTCCATGTTTTATGTCCTCCACATGATCTGAATCAATCAGAAACCAGATGCAAGGCCTTCCACGATGCATTTGTTCAGAGGCAAAAGGGGTCATTTTCTTCATGTACTGGATGCAGTTCCGCACGACCTCTTTGTATCTGAGGTCATGCTCTTTTCTCATAATGAATGTCAACACAGAGTCCCACCAAAAGCAGGCCTCTCCACTAATGAAAGGTGAATGGAAAAGGAAGTGTAAAGAGAAGAGGCTTACCTTCTCAGCTGTATAGTCTCTGCTCTTTGGAGGTGTCCTTGCTTTTGGGAAAGGCCAAAAGCACACCAGGGAGACAAATGGAGTCTGGCAACTTCGGTTTAGCAAACAATTCACTTTTCATTTCTCCTACTGCGAGGTCTGTGTGGGCAGGCGCTTCTCCGGGGAGCAGAAGAATCAAAGTCCATTGGCAGCATTTCTGCACATTTGCCTTTTGCCAATTGAACTTTGGTTCTTAACATTCTGATGAGGCAGACTTTATTGTACACATGATTGGAAAGCAAGACAAAAGTATTTCCATTTGGCTGATAAGGAAGGGGAAATACTGTGTTCTGATTGAGAGGTCTTCTGTTTCAGATAGGCGGAACTTCCAGAACTGTGTGCATAACAGAGGCTTTGTCCTGCCTTGTTTGGTAACAGAGTCCCAATTGGGGAGAGAACAAGCACCGCTTTGCCAGTCAGGGCCTGCCAAATGACCTTACTCTGTCCAATCATGTTCATGCGCGCACGCACAGAACACACACACAGCACCGAGTGCAGTGGGAAGGAAGAGTGGCTGTGGGTTGCATGCACAGGGAAGAAAACAGGCCTCCAGTCCCTGTGCAGTTGTTCACTTGGAATTAAATGCTGGTGAGAAGTTTCCAGATTAAGAAAGTAAATTGGAGATCGGATTGATGTGGGATGTGGGTCTCCGGCCTTCTCCCTCATCCCTTTCCTCCTCCCTCCTCTCCATCATATCCTTTCCTCTTCTTCCTTTCCTTCCACCTCATCCCGCCTCCTTTTTCTCTCCTTCTCATCCTTTGTTCCTCCCTCTTCACCGCAATTCTCTCCAAGCGCAACAGCAAACCCTTCATAACCACCAGGTGTCACCATCCTTCCACTTGCTCCATTTCTTTCTTCTCTCCCTCCTGAAGATAGAGATACCTCCAGCTGAACAAATATTATTCCGAGTGAAAATTTCTCAAAGATGGGAAGTGGCACACTCTCAAGCTTCCTTTTCTTAAAAGGCAGGATTGTCAATCTCGGTCCTGGAGGGAAACTTGTACTATAAACCATCTCCATGGGATGCCCCGAACCTATTATGTGGTGAATAATACTACAGAAATACCTGTCTTGCTCATTTGTTACAAACATCATTAACTGAATTCAATGCATCTTGTTTCATTCTTACAGTAGAATGAAGTTTTGGTTATATTTTGGATTCATTAATTAAGACGTATAGCTCTTTGCAGAGCACACAAAATGGTTTACACCTTGACGTCAAGGTACCTTATGACCTTCGTATCCGTGAAAGATATATTCCTAGACTTTGTGTGGATGCACAAAACTGGATAATGGCAAATGTCATTGAAATGAAAAACCTCTGGCCCACAAATACCATAGAATTGCCCTGAAGGGCCTTAAAATGGGTGTGTGGTGATGAAGTCATGTGTTTCCTTTATGTTTTATTTGTGTTAGGTATTTTCCCCCAAAGTTCTACAAATACTCATATTTACACATTTCCTGCATCACCCTCGTTACTCCCACGCACAGCCTCACCTTATCCTTTGTCTTCCAGCACTGGTTCTATGATAAAAACTCCAAAAGACTGGGAACCTGTCATTAAAAGCCTCCCTGGGTCATGATGTCAATAATTACCAGTTCCTTTTCCCCATTGCGACATCCTTTGCATTATCATGAGTACTAAAACACTTTATCCTCCAACACACACCCTGAATATTGTATGAAATGGTGAGAAGAATGGCCCTTGCGTGTCTCTTTTGTCAGAGGCCCATGGATGCCAGCCTTTTCCAGCAGTCCTTCCAAACAATTTCACAGCAACTGATGGCAGAGCCATTCACAAAGAAAGACTGCCAAGTCCTTTTTAAAAATGCAAAAAGGCTTTATGGGCTCCCAAAAATCCATGAAGACTCCACCCCACTCAGACCCATCATGACTGCCATTGGATCCCCCACATACGACTTAGCAAAAACTTTGGCTGCACAGTTACAAACCCATATTGGGCTCACTACGCACTATATCAAGGACTCAGCCCCCTTCATAGAAAAAATCAGCTACCTCAAGCTAAACACCAATGACAAACTGATCAGTTTTGATGTGGTCTTTCTATTTACCATGGTCCCAGTAGCAGCTATTTGATTTGCCCGGTCTTCATTAAAACTTGGTACTCCTCTACACTTATCAACCCTCCCCCATCCTGCATTCCTTTAGTCCTTCCAGCCCTTCCAACCCCTGCAAAATGCAATCAAATAGCTAATATTATGCATTATAGTGATAGAAGAGAGGTTGGAGGCTTGGAGAGAAGGGAGAATTCCACCAATCGGAGGGCCCCCATAGAAGTAACTTGGGAGATGGGGAGATAAGGGAAAGGGAGACCATTAATTCAGCCTAGGGAACGTGAGAGTACTCTAATAGTGCCAAAACAGTCTCCTGCTGTGGTAAGATTGGGTACCCAGGATGGCGATCCCTCCAGATTAAAGGTGGTGCTGTTGAATGCCAGGTCTGTCAACGGAAAAACAGCTTTCATCCAGGTTTTAATTCTGGATGAGCGAGCAGACCTGGCATGCATTGTGGTGACCTGGTTAGATGAGGCTGGAGGTGTAAATCTGACCCAGCTTTGTCCACCAGGCTTCTTCGTTCAGCACCAGCCGAGATCTGGAGGGCGGGGAGGCGGGTCACAGTGGTCTATAAGGAGTCCATCTCTCTAACCAGGTCCCCCATCCCGCAGTCAACAGGCTTTGAAGCTGTCCACCTGAAGGTAGGTAACTGGGACAGAATAGGGATTATGTTAGTGTACCGTCCACTCCGCTGCACTACAGTCTCCCTACCTGAGCTATCTGGGTTGGTCTCGAGCCTGGCGTTGGAGTTCCAATGGCTCATTGTGCTGGGAGACTTCAATGTCCATGCCGAGGCCACCTTATCAGGAGCAGCTCAGGACTTTATGTCTTCTATAGCAACCATGGGGCTGTTCCGACTAATACCTGGTCCTACTCACAGTGCTAGGCACACATTAGACTTGGTTTTCTGCCAGGGATGGGATGACGGTGATGGTGTAGAGGAGCTGACCATCACGCAGTTGTCATAGACCAGGGGTCAGGAACCCATGGCTCAGGAGCTATATGTGGCTCTTTTCATGATTGCATCTGGCTCTCCAGAGCAGCCCGGACCTCTGTTTCCCAGCATGCAGCTGGGAGGAGTGACGCAAATGCGCCACAACTGCTGCTTCCGCACCGCCATCACTGCCTCTTCCTCATCCCCCGCTGCTCGGGGCCCTGCGCCCCCTTCGCCGGGGATGGCGGAGCCCAGCAGCGGCGCCTCATCTTCCAATTCATCCTTCACCACAGACTCGGAGAAGGCGGTGGAGGCGGGCCTGGCCCTGGCGCTGCAGACCCGGCCTCGCTGCCCCCGCGAGACACCCAGCTCATCGCCCTCATCATCGGTCAGCTCAAGAGTCGCTGCCTCTTCAACGCCTTCTGGAGGGACTGCCTTGCCAACACCAAAGTCCGCCTTGGCCCAGCGCCCTCCTCCCCCTTCCCTCCTTCCTTCCCTTCCTTCCCTTCCTTCCCTTCCTTCCCTTCCTTCCCTTCCTTGCAGTACCTTCACTCACTTCCAGACAGCTGCAACACCTACAAATAATGGACCTGGACCAAACTAGACACACAAATCTCCATGACCCACTTTGCATCCTAATGCAGTTTGGGGGAGGATGGACCATCGATAATGGGATTTGCAGTATCTTCACTCACTTCCAGACACCAGTGCAACACTCACAAATGACCAGTGTTTTCAACCTCTCTCATCAAATTTGGCACACAGATGCTCCATAACGTACTTTACATCCTGGTGAGGTTTGGAAGACAAAGGACGAAAGTTGATGGGAACTGCAGAACCTTCACTCACTTCCAGAAACCACTTCAACCCCCACGAATGACAGATTTGGACCAAACTTGGCACATAGAACCTTGGTGACCAATATAACATACGGAGGTGTTTGGGGGTGACTGATCCAAAAGCTTGGGAGTTGTATGTAGTTCACCCTGCTTCCAGAGAGCATGCTGAACCCCACCAATGAGGGATCTGTACCAAACTTGGCACATAGAACCCTCATGACAAACTGAATACACTAAAGGGGTTGGGGAGGGGGGGGGTAATTGAGCTTGATTTTGGGAGTTGTCGTTCACCTGCATCCAAAGAGCACTGAACACAGTCAACAACAGATCTGGACTACACTTGGCACACAGATCCAACAAGGACAACTGCGACTACAGGCATGGTTAGGTAGTGGCTGCCCTTGGCATATGGGAGTTTTATTCACCCACATCCTGAGAGCGCTTAACACAGCTTGCAATGGATCTCGACCAAACTTGGCATATAGAGCAAACATGGTCAACTGTGAACACAGGCAGGGTTTGGAGGTGATTGCCCTGGGAATCTGGGAGTTGTAGTTCTCCCTTACCCATAGAACAGTGAACCCAACCAATGTTGTATCTAGACAAAATTTAAGTGATATTACGAAACATCCCAAAATAAGCAATGCCTTTTCAAATCACCTGGACACTGTCAGGTCCCCAAGCTTCTGTCTGTCTGTCTGTGTGTGTGTGTGTAGCCTGTGCAATCAATGAAAAAAATGTTTTAATACTGATTATGAAATTAGGAGGTGGTGAAAATTCATTTCTAAAGTGTTACAAAAATTGGACGGGGGTCCATAACTATAATGGGTTACCTAATTTTTATTACTTTTTGATAAGTAATTGTGACAATGGGGGAAAATTAGGGCTCCTTTCTCCTTCATTTTTAAAACTATTGACATGAAGCTTGCTATGCTTATAGAACACATTGAGCACTGTGAGCCCATCAAGTTTCAGAATGTTTCACTCATACATGGATTTTGGGGAAATTTTCAAAATTTTTGCAAGCAACATTTTTAAAACCTACAAGAGCGATCTCCTTGAATTTTCTATACAATGACACAAGATAACAGGGGATCATTCCCTGAAAGTTTCAGAAATATTAATGCATCTACTTATTTTGGGGAATTTTTAAGGTTTTGACAAAAGTATTTTTTTGTTAAAGAGAGCTATCCCATTGAATGCCCCCCCTCTCTCATATGAACCAATAGAATTTCCACGGAGGGATTCCTTCCCAGCCCAGCACAGAGATTGACTCACTCGAAGTCTCAGTCCGTCCTCCTCTTTGCAGGTCCAACCCTTCACTGGAACTCTGCTGCTTCGACTGAAGGACACACCTCGCCCTCTCATGACTGGGGATTTTGATGCTGAGTGGAATTCTTGGAAATGGAGTTCAGGGAAGGGCCTTTGGCATTCTCAGGCATTAGGCTCCTCACCTTCCCAAACTCCATTTCCCAGAATGCTGTGCTTCCCCTGCTCAGTCAGCTCACTCCTCCCTGCTGCTCATGGCGAGAGGCAGCCTGTCTCTTCTTCACCTAAAGAAGCCCTTTTGGCTTTGCCTCACTTGCTTGTGCTGAAAATGAAACAGACTTCCGAGCATTACAGAATTCAAACGAAAAAGTATTGGGCGAGTTTTGATTCTTAAGGTTTTGTGTGCCCCTCCCTCCCCCAATGTTCCTTAATATCGGTTTGTATATACAAAATTTACAAATTAGATATGACTTACTAATTAATAACGAAATTTTGCACAGCCCTATATCTATCCCAATGATTGGATCCTTTATTTTCCGCCTCATTGCCATTGATTAACCAGATTATCACTATGAAATCTTTGGCCACGGCTGGTGTTGTTATAACCGTGTTATGCAGTCCTTTTTCCCTATGGCTGTGACGATGACTCACGGCCCTTGTTTGTAACAGTACAAAGAACATTACGGTGATTTAAATTCCACCACAAATGGCCCAACCTGTCTTTCAGGTGTGTCCACTTTCCTTCCCGTTTCTTTCTCATTCGATGAGAGGTTGCTCGTGGTCTCTGTAGTGCATTCCTTCCTTCCTTACAGCTTGTCAAGGCCAATCCACACGCATATCCCACCCTTCTCACCCAGAAGGGGACTCAGGGCAGCTCACAACAGGGGCGGAGTTCGGTGCCATATAAAAATATACATTAAAATCACATGATTAAACTTAAAGAATGACAAATTAGATTTCGCTGGGAGAGAAGGAATTATGGTCACTCATAAAGAAGAAAGATATTGGTTGATAACTGAAGATAAAGCCAAAGTCTTCCATAAGAAATTGTTGAAAGAAAAATTTCCAAAAGAAAACCAGAATGCGACCCCCAGGAAAGGGAATAAAAAGAAGAAATAACATACTAAATAAACTCTGGAAATACTATCAACAAGAAGGATTTACTGCATTATTTTTTCTTTATTTTTTTTAGGTGATGGGCCTGCTTGAAAACCACTAAAACATTGGATGAAGGATACAAGAATAATGGTGAAAGATATGGAAGAGGGAACTCTAGAATAAATCATAATATATATATATATATATATATATATATATATATATATATCTTAAAGTTTTGATCTCAAACTTCAATCTTGACAAAAACATAGAAAGACTATATATAAGAGGACTACAAGAACTTTTGCTGCAAATGGTTGGAAATAAGGAATCCTCGATATAGAGGACTTGTTAGATAAGTTTAAAGAAATAAAAGACATGTATAAATTGGCCCTCTTGTAAAAGTGAAATGAAGATACTGTACATTAATAAAAAGAAGAAATCGAGACCTCGTGAAAGGCTACAAAAAAGGGTACAGTAGGGAAGGAAAATTAGTAACGAAATAAATTTAGGGGAAATAAAATAATCGAACATATGAATTAATGGAAGACACAAGTCTGGAATGGAAGTCACATTTTTTCTCTTTTTTTAAAAAAATTCTTTTTTATTACTCTTTTTTCTTCTTTTTTTTCTCTTTTACTCTTTTCCCCCCAAAATTTTCCTGCTTTTCTTTATATGACTATTGTTCCCCCTCTTTCCTTGGAAATACTCTTCTCTTTTCAAAATAAAATAAAATCTTTGCAAAAAAAATCACATGATTAAAACACATCAATTAAAACAATTACTTAAAACCACATAAGCCAGAAACATAAGCCGGGAGCCATTCCAATTGTCATTTACTATTCTATTTCTCTGCAGAAAATGCCAACTATTTTTTTTTTGGTCATGTCAGGAGAAACTGCAAGTCGCTTCTGGTATGAGAGAATTGGCCGCCTGCAAGGACGTTGCCCAGGGGATGCCCAGATGTGTTGATGTTTTATCATCCTTGTGGAAGGTTTCTTTCCCCACATGAGGAGCTGGAGTGGATAGAGGGAGCTCATGTGCGCTCTCCCCAGATTCGAACCTGCAACCTTTTGGTCTTCAGTCCTGCTACCAGCACAGGGGTTTAACCCACTGCACCACTGGGGGCTCCAACTATGCAAACTATGCAACTCTATTAGAAAGCAAAAGGATTCTATATCTTTTACAAAGAAGTGGCCAACGTTAATGGCCATAGTTCAGTGTTATGGAATCCTGGGATTTGGAGTTTTGCAAGGGTCTTTGTCACCTCTGCCAAAGAAGGCTGGTGCCTGGTGTGATGTGGTTTGTGTATCTAGAACAGTGTGATAGGGAACCTTATGGAGAGATCACTTTAAATATGGACAGCCCTCAGGCTTGTCCTCCTTGTTCTTCCTTTTTCTACTGATGTAAGCAAAGAAGCCCTTTTTATTGTTTCTAATGTCCCTGGCAAGCCAGAGCTTGTTTTGTGCTTCAGTTTGCGAACCTTCTCTCGACAAGAGTTGCTTATTCGTTTGAATTCCTCTTTGGTGATTTCTCTCCTTTTCCACTTCTTAGCCCAGTTAGAAGTTCTTTGGACATCCATTCTTTGCACTTGTCTGATTTTTTCTCTTTGTTGGCACTGGTTGCAATTGCGACTTTAGTATCTCACTCTTGTAAAGCTCCCATTCATCCATAACTCCCTTGTCTTTTAGTATCAGCGTCCACAAAATGCCACTCAGTATTTCCACTTTGGTTTGGTTCCAGTGTTACCGAACAATAGAAAGGGTCTTGCCCAGATGGGGCCAAGGACACCAAAACCCCTAAAAACGAGGATTCCTAAATAGGATTTGGTGGATCCTTTTAAACGCTAGAAATCCCAAAATATCCCAAATCAATAGTCTCACCAAATCCTGGAAGCGTGCCCCACCGAGAGAAGGTTCTGACCAGCTGGAAAGGATGAAAGCCACAGTCCCGAGTGATCAATGGAACTTCTTCTAACATGTTTATTTTGCAAAGACTTACAATGCTTATATACCTTAAAATCCATACATATTCAAATTTTGGGGGCCTGTCTGTTTATTTGTTTTATTGCTATGTGAATTTATAAATAAATAAATAAATAAATAAAATATACCTTAAAATCCATACATATTCAAATTTTGGGGCCTGTCTTGGCTATGTGTGCTCTCAGCAGATTGGATGGAGGTGTGGCAAACAACTTGAGCATCACAAAGCCAGCTGGAGACCCTCCCAGCCAATTGCAAACTAGCGCATTTTGCAATCTAGCTAATGAGGAAAACCAGGGAGACAGGACAAAGGTCAAAAAGAAAACAGTGAAACTGGCTGGTTTGATGAGTTTCAGGTGGGCTTGGAAATGACCTAAGGGCAAGAGAGGACTTTGTCCTTCCAGCATACCTGCTATTGTTTACATTAGAAAATAAATGGTTTTGTTTTTGTCCCAGACTGGTGTTTTCCTGTTGTGGCAAAACAGCAATCATCAGAGGTTTGGTTTCTCTGATTTAAGATGATCCATGAGTTATAATTATTTCAACTGGGCACAAGTTTCCGAGGCTTGCATGAACCAGTTATATTTATGTGGGTACGACTATGAGTGTGTCCAACATATGGCCCCATTGGTGGACAAGCTCCGAGGCCAATGGAATCATATACAGGCAGACCCAGGCATATACTGCAGGATAGCCCCTGCGAAGGAACCTAGCATCTACCTTTCAAACAGTTCTGCAATAGCAACATGGTGGCTGGTTTTAAAATGTGGCTGCTGGTCAGCACTGCGGCCCTCTCTGATTCCCTGTGGGGCTTCAGGAGGCTTTTATAACAATAATCAACATTTGGGGAAGATACAACAAGGGAAAACTTAAACAAGACATTTTGGATAAGCAGCTACCAATATACATGCTCCCCATGCAATACAGCCCATACAGAGAGGAAGATCATACAATGCAAACAGACAAATGTTGCATCTCTTCTCTGGTACCTTCAGTTCATAGAGCAACAGGAGACAAAGGAGAAAGAGTCCTGGAGGAATAATATAATAATAATAAACTTTATTTATAAGCTGCTTCCCTCTCCCCAAAGGGGACTCAGAGCGGCTTACATGGGGCCGTGCCCAAACCACAAATCACAAAATATCAGACATCAAAAAAAGCCCATAAACACAATAAAAACAGTAAACACAGTAAAATGAATACATCTAACAAAAACACAATAATAAATGCATCTAAAACAAAAGGAAAAAAGAAGACGAGAGGGCGGGCCACATGTACATATAAGATGTTTAAAAACTGGGGGAGATAAATGGAGTAGGGGCAAAACGTGAGGAGTCATAAAGGGGAAGGAAATCAGAAAACGAGCGTTGAGGGATCTAGTCTCCAAAGGCTAGGCAGAAAAACCAAGTTTTCAATTGTCTCTTAAAGGCTTCCAGTGAAGGGGCATTCCTGATCTCTCCCAGAAGGGAGTTGCAAAGTCGGGGGGCCACAGAGGAGAAAACTTTCTCCCTAGTATTCACATACCAGGTCTGTGAAACTGGTGGAGGCGAAAGGAGGGCCTCCCCTGAGGAGCGAAGGGCTCGAGCCAGTACATGGGGGGAGAGCCGGTCGCAAAGGAAGGCCAGTGTTCTGGCTTACTGCAAAGCCCTTGGTCCTTGAGGAGACTAGAAAGTTCATGTTGCAACAGTGAGAGTCTATGAAAAGGGTGAGAGTCCATTAGCTGCCCCTTTTATGTAGGGCCAGCACTGCAGGTAAGGTGTAAAACAAACAGCAAACAGTCCAGGGAATGAAAGAGTCCATATTTGAGTCCTTTGATATACTACTCGTCCCAAGCCTAGTGGATCCTGTGGCCATTTCAGGTCCCCAAACGCAGCAGAAACCCCTAGGGAAAACACATAGCCGGTCTGCCGATGAAGGGAACCTTCCTGGGTCCCAGGTTCCATGATGGACTGTGGCTTTTCAGCTGAAAACAGCCAGGGAGAGTCAGAAAGGGATCAAAAGCAATTAAAAAAGCAGAGAGAATGGGTCCTTGGTACTTGGAAACTAGGACTTCCAAACTGGTAACTGTGGGAAATCCTCTTCCAAGCAGCTCTTCATGGTAACCGGGTAAAAGGTCACTCGTGCCCCCCCCCTTTGGAGCAGCTGTGTGAGCCTTTGTTTTGAACAAATGTGAAGGAGTGTGCCCTCAGGGGGAAAGTGATGTTGCTTACAGGAAATAGGTGCTTACTGTTGTGGCAGTGGCTTCAATGAGTCAGGAGAAAATGGAGCAGAGGCAGAGAGAAAGAGAAGGAAAGGGGCCATTTTCTGGTCTTTGTCCTTGGGCTACCTGGCCCAAGATGGAGGAAAAGAACTGTGGAACTCCCTGCAGTTGGATTCCATCCGTCACGGCATCAATAGCACCCTTATGGATGGAGATGAAAAACTCAAGCCTTGTCACATATAGTAAGATGGTGACCTATATATAGAGAGCAGGGGTGCTCACACTTTTTCGGCATGCGAGCTGTGGCTACTTATAAAACAACCAAGTTGTTTTATACCCACTACAAAAATGTAAAACATATAACACAATATCTGCTTTGAACTGGGCTTTCTGAGTCCACACTGCCACATAATCTGATTCAAAGCAGATAACATGGGGTTTTATTCAACTGTGTGGAAAGGACCTCAGATAACCCAGGGCCGGCAGCACTTGGGCGGTGTCGGGAGCCTGCGGGGCAGGACTGAGCCTTCCTCCCGCCCTGCTTGCGATCTGCCATGATGCCCTACGCGATCTACCAGTAGATTGCGATCTACCTAATGAGCACCCCTGAGATAGAGAGAGAGAGAGATGTGTATAAAATGAGAGAAAGTAAGTTTACTGTTTTGGATTTTTAAAAAATATTTTGAAACCATGGATGGTTGAGTCCATGCATGCATGAAAAAATCATGGATTTGACGGGTCAATGATATGCCATATAGGCTCAAGTCTAATGCACCATCAAATCTAATGCGCATCTCAGTTTTCAAAACCCTGGAACCAAAAAAAGTATTTGCTGGCAAATGTAATGAGTAAAAAGCAGCGAAAGGGGTCCTCTGCCGTTTAGCAGTTGCTTCCAGCTCAGCATTCCTTCTTTACAAAAGTGTTAAAAGCACCAAAGCTTCCATCAACAGAAAGGAAATCCTTGGGATGCATCTCTGCTTCTGAATGAATCCACTTTAATTGCATTGGTTCAATGCTGTGGAGTCATGGGGGGTATAGTTTTACAAGGTCTTGATCCTTCTCTTCTAAAAAAAATGTCATGTGGGTAATTTAAGTTTCTACCTTTGGTTATTTTTGTCTGTTATTAAATTTAAAGGTAGGTCGCTTATATATTGTTTGATGTGATCTGTTTTGATTTGTATGTTGTTTGTATGTTTTTCCTGGTTGGCATTGAATGTTTAGAACAATTACGGTAATTGCTTGCGCAATTACGGTAAACTGGCTCACATGTAGGTGAGCGGAGACGCCAGGTGTGGGCGGAGGAAAGTTCCTTTACGATCAAAGAAGGACACAGTCGTCCCGAATTAGGAAAATGTGCAAAATAATCCAAATGTTTGGGTATATCCCAATATCAATTCAGGCATGCATAAATCCCGGGAGGTCATCCAGTGGCCGACGGATCAATTGAATACTGCGCGCCTTCGTTTCTCCCCGAAGGGCTTCCTCAGGACTGGGGCGTGGCCTGCATGGCGAAATCTCAGGAGTGTCTCGTAGCGGGAATAGCACATTATATGTAGCAACTGGAGCACCGCAAATGCTGACGATATCTGATGATACCGGGCTAAGAGCTATCATCAGTATTTGCGGTCCTGAGGAAGCCCTTCGGGGAGAAACGAAGGCGCACACCAGGCGTCTCCGCTCACCTACATGTGAGCCAGTTTACCGTAATTGCGCAAGCAAGTATATGTATGGTACTTACCTTTAAATGCATTGATTATTGGTGTATATATTTTGCTCTGAATAATATTGATGAACTAGGGACTTCTCATTGATTATTGTTTGTATTTACTAGATAGACTCATTTTTTTGCTCCTTCTTTTGTTCTATGTGTCCGTGGTACAGCCCACTTTCTTTCACTTGGCATTGAATGTTTGCCATATATGTTAGAAACCTCCCTGAGTCCCTTCTGGGAGATAGGGCAGTCTGCAAATATATTATTATTATTATTATTATTATGTCTCACCAAACTATAAATCCCATGTTTGCATAGTATTGAGCCAAGGCAATTAAATTAGAGATTATGTCATTCAAATAGATGCAGCTTCAGGCACAACTTCCCCTTTGGCTTTGTCTCAGCACTAAGATGACCACATTCTGTGAATCTAATGCGCACCCTAATGTTATGACGGTAATTTAGCCCAAAAAGGTGAGTAATAGATTCGAGTAAATAAAGTCCTAGTTGGCCTTGTTGGGCCGTGAACCCAGGAAGACATGCTCTGGATCTTGGAGGCTCCGCCTTCTTGTTCCAAGGCTCAATGTGGCTCAATTGTTTGCCAGTTGTTGCAGGGTGTGTTGACTGTCAGTTCTTCACATGTCACTCCGATGGGAAACTTGTAAAGGAACAAGATGTGATTGCCCCACCTAGCAAGGCAAAGACTATTTTCACTGTTGGCTGCCCGCAAAACCCACACCTTTTAACTCACGCCCATTGACTCTATGTACTCGAGATACGCTTCTTGGCACCAGTACAGCCTGAGTGCTAATGACAAGCTTACAAGCCCTGTAAATGTTACATTGCCTTAGTTGGAGCATTCCCTCTGGCAATGTTGGCAAGACTTTGACCTACGTCCCGCTCAGAGCATGTCACAGTGACCCAGGTTAAGCTGCATAGCTAAGAGGAACATGCTTAAAATGCCATGGCACGTGATGTGGGAGCTTCTCACCATGCACTTTCCATGGCAGTGGGATGATGCAAATCTCCATCCTGCAAGCTGCGTAGAAGCCAAGCAAACCCTACCAAACTCTGCTTGAAGAAGGATGAAAGAGACACAAGATGCAGGCACAACGAAGCCCTGGGTGGTTCCCATTGAAGAAGGCTTCTAGAAATGAAAGCCGTACGTATTATTATATTAGTCAACCCGATGGCAAAATTACTCCTCGTCCAATTCATTAATTAAGTTCATTAATTCCTGCAATAAATAATTAATGTCATTACGTTGACGATTGCTTTGATCCAATTTGAGAGTCAAAACAATACCAGCACCATCACGATTATAATCTTCACCACAATCTCCAAATTAATCTTCCTTCTCCCTATAGTATTGTTATACCTAATTTCAATTCATAGTCCTGAATGGAGTAAGTAAAGCTATTGAGTAAGTAAAGCTCAGGGCAGCCCTTACATATCTTCCATTCATTAAGTGGACATTCTCCAATAAAAGCAACTTATTTTAACTGAATATTGTTATAAGATGTTATAAATTTGTTTCAATTGCATTGAATTCTTGCTGTACGGCAAGTCTGAGTCCCTTTTCGGAGGTGAGAAGATCGGGATACAAAAGTTTTAAATAAATAATAATAAATACATTTATTTTATTTAATCTGTGTAATGTTGGAAATAGCCACCTTCTACAAGCCTCATATGCATATGATTCAGATTGCTTACTGTATTGTATATGTGTGTATTGGTATGCAGTTTTGCTTAACTCTTTGTTGTGGGAGGAGCTGCAGACCACATGACCAGATCCGGGGCTGTTCAGGATTCCGGCTCCATTTTAGAAAGGCACTAGCTGAATCTGGCCATGCGCTGCTGTGGCTTCTTCTCTTTCCTGTGTCCCAGTCTATATATATACACAGTATGTGTTTTGTGTGTGTGTATGTATATATATGGATTTGTGTCTATGTGTACATATGTGTGTGTATATGTGTTGTAAATGAGCCTCCAGTTACTACAGATAGTAGCATGGAGGAAGGTGCTGAGGCAGTAACATCAAGCAGTAGCTCAGTTTGGGGCGCGGCTCTGGATGATCAGGCTCCTACAGCTGGGGTAAAGAGAGTGGCTAGTGCCTCAAGCCTTGACTCAGACAGAGAACAGAGGAGAAAGATTCAGCATCTACTTAGGGAACCTTCTGAGTCTGATACATTTGAAGGGTTTCCAGGGAATGCAGAATTACAGTCAGAAGAAAGTGATACAGACCTAGATTCAGCATTGGTTCAGGAAGTGAGAGATGTATGCAATGCGGACTCGGGGGACAGTACATTTCTGGGGTTCCAGACGGATCAGGACTGGCCATCTTCTCATTCAGAAACTGAGTGGGGCCCTTTAAGCCAAGAAGAGCTGTGGCTGGGTTGGAGATCTAGACATGGTACAACAGCTGCAGGGAATGGGAATGCTGCTGCTTTGGAGCAGGGCGGGTTCTCTGATGAATCTGATTGATAGTGCTATATAAGAAGTGAGTATTTGGCTTGACCCTCACGGTGGTCAAGGAGTTTGTTATTCTGGTTCATGTATCCTGTGTTCCTGTATCTTGGTTCCTGGTTTCCAGATTACTCGTGAGTTATTGGGTTCTTTATCCACTTTGTTCCTTGGGAGAGCTGCTATGGCAGCTCTAGCTGATATTGGGAAAAGGTGGGGGGTTTTGGGATTGATGTCTGCTTTTTGTGTTTAGCTGCTGCCGTGTACCTCTTGACCTTCACTGTGACTGCTGAGAGTTTCCTGCTACAGAGTGTTTGGTATAGTATTACATGGGAGGGAGGAAGATGCTGTGTTTTATGGGGGGCTGTGAATTATTTGTTTTCTGTATACTTAGCTCCTGTCGACTCTGGGACGTCTCCTCCTTTCCTGTGTGTTTGTTTCCTGCCCTATGATCTCTGGACTGTTTGGACCATGCCTTATGGACATCCCTTTGACTGAACGCCGCAGAAGGACGTCTGCTGTTTGTTTTTTAGTTCTTTTCTTCTCGGCATTTTTGGTTTTGCAGTTTCCTGGGGTTATTGGGGCTTTTTGTACAGCTATTTTTTGTTATTTTTTGTTATTCCAACACCCCTTTGATGTTCAAATAAACTTTTGTTATCTTTTAACTCCTGGACTCAGCCACGGTCGTCTCTGTACCACAACAATATGTGTGTGTACTTATGTATATGTGTATACAGTATGTATATGCGTGTATATGTGTGTACTTATGTATATGTGTGTTTTTGTATATGTATATGCGTGTATATGTGTAGATGTGTTCAAGTACAGATGTGTGTGTATGTGTGGATGTGTATATTTCAGTGCATGTATATATGTGTGTATGTGTGTATGTGTGCATGTCTTTATGTACATACGTGTGTGCATGTGGCGAAGACATCCCTTCCTGCCTTTTATACTTCCTTTCTTCCCTCTCCCCCTCGTCCCTCAGCTTTTCTCTTCTCTCTGTCCTCCTGCATCTTCTCCCTCTCTTCCTTCTTTCCTTTCCCTCCTTCCTGCCATCCCTCCCCTTTCTGTATCAGTTCTTGCTCCCCTTGTCCCCCTCCCTCCATTCCCTCCCTACCTTTTTTTCTTCCTTTTGCTAGTCCCTTCACCAGCTTCTACCTCTTGTGTTGCCTTTTATTACCTGTCTGTTTTCTGTTCCTCCTTCCTGCATGACCTCTTTCCTTCTTTCTTTCCGTCCTTCCCTGTTTTCTTTTTTTCATATTGTCTTCTTCCTTCTTTTGTTCCTTTGGGGGGGTGTGGTTAAGGCGGAAGCCGGGAGGAGGTGGGAGGGGAGCTGTCCTTGTTTGTTGCAGCAGAGACCTCCAGAGGCCACGGCTTCACTGAAGACAGCAGGCCCCCTTCCTCCTTTTTGGTCTTCCTCAGCCAGCGCCACCACCAGCCATTCCCCTGCGACGGTGCTGGCTGATGAAGAGCTAAAAGGAGGAGGAAGGCCTGCTGTCTTCGGCGAAGCCGTGGCCTCGCTTGGTGTCGTGGCCCGTCTTCCGGAGGCCTCCGCAGCCTGTATTGGAGCCATGGAGGCTTCCGGAAGCTGGACTGCCACACCAAGCGAGGCCCCGACTTCACCGAAGACAGCGGGCCTTCCTCCTCCTTTGGCACTGTGGGTCTTCATCAGCCATTCCGTTGGCACAGAGGGGGTGGCGTGGGGATCATGGGAGGGATTGTTTTTTTATTTGCATAATTTTTTATATTTTTGGGGGGTGGTAAACATACCTCGTGGGGTTTTGTGTGTATGTGGGCTGATTTGATGTGTCTGCCTTGTGTGGTTTTGCTGTCTATAGGCTACTTAGGATAACAGCTACCATTTTATATATATAGATGAATGAGTGAAGATGAATGAAATAATTGGGTCCATAACCCCAACACATGTTGTTAGGTTTCATCCCTGGACTATACAAGTCTCTTGTGTCATCAAGTCTCCAGACCTCAATGAGTAGCTAGAGGAGAGATAGGATTAGAGTGAGAGATTCTTCCCTCCACATTCCTATGCATGTTTACCAAAAAGGCTTTGTTTTTCCTCCTCCTGCTCTGCTCTGCTCTGCACTGTCTCCCTCCCCTTTCAAGCTGTAGCAATTGAATGCCTGTGAGGTCACTTTCTTTTTAAATGTATGTTTATTGCCCTGGGCTTGGCCACATGACCTTTATTTATTTCTTTATTATTCAATTTTATATTCCACTCCTCCCTGCAGGCTCGGGGCAGATCACAGCAAACAATAAAACATACAATAAAAACATGGAATAAAACATCAGATAAAACACGGTACATGACCAAATGCCAGTGGATTACAATTTTCAGCTCAATGGAAACACATCGTCCACATTCAGGTTTGGCCAAACGCCAGCCTAAAAAGGGCCGTCTTACAGGCCCTTCGAAAGGGGACCAGTTCTTGAATCACCCGAACGTGGCTGGGAAGTGAGTTCCAAATCGCGGGAGCCGCGGCAGAGAAGGCCCGTTGTCTCGTGCTGGACAAATGGCAGGAGCGGGATGATGGTACCACCAACAAATTCTGCTTTTCCGAGCACAGTGATCTCGGGGGAACATACGGGGTAAGGCGGTCCCTTAGGTACTCAGGCCCTAGACTGTACAAGGCCTTAAAGGTTAAAACCAACACCTTGAAGGCGATCCGGTACTTGATAGGTAGCCAGTGCAGTTGCCGGAGAATGGGAGTAATGTGCTCCCTCACTGGTGCTCCCACCAGCAAGCGAGCAGCGGCATTCTGCACCAGCTTAAGTTTCCAGATCGTCGACAAGGGAAGGCCTACATAGAGGGCGTTACAGTAGTCCAGCCTCGAGATGACCGTCGCTTGGATCACCATGACCAGGTCATCCCTGGAGAGGTAGGGGGCCAGTCGCCTAGCCTGTCGTAGGTGGAAAAACGACGTCTTGCTAACCATAGAGACCTGGGCCTCCATGGATAGCAAGGGGTCCAATTGGACACCTAAGCTCTTTACAAGGGATGACGGGCTAAGTTGCTCGCCATCCAGGGTAGGCAACCGGCTCTCATCCAGCCCAGGGCGACCGGGCCACAAGATCTCCGTCTTCGATGGATTCACCTTCAGCCGGCTGGCACGCAGCCATCCAGTCACGGCTTCAAGGCATAGATGGAAACAATTGGGTACGGTATCCGGCCTGCCGTCCATTCTCAGCAGAAGCTGGGTGTCATCAGCGTACTGATAACACTCCAGACCAAAGTCACGAACCAGCTGGGCCAGGGGGCACATATAGATGTTGAATAATAAGGGTGAGAGGATAGCCCCCTGGGGGACCCAACAACTTAATGGGAGTCTCCCGGAGACCTCCTCCCCCCTCTCCACACGTTGCCCCCAATCCCGGAGGAAGGAGGTTACCCATTTAAGGGCAATCCCCCTAACTCCGGTCACGGCTAAACGGTGGGCCAAACGCTGCTGTTAGATCTAACAAAACAAGCAGGGCTGACCCGCCCTGGACCAGCTGGCGGCAAAGTTGGTCTGTAATGGCGACAAGCACGGTCTCCGTCCCATGCCCAATACGGAAGCCGGACTGGAAGGGATCGAGTCCAGCTGTGTCTTCTAAGAACCGCTGCAGCTGATCCGCTGCTGCCCTCTCAATTACCTTGCCTAAAAAAGGCAAATTTGACACAGGTCGGTAATTGGCGGGAGCCGAAGGATCTAAATTCGGCTTCTTCAGCAGCGGTCTTACCATTGCCTCTTTCAAACCCCCTGGGAATACTCCTTGCTCAAGGGAGCTGTTGATAATCTTTCCCAGGGGGTCTCGTAACCCCTCCTGGCAGGATCTAACAAGCCAGGAGGGGCACGGATCAAGGGAGCAGGTAGTTGGTCTAGCTGCAGCAAGTAGCTTATCGACAGCTGCTGCATCCAGCAGTTGGAAACGGGTGAAGGTGGGCCCGCCGAGTGGCGGCGGAGTCTCGAGTTCACCTACTGTATCAAGAGTGGCCGGGATATCCCGGCGGAGGGTCGAGATCTTGTCGGCAAAATAGTTCTGAAAAGCCTCAGCTGTGGGAGCCAAACCCCTATCGTTTGGGACTGTCAAAATTGTTGTCAATGACCGAATTATTTTAAAAAGTTGAGCTGGGCGTGAACTAGCCGACTCAATCAAGGAAGAATAGTGAACTTTTTTAGCTTCCTTGATAGCTCGCTCATAAACATCTTTAAATTGTTTGTAAGCCGATCTCGATGCTCCGTCACGGAGGCCCTGCCACACGTCCTCTAGCTGTCTCTTCCTCCGTTTCATCGCTCGTAGCTCCTCGGTAAACCAAGGTGAGCGATTTCTACGTGGGGTGAGAGAGCGTCTGGGGGCGATCCCGTCTAAGGCAGCGGACAAAGAGGTGTTCCAACAATCCACTTGCCTGTCAACTGAGTCGCTGGAGAGCTCCAATTCCCTCAGAGCATTCAGGAACCTGGTGGGTTCCATAAGTCTCTTCGGGCGAACCAAAATGGGTTCGGCACCCTTATCGGGAGGAGAGACCACCTCAAGACGGACTTCCAGGACACTGTGATCCGACCATGGAACCTCTTCTATAGAGGTTAGGGTCACCTGAATTCCGGCCACGAAGATCAAGTCCAGGGTGTGCCCGGCCCGATGCGTGGGACCGGTCTTACAGAGTGAGAGTCCTAGCGTCTCCATGGTAGACACTAGGTCCATGGCTGCTATAGAAGGGGAGGTGGTGTCGGCGTGGACATTGAAGTCCCCCAACACAATAAGTTTAGAGAACCTCAATGCCCACTCCGAGACCATCTCTAGCAGCTTAGGTAGACTCCCTGCCGGTGCGTTGGATGCTTGGTACACCAACAGGAAGGCTACACTCTCACTAAGGTCCCACACAAGACCTGCACACTCTATTCCTGGAATGTTCGCAGTTGGAATCGTCCTGGAATTAAACTGAGGATGGCCACCTCTCCCCCCCCCCCCCCCCCGTCTCTCTGTCCTCATCTGGTAGCTGGCCATGAACCCCGGAGATGTTAGCTCGTGCAGAAGGACCTCGTCCCCCTCCTGTAGCCATGTTTCAGTGAAACAAGCCAGATCTAGCTTTCTTTCTAGGAGGAAGTCTGTAATGGTCCCCGTTTTATTACGCACAGATCTAGTGTTCGCCAGTACCAGAGTTGGAGGAGACCTAGTTGGAGACTCCCCATCTGAGTGCCTAGGGATAGCTCGTAGGTCAGAAGGGGGACGAGCCTTTCTGCAGCTCCTCCTCCTTCTCTCATAAGGCCTACGTCTACCGTCCCTATTACCCCTCCCCGAGATCACTAGTATTTCCCTCTCCTGCCCACCCTCCATAAATGGATCACTTAGGTGTCCGGTCTTCTGCCCACCCTCTGAAAACGGGGGGGCATGTCAGTTAAGTCCTTCACAACTTTGACTAAGCCGGCTTGGGGGGAGAGGCAAATTTGCACATCTCCCTCCCCCGGCCCCAGCGGGATTTCGCATTGTCCATGGGAGTGAAGATTCCGAATCCGGGATCGATTGTTGATCAGGTCTAATAATCAGTCCTGCATCGAAAGATGCGGCCCTGGTTGTAGGAGTGGAGCCAGTGGAATTCCTACGGCCCCAGCTGTTAAACCCTAGTCCCCAAAAGGTCCTGGATCTATATCTCACTCCCTTTGATTTTACTAGGGGCCTGGGGGAACAATCAGTTCCAGTTGTGGTTCCTCCTTTGTCAGCTGGTAAGGATCCCTGACCCAAGTTTACCATCATCTGGGTGGGCTGCTGCCCAGGTAGAGATGGCACTCCCGCCTTCTCGCGAGGCATGTCATTGCCCAAGTGTTTTAATACAGGGCTAGCAGGATCTTTCAGTCTCACTGGGAATTGAGGAGGCGTGGGCAGTCTTCAGATGGTCTTGCTGGGGCCCGGTTTGTGGAATTAATAAGGGTGGAGTAGGTCCTCCTTCCTGTAGGTGGCGTTGGTGTTCTTCTTCACACTGCAGGGAGGGGGAGGAAGAGGCTTCTCTGTCGGCATGGAGTACGCCAGAAGAGGGCGGAGTCAAGGATGGACCGCCTCCTCTACATCTACGCTGATGGTGTTTGCGTCTCCGCCGGCGCCTCCGCCTCCCCCTCCCTTCTCCGAGAGGTGGGGGGCTGAGAGCTCACCCTTCATCACCGGCATCATCGGTTGCGTCGGCCTGTGGGATGGTTGCCGAAGATCTTCTTTTCCGGCGGCAGCACTGGTGGCGAGTGCGCCTGCGCTTCAGTTTCTCCCCTCCCATCTCCAGTGGGGGGGGGGTTGCATGATCTTCTTGCGCAACTTCAAGGCCACATGCCATCTTGTTCCGTGTCTCTAAGTCTCTCCTGGCTGAGAGTGACAGAGATGGGCGCCTCGGCCGAAGGCCCTCCTGTCGCTCCAGCACCCGGTCAATGTCAAAAAGCTCTTCCTCCTCCGGCTCCAGGCTAGGGCAGGGCCTCGTCAGTCTTCGGCAGCAGACCATGGGCAAGCCCCGGGGTCTAAGCCTGCCGGGACGATCGGGCAGCTGTCTCTGAAAAAACAGCCCATCGGTGAGGAGCCTCCAGTCTCCGGTTTCCTCTGTGCCGCCCTTTCGCCATTCGCCACCTCTCCGCCTTTTTCCTCCTTTCAGTGAGGATGCAGATTTTGCCTCTCTCTAGGCCAGGGGTGCTCACACTTTTTCAGCATGCAAGCTACTTATAAAACAACCAAGTCAAAATGATCTACCTACCCACTACAAAAATGTGAAACATATAACACAATATCTGGTTTGAGCTGGGTTTTCTGAGTCCACACTGCCATATAATCTGATTCAAAGAAGATAACATGGGATTTTATTCAACTGTGTGGAAAGGACCCCAGATAACCCAGGGCCGGCAGCACTTGGGGGGGGGGGGGGTGTCGGGAGCCTGCAGGGCAGGACTGAGCCTTCCTCCCGCCCTGTCTGCGATCTACCATGACGCCCTACGCGATCTACCAGTAGATTGCGATCTACCTAATGAGCACCCCTGCTATAGGCAAACTGTAGCTGCGTGAACTTTTGGTATTTTTACCCTTTTACCTTTTTAGAAGATGAGACTGAGTACGCTCATTTGCTCCAAGACGTTTTCTATCAAGAATGCCTTTCTTTTACGTCAATGAATACTTTTGAAGCTAAAGTTCTGACTCTGCAATCCTGTGCCAACCCATTGAATGGAAGCTTATCCTGGCTCACAACATGTATGTTTCTGCTGATTATGAAGTTTGCTTTGGGTCTCTCTGGCATTACTTTGCGAATGAAGATTCTTAGGAAGGACTCATCCCGCACTTTCTACAAGCACTTCTCCGTTTTTGGAGGTTGGATGTGTCCTTGGAGCCTATGCAATGGGTTTTTCTGGTGGAGCGCAGCGTGCACAGAACTGGCTTCACCCTTTAAACCAAAGGTTCGTCTGCCGGGGCCTAGCAAGCTTGGATGGTGGCAGCGAGGTCCTCAGGTCGTAGGTTTGATTTGAGTTTCCTTCTCTAGATGGTTGACCTTATAGGGTTAGATGAGCACCATCTGCCCGGGTTTGAAATCAGAGTTTTCCTTCTCTTAGGATGGGTGCCTAAAGGCTCGAGAGTCCATCCTGCCCATTGACGCTCTTTGTCAGACCCTTCGGTTGTGACCTGTCTGGCATGGAAGGCTATTATGCCACCGCCAGCACAGCTCACAACTTCATTAGGGTATGCAAGCCTCTCCCCCACGTCAAGGGGGCGCCAATGGAGAGGAATATAGCTTTGGGTACCCTGCTATATTTATGATGGAATCACCCCAACTGAGGGTTATTTTTGAGCCTAACAGCTCAGATTCCCCAACAAATCCCAACACATGACATGGTGCATGCAAACAGAATGTTCTCACAATAATATGTAGCCAAACAGATTTGGAAGTACGTGTGCATCAATGAGGACAACTGAAAGGAAGAATATAATGAGAGCCATGAAGTCATTGGAAAAAGAAGCCATTTATTGGCATTGCAACAAGTGCTCGTCAAATACAAATAAGCTCAGGGAAAAAAATACTAGACCAAAAAAAGAGAGTAAAGGATATAAAAAATTGAAAGAAAGTTAAAATACACAAGGCACTAATATAAGAGAATACTTGTTTTAAAGCTAAACACTTCCTCTTTGTTCCACACCAACCAATTGGTTTTTAAGTGCAGCAGAACAATAAAACCCCTCCTGAAACCCCACCAGCCATAGCTTGACAGATTAACTTGGCAAACAAAGGTCACGGGTAAATGGCTTTTGAATGGATTATCCACTGAAGTTTAGAGAAAGGCTTCCGCTCTGGGTTTGGCTCCTAGTTCTTGGTGTCGATCTTGGCGACTCTGAGAGCGCTGGGCATGCTGGGAAGGCTCATGCATTTGCCAATGAAAAAGTCATAAAACCACAGGGGCGCATAGCAAAATATGAGGAGGTATTTGTAGGCGTTCTTGCCTGGCGTGTACAGACCGGAGGGGCGCATGGCCAGCAATGCGTGCAAGACGTCATGCAGGAGGGGTGAGAAATCAGAGGCGGAGAACGAAGGCATGTGCATAAGCAAGGTCTTCATCGAACAGATGTAGTCGTCGCCATAGTCCTTCCTCACCTCAGGAGTCAAGCTCTCGAAAAGGCTCTGCTCCTCCTTGTTCCAGATCTCAGGGTTGCCCTGGATACCTAGAATGATCAACAGGTATGAATGCATGAATGCCTTACCTGGGCTTCCTTAATTGACAAGAATGGCACAAGAGAAAGTACTAAGTGGAGCTCTTGTATCTACAAGTGTTAAGTATCCTTTATCATCAGAAATGCTTGGGACCAGAATTATTTTGGACACATTTCACCTGGGATCCCGAAGAGCCCAAACAGGTTTGGGACATCCTTGTGGGTTAAATCCTAGGGATGTGAGGCCATTTGCAATTCCTACTTCAGACCATTCATCCCTATTTGTGGCTCTCAGGTCAATGAGGAAGTGATCCGCTTTGGGTTTGAGCCTCAACTTTGAAGGAGCTTTCTTTCATGAAAGTCGGTGGTCAATCCTCTCTGGAATTTAGAGAAAGAGACCACAAGGACTGTCCAGCCCAACACCTGCCATACAAGAATCCACAAACCATGCGAGACTAAAACACAAAGGAGCTGTGATATGTGCTCAACCCAATCCCACAACCTCATCACACCTGGATCCACTTTAAATCTGCCGAGGTGAACAATTTCAAATGTTGGACATGCGATTTGAAGGCTAAAGGAGCCCACGATCCCATAGTAAGAGTAAAACAAGCTTGCTAAGGCCCCTTCCGCTCAGCTGAATAAAATCCCACATTATCTGCTTTGAACTGGAATATATGGCAGGGTGTACTAATTTCAAAGTAGATATTGTGGGATTTTCGGCCTTGGTATTCTGGGTTATATGGCTGTGTGGAAGGGCCCTAAGTGAGACTAAAACACCAAAGAGCAATGATATGTGCTCAACCCAATCCCAAATTCGATTGATTACATGATTACGTTACATGTAATGTTACTAATAATATTGCGATATAATTGTTATAGTTCAATGTGATATTGTTATAGCACAATGTGATATGTAATATTGATGTAGTGCTGTGGCAATAATATATTTCATTATATTTGTATAGTTCAATGTGATATTGTTGTAGTACAATGTGATATGTAATATTGATGTTATACTGTGGCAATAATTATAGTTCATTGCATTTGCATTTTCCTTGTGAGCCGCTCTGAGTCCCCTTCAGGGCTGAGAAGGGCGGCATATAAATATTGTGAAATAATAATAATAATAAATAAAGCAAGAAAATATAGGTTGACACTCTTGAAGGCACAAGTTCAAAGACACCTTACCTGAAATGCTTTGGGGCCAGAAGTTCAAGCAAAAATGAAGGTGGGATTCATGCCCTTTCCTCCAGCATGGAGGCCGCCGCTGATATTTTAAGCACCAGGAGCCCACCGTACATACATACATGGAACTCACAAAGGAAATAAACTACCAGCGACTTACATGTCCTGAAGCCTGACGGGTGAACGACAGCCACTTTAATGCCCCAGCTTGACAGCTCTTGCCTCATGACCCCAGAAAACATGGACAGGGCGGCTTTGGAGGATCCATAGGCGGCAAGTCGCGGCATCGGGATCCCTCCTGCAGTTAAAGACATCAAGCCACGTGGTTAGCCTCAGTGCTTGACCATCCTGAATATGAAGAATCCTATATCCTCAGTGAGTTATATGCCCAGGTTAACTATGAGGTGCGGAACGGGACCTGTTTGCGAACAGCTGTGAAACAAAACCAAGAAACAGTTTGGACATTCTTGCCAAGTGGAGGCGCCTGCCTCTTGATGTGTTTGCCTTGGCTTCTTCTTTCCTTCTCTGAAACTTAGCTGGGTTTGGGCTTTTCCCACAGAATTGGAAGCCTGTGCTCTTGGAAGGAAGCCCACTAGTTTGAATGAGGCTTGCTCCCAGGTAATATGGAAACTGATGGTGTATTATGAGTTGCATAGCTACATGGGTGAGAATCACCACAACCTCGGCACTTTGTTCTGCAGGGAACACAAATCACATTGGAAACAGCTTGGGGCGAATAACTGTGTTAGTATGTTTTGTTCCATTGTAACAAACAGGAGAGCACAAACCCTTCGGAGATTTGTGCGTGGCTGGAACAAGGCGCTGAGGATGAATGATTGCTCCATTCTGCTTGTGTTGGATTCGCTTTCAAACGAACCGAGTGCCTTCACCGTCACTCACTCCCCAAAACCTGGGAAGTTGCCCACTGAAATTCTTTATTAAGAATTTTCCAAGATATAATCAATATTAAGGGCAGGAAGGAAGAGGAGGAGCGGAAAGGAAAGACGTGGAAGGAAAAGGAGGGCATATCAAGGGGGAAAGTAAGATGTGTCATAGGGGAAACCTGCCGAGTCTTCCAACTTTCTTTCCGGCAGTTAGCGTTGGAAATTACAACCTTCTTCAAGCCTCCTCCAGTCATTTGTTTATAATCCTGTTGCACATTTATTGTATGTATGTTCTGGTATGCAGCTTTCTTTCCTTGCTCTGTTTTTTTCCTGAGAAGTTGTGGGAGGGGCTGCAGACCATGTGATCCACTCTAAGATGAGTAAGGAGCACAGGCTACTTTAGACTTTGGGACTGCTTAGCTCACAGACTTGCAAACACTTGCCTGCTGTTTATTGTGAAAAGTGTCCGGTGATGGCACAAAAACGATCTCAAATGTATTTGTAACTGATTGATAAGCTGTGTACCTGTGTATGCTGAGCACATGAAGGTCGTGAGTAAACCAAATATGTTATTTTTACCAAAGTCGACCTTATTTTGCCTCATGAGTGCATAATATAAACAAGAGGAGATCTATTTTGGGGCACTGAGAAACACTTCTGAAGAACTGCTATTTTTATGTCCAAAGAACTTCTAATTGGGATAAGACTAAAAAGAGACATGCACAAGAAGTGGAAAAGGGGAGGAAATCACCAAAGAATAATTCAAACAAATAGCCAACTCCTGTAGGGAAAAGGATCACAAGTATAAAGCTCAAAACGAGCTCAGGGGACATTAGAAACAATAAAATAGGCATATTTCCTTATGTTGGCAGAAAAAGGAAGAACAAAGAAGGGATAGGGCATCTGCAAGGAGAAGATGGGGCAATGCTGACAGGGGATAAGGAATAGGCAGAACTACTTAATGCCTTCTTTACCTCAGTCTTCTCACAAAAAGAAAGCCATCCTCAACCTCAGCAACATGGAATGAATGAAGGAATAGGGGGAATCCAACCCCAAATAGGGAACGAGTTCAAGTCCCCAGGGCCGGATCAACTACACCCAAGAGTATTGAAGGAACTAGCAGAAGTCATTTCGGGACTCCTGGCAATCATCTTTGAGACTTATTAATAGTATTTGAAATATAACAAGATGAGTCCACAGCATACAAGATCAATTTCTGGAGGGATAACTATGCTAAATATAGTTATGATATAAATATGAGACGGTCCTTCAGATACAATGGCCCCAGACCATGCAAGGCCTTGAAAGTTAACACCATCACCTTGAAGGTGATCCGGTGCTGCATGGGTGGAATGGTATCAAAAAATGCTTGTGGGATAAAAGATCGTGAGATAGGAATTCCAGGGCCCGTCTACACTGCCATATGATGCATTTTCAGGATGCAGTTTAACTGTATTGAACAATATTATTATTATTATTATTATTATTTGAAACACAACAAGATGAGTCTACAGCAAACAATATCACTCTGCTGGCTGTTGTATTGGATCACACGTGTCTGGGACTGTGTGATGTATTGGCGAATAATGGGCATGGCCGACTTACTGGCCATGCGGGTTGTGGGGCAGCGTTGCCCCTGCACCATCTTCTTAGCCTGAGGGGCTTCTTCTCCCCAAAAGCCCCTGGGGTGGCAGGACGGCTTCTCGCCATCCAGGCCGGCCAATGTTGAGGCTGGCTCCGCCCCGGCCCCTCACTGCTTCTGGCTGGCACACACTTCCACCCGGGCAGCTTACTTAAGGCTGCCCGGGGGCTGCCTCGCCACGTGTGGAGGCAGTCTTGTTTTTCCTCCCACCCTCCCTACTTATGGCATTGCTTGTTGGTGTATTTTGTTACTCTGCACTTTATTGTTGTTCTGTTCTTGGTTTTATGTTTTGTTATGTTCTTTGTCGCAACTCCGTGTTTGGCATGTGGCGTGTGGCATGGCCCCTGGGTCAGGCTGGCTTATCGCCCCTTGGTTGTCTGGGGGATAATGCCCAGGCCCCCTGGGGTGCTGAGTTTCCGTGGATAGGCATTGGGCCGCTCGCACCCCAGGCTTGCAAACGACTATGGACTTCTTGTGGGGGCTGTCCTACCCTAATCCAGGATCCATGCGTGGCTGCCAACCCTATGTTCCTGTTTTCAATAAATTGAGTTGTGGCCATTTTTATCCAACCAATTGTGTCTGCGTGAGGTGTGTCACTCTTGCACACGCAATGCATGCAGATCCCAGTAGGGTGGCCTTTTGCAGCTGTCAGGTGGCAATTTTGTTTAAGTACAGGCCAAGGTCTTAAGGCACTGCACCTAGTGTCCCGATCACCACTGGGACCACCTTTACTGGCTTGTGCCAGAGTCTTTGCAGCTCAATATTTAAATCCTCGTATCGTATCAGCTTTTCCAGTTGTTTCTCTTCAATTCTGCTGTCGCCTGGGAGTGCAACATCTATGATCCATACTTGATTTTTTAAACATGATCATGAGGTCAGGAGTCTTGTGCTCAAAAATTCTGTCAGTCTGAATTCGGAAGTCCCAGAGTAGTTTGATGTGTTCATTTTCCGTACCTTTTCCATGCTTGTGATTCCACCAGATCTCTGTTACAGGAAGATGGTATTTGTGGCACAAGTTCCAATCGATCATCTGAGCAATGGTATGTCTCTGCTTGTAGTCTGTCTGCGCAGTTTTCTCACAGCAGCTGAAGATGTGATATTATTATTATTATTATTAAAAATATCAGAAATGGTTGCACGTTGAAGATGGAGATAGTTTGTTTTCCACGAGGATATAGAGCAATGGATTTGGACTACACTCACAGTGATTCCCAACCTGTGGGTCCCCAGAAGTTTTGGCCTTCAATTCCCAGAAATCCTAACAGCTGGTAAACTGCCTGGGATTTCTGGGAGTTGTAGGCCAAAACACCTGGGGACTCACAGGTTGAGAACCCCTACAGGAAAAGAGGTCCACCAAAATAGAAAAATGGGCTTGGCCAACTTACCGGCCAAGCGGGTTGCAGGGCAGCGTTGCCCTCACGCCATCTTGGTCGCCTGAGGGGGGCTTCTTCTTCCCAGAAGCCCTTGGGGTGGCGGGAAGGTTTCCCGCCACCCACACCGGCCGGCCAATGGGGGAGCTGGCCCCGCCCCACCCCCTCACTGCTTCTGGCCGGCCCGCACTTCCGCCCGGGCAGCTTACTTAAGGCTGCCTGGGGATTGCCTGGCCATGTGTGGAGGCAGTCTTGTTTTTCTTCCCACCCTCCCTACTTGTTGCATTGCTTGTTGGTGCCGTTTGTTTCTCTGCACTTTGCTGTTGCTCTGTTCATGGTTTTTACGTTTTGTTATGTTCTTTGTCGCAACTCCGTGTTTGGCGTGTGGCATGTGGCATGGCCCCTGGATCAGGCTGGTTTATCGCCCCTTAGTTGTAAGGGGGATAACTCCCAGGCCCCCTGGGGTGCTGAGTTTCCGTGGACAGGCATTGGGCTGCTCGCACTACAGGCTTGAAGACGCCTTGGACATTCGTGGGGGCTGTTCGTCCCTGATCTAGGACCCATGCGTGGCCGCCAACCCTTTGTTCCTGTTTTCAATAAATGAGTTGTGGCCATTTTTATCCAACCAATGGTGTCTACATTTTTGTTTTTGGCGCGAGGTGTGTCACCCCTGCACACGCAATTTTCTGATGGCAAGAGCAATTGAATGTTAAGATATTCATCCTGAGACTACGTTGGAGCCTTCTTCTCTGAAGGTGTTTACACAGAGGTTGTGTGGCCATCTCTCAGGAGAGCCTGGATTGTGTATGTATTTGTGGTAAAAAGAGAGATTGAATTAGAAAGCAAATTTGCGGCAGCTTCCTGCATGGCAGAAGAGGATGGGCTGGTTGCCCTTGGGCAGGGGTGCTCACACTTTTTCAGCATGCGAGCTACTCTTAAAGCAACAAAGTCCAAAAGATCTACCTGCCCCTGCCGCCGCGCGCTCCCGCGCACTCTTGCCGCCGCGCACTCTTGCTCCTGCTGCTGTTTTCCACCCGCGCAGCGCATCTTCCACCTGCGGGGTATTGCAGGAAGGAGAAAGCATGAGGCGGGGCATCCAGAGAGAGCGCTCCGCCCTGCCTGTCTTGCCGGCAACGGAGGCTGCACAGCTGCTTCTGGACGAGAGAGGCAGGGCACTCCCTCCAGAGGCCCTGCCTCGTGCTTCCTTCTTCCTGCAATGCCCCGCAGGCAAAAGAAGCACCGCGAGAACGGAAGCCAGCAGCAGGAGCATGCGTGCGCGCAGGGTGTGTGCGCGCATGGCAGGAGCGCCCCATCCGGCTGGTAAGGCCCGAAGATCACCTGGAAGAGGGCCGAAGATCTACTAGTAGCTCCCGAGCTACCTAATGAGCACCCCTGCCCTTGGGCCTCCCAACTCTATGCATCACTGCAGCTTGTCTGTTTGTTGCTTCGCCATTTGCCAATTGAGTCAAGCCGTCTACTCCAGTTGGGCAAACGGTTTGGGAGTCAATTTTCCCACATCTCTCCCTCCCTGATTTCCAATGCAAAAGTGCTCGGAGAGACAAATCAGATGAGAGATAAGAACTTTAACAATGTGCTGCTGCCGTAACTGCATGTTCCTAGTTCATGCGAAACGCATACTAAATGTTCTCCTTTAACTTTATTGCCTGTAATGAGCGCAAGTTGATTATATACACATCAGTGTGCACTCAGGCAAGTACAGGCGGGACGGAATGAATCTGTTTCCCTAAAGATCACAGGTGACAGTAAGGAACATATGCTAAGCGTTGTTTGCCTGATGGCAATTGTTTTGGCTGTTCCCATTACACAGGTGGAGCCGACGCAGCATGCTGGCTGGGGTCCAGGCTACTGCTGGTGGGGAGATGTGTGAGACACAAGGCTATTGTGTGTCCACGTTCTCTCTATTGGCGGGCAGATTATTTGTTGTGATCTTTCCTTGTGTGATTCTGCTGCTTCCTCTGCCATCTCTCCTCTGCTTCCACATTCTGGTTTCACCAGGAAGAAACACCGAACTCTTAAATCCAGGCAGCACAATAGTACCAGTCGCAGATGCTCACTTTCCAAGTTCTGCTTTCAACTTTCTCCTTTTTGCTGTTACTGCAGCACCGTGTACATTAGAATTAGCAAAAGCAAAAGTCTTAACAAACAAACTCCCTCAAAATTATTGCATTTTGCATGGTGCTTCATTCCTGTACAAACTTACTTACTTAGGTGATCCCTCGTAGCTCCAGGATGATGGTCCTCCAAGTACAGTGTCTTGGCGGTGGGTCCATAGGTGGCTGTGGAGCTCTATTCTTGACCCACATGTTCTCCTGCAGTGAGGACATCGGTTTCCAGATGGAAGGCGGTCCCAGTCAGGGTTGGCTTCACACGCACGTTTCTCTCTTTCGCCCTCCATTTGTGCCTCTTCAAATTCTGCAGCACTGCTGGTCACAGCTGACCTCCAGTTAGAGCAATCAAGGGCCAGAGCTTCCCAGTTCTCTCTCTGTGTCTATGACACAGTCTTCTGTCTTCCAGGCCAAAAAAGGGCTTTAAAAGGGATGGCCATGCAAGCTCGGGCCCTGGAGACAGAGAATAAGGCCTCCCCACGTGCAGGGGACCTGGAAATATCTTTAGGCAATGAGTTCAGTACTCAGAAGAGGGTGAACTCAAACAATGGTTTATTGGCTTACAATCAGTAAAAACTGATGGTCCAAAAGCTTGAAGTAGGTTGCAAAAGTGTCCTTTGAACAAAGGGATTCATCCACTTGCCTGTGCAAAGCGAAGGTTCCTCTCTTAAAGGGTTCCAGGTGTCCTGTTCCTCCCAGGCTTGTAGGCTCGCAAAGTCCTGTATTTCGCCCCAAAATCCACAGTCTATATTGAGAACGGATTCTCCTCTGTACTGCAGATCTGGTTGGAAGCGAAGGTAGGCCTAGTAGGTGAACTTAGTTGCTTTTTCACAGCAAGCAATACATTCCAGCCTTGCTATGCCCATGGAATCTCTAGAATGGGCATACCCATTCTAGGGTATGGGGACGTCCAGCCCCTGAAGTAAACTCCAGAAAAGGGCAGAGTTGAGGGCGGGGACACTAGGTTTGGAGCCAAGACACAACTCCGCCCCTGAGTGACCCCATGGCAGAACAATGGGACCATAGAACAAAGACCCATGCAGGTGAAATACAAATACAGATGTAAACTGCCCCGGGGGGGGGGGGGACACAGTTTTTAAGGTTGGCTTTAAGTGTCAGGATTGGGAAACCTGAGCTTGGAAGAAGTCCAGGTTCCCAGCCTGTCATGAGGCAGCAGCGACCTTCACTTTAGTTCTGAGGTGACCTTTGTCCCAGATTCACTGAGACTGCTGAGTCTGACTGGGAGTGATGCAACTTCCAGGTGCTTGAGAGGGAAGTGAGGTAACTCCTCCAAGCCAGGACATTGGACAATTGGACTTGTGACACTGACTTCATGACCCCTGGGGTCATGCCCCTTTGAATTACTGGGATTGCTGACTCACTTGGAGCTGATGTAACCCTGCCTGGACATTGCATGGGTAGGGGAGGGGCTATGGGGGTATAAAAGGTGTGTTTGGGTGGCGGGCCGGTGCTTTAGCTTCACATGTCTCGTACCTTCAATAAAATCGTGTTGGACCAAGATACCATCTTCGTGTGATCCCTACCGTGTGTTGGAGAGTCGTTACAGAAGCTAAAGCCCCTTTTCAACTATCCCAGCAATGGAGAGGTTGGCTTGGAAGCAAGAAGCGTACTTGGATCAGTTTATGGTGGATCCTGATGAAGTCCGGAGAGTTGAGGAGTGGGATTGGACCACTCTGGACCAGGTGGGAGTCCCGGACAATTCCGGAACGGCGATGGCGTCGGGAAGTGAAATGGAGAGAGAGCTCCGTGAAGGGGAGCGGTTGTGGAATGCTCAGGTGAGCAGATTGGTGACCTGCCGGAGGAAGGGCCGTGAGATCGTTCAGCAGACGGAGGAGCGTAGGAGCGCTCAGCAGATTGAAGAGCGTAGGAGCGCTCAGCAGACCGGGGAGCGTGGGAGCGCTCATCTGGCAGTGGCCGGGAGGATCCGGAGGTATGCGGTGCCAGGGGGTCAAGAGGACCTGGCGGAAGGGGGTAGCGAGACCCCAGAACCTGAGTCACCATCAAGGCTGGATGTGTTGAGTTGCCAGATGGAAGCGGTGGTGCAGACGGTCAAGCGGATGTCTCAGGCGATGTTCCAGAGAGATCAGAGGGAATCGATGTGGAAGGCCCCGGGAGGAGGAGACTTCACTTATTATTCATGGATGGATGGTGGACCATCAGTCGAGCGTCCTAGATCTCCTTCGGGAGTGAGGAACAGAGACGGAGGTCCAGTGAGCCCAGTCCCGGAGGCGAGGCGACCTACGCAGCCAGTAGGAATGGGAAGAGGCATCTCCGGTCCGAGGGACTTTCCAGGGAGAGGAATGGTTTCCCAGGAGTTCGGTGGCCGCATGAAGAAGGAACCGTTGCGGGTGGAGTTTGAGGGCGAAGCCAGTAAAGTCGCCTTCTTCATCGCAGCGGTGCAAGACCACATGGAAGATTACGGTCATCTCTATCCCAGCGAAGGCAGCCAAGTGAGGGCCGTTGGAGCTGTGTTCAAGGGTCGAGCAGCGGAGTGGTATGTGCAATGCCACGACCGGCGGGACCCTTGTCTGAGATCGGTGAGAGCGTTCCTGCGGGCAATCCGGAATCGGTTTCGGGATCCGCTGGAGCGGATCAAGGCGAAGGAGGCGTTGCGCTGTTTGTCCCAGGGATCCAGATCTGTGACGGAGTACGCCGAGGAATTCATGGGACTAGCCGGAAAAGTTGCGGAGTGGTCCCAAGCTACTCTTTTGGAGCTGTTCAAGGATGGTCTACGTAAAGAGATCCTTGAGTGGTGTCTACACCGCGATGACCCAGGAGATCTGGACGGCTGGATCCAGTTGGCTGGCAAGGTGGAGGGAATCCTTGCCCAAGTGCAGCGACGTAGGTTCCAGCCTGTAAGGTCTCGAGGGGCTGGCCGTGGGGTGGCTCAGGACCGAGCCCGAGGAGGAGAGACCAAGCGAGGCAATGATGATCGTTCCAGTGGTGTGAAGAAGCCTATGTTTGGGAGAGGGCTTTGTTTTTCCTGTAATCAGCCCGGACATTTTGCTTCTCAATGCCGGCAGAAGTCAAGATTGGGCCCAGTGAAGGTGGCTGCAGCTAAAGCAGTCCTCATGGACAAAGATGAGAGTAAAAGCGTTGGGGTGAGAACTAATATCCAATGTACCCTGGGGATATATAAGGGGAATAAAATTGTAGAGAGGAAAGCTTTGGTAGACTGTGGGTGCTCAGAGAATATGATGTCCCCCAAATTAGTGAAGGAGTGGGGAGGTGAGACAAAGCCATTGAAGACATCTGTTACTTTTACTCAGTTGGATGGGTCGTCTATAGAGGGAGGACCGTTCTCTGTGGGGACAAAAGGTCTTAAGGGGCGGGTAGGACCCTGGGAGGGGAATATTGATTTTATAATGGCCCCAATAAAAGGACATGAGGTGGTGTTGGGTATGCCTTGGTTGGAGCAGGTGAATCCTAAAATAGATTGGAAGGCTGGGACTGTACAATGTACTCCTAATGTGAAGGAAAGGGTAGAAAGCGAAGTGCAGGGAGTGCCAGCTGAGTATCAGGACTATGCAGATGTGTTTAACCCCAGATTAGCTCAGAACCTTCCCCCTTCGGAATGTGCAATGTAGCATAGAGGTCAAAGAAGGAGCTGTACTGCCTAAACCAAGATTTATGCCATGACTGTTAAAGAGAAGTTGGCTTTGAGGGAACAAATAGACGATTATCTGAAGAAAGGATTTATTAGAAGGTCTGAGTCCCCCATTGCCGCGCCAGTGTTGTTTCGAGAAAAGAAAGATGGGAAATTGCGATTGTGTATTGATTATAGAGGGTTGAATGCTGTCAGTACCACCAATTGCTACCCTTTGCCATTGATCAAGGATTTGTTAGGTCAACTAGGAGGAAGTAAGTTTTTTACCAAGTTGGACTTGATTGATGCCTTCCATATGGTGAGGGTGAAGAAAAGCGATCAATGGAAGACAGCTTTTTCTTGCCCTCTTGGGCTATACGAATGGGTCGTCATGCCATTCGGTTTAGCAGGCTCTCCAGGTATTTTTATGCAATTGATTAATGAGGTGTTGCACCCCCTCTTGTATAAAGGAGTGTTTGTGTATTTAGATGACATTGTGATCGTGACAACTACAAAGGAAGAACATGTGCGGTTAGTGCGAGAGGTGTTAGAGCGGTTGAGGCAAGCAAGTTTGTATGTAAAGCTGAGTAAGTGCGAGTTTGGTAAGAATCAGATTGATTTTTTGGGTTATAGAATTAGTGAGAAAGGAGTTGAAATGGATCCTGCCAAAGTGGAGGATGTGTTGAGCTGGGAGGCTCCACGTACTCGCAGGCAGCTGCAGGCTTTCTTAGGGCTGGCGAATTTTTATCGGGCTTTCATTTCTGAGTTTGCAGTTGTGACTCTCCCCCTCACGGAGTTGTTAAAGACTAAAGGCAAGGGGGAGTCGAAGAAGGTCAAGTCTCCAGGTGCAAAATTAAATTGGACAGAAGAATGCCAAGAGGCGTTTGTAAAGTTAAAGAAGGCTTTTACTGAGGGGCCTTTGTTGCTACACCCAGATGTGGATAAGCCCTTTGTTGTTCAATGTGATGCTTCCGCCTGGGCTTATGGGGGAGCCTTGATGCAGGCAGATGATCAGGAGAGGCTGAGACCATGTGCTTATTTCTCCAAAAAGTTTGGAGAGCATGAAAGGAAGTGGCCGGTGTGGGAGAAAGAGGCGTTTGCAATACGTAATGCTTTGTTGACCTGGCGTCAATTCCTGGAAGGGGCTGCTTTTCCGTTTATAGTGATGACAGACCATCAGAACTTACAATATTTGAGGAATCCCCAAAAGTTGTCTCCGAAACTGGTGAGGTGGTCTCAGTTTTTCAATAGATTTAATTTCAAGCTGCAGCATATTAAAGGCAAAGAAAATGTGGTGGCTGATGCGTTGTCCCGGTATCCGAGTGTGGGAGAGAATGGGTTGCATGGGTTGCTAAAGAGCATTGGGGTTTGGCTGTGCAAACCAGGTCTCACGCAGTGGTGGGAGTGAAAAAGAGGATGAAATCGTGGATGAGTGGAGTTTGGAGTTGCAAAGGAGTTATGTAGGAGACAAGTGGTTACAGGAACATGGAGAGGAATGCAAGCTGTTGAATGGTCTGTGGATTATTGGAGGTAAGATTTATGTTCCTCAAAGTTTGAGAGCGAAAGTGTTGGGGCTGCACCATGACCATAAGGCTGCGGGTCATTGGGGGGTGACGAAGACTCTTTTGGCAATAAAGAGGAGGTTTTGGTGGCCTGGGATGAAGGCGGAAGTGAGGCGTTATGTGGAGTGTTGTGAGGTGTGTGCAAGGAATAAGGTTCCCTCTGCTAAGCCGCAGGGGTTGATTCAAGTGGTGGTTGAGCCAGTGAGGCCGTGGACACATGTTAGTACGGATTTTGTGGGGGAGCTGCCTTCAAGTCGAGGTTATCGTTACATCTGGACTGTGCTGGACATGTTTTCGAAGCAGGCCCACTTCATTCCTTTGAAGGGGTTGCCCTCTGCAGAACGGTTGGCTGAGTTATATGTTCAGCATGTGTATAGATTGCATGGGTGTCCTGAACAGGTGTTGAGTGATCGTGGAGTTCAGTTTACGGCTCAGTTTTGGAGCCGATTTTGGAGGCATTGGGGGGCTCAGAGGCGTTTGACTACTGCTTATCACCCTTCCTGTAATGGCGCTGTGGAGAGAGTGCAAAAATCCTTGGGGGCATATTTGCGAATGTTTAGTAATGAGGAGCAAAACAATTGGTCCGACCTCCTGCCCTATGCCGAAATGGCATATAATAGCTCAGTACATTCTTCCACTGGGAAGTCTCCTTTTGAGATAGTGTACGGACAAGAAGTAGCCCCTTTGCCCCAGCTGTTGGATTTGGGGAGAGAAGAGGGGGGTGAGTGGAGGATAAGAGCACAGGAGGAGTGGAAGGAAGTGACGGAAGTTTTAAAGAAGGCGCAGCAGTCGTATAAACTGTTTGGGGACCGCAAGAGACAGGAAGGGGAGGAGTATAGTGAGGGGGACTTAGTGTGGTTATCGACGGAGAATTTAAAGTTGGGTTACAAGTCGAAGAAATTGAGTCCGAAATATATTGGGCTTTTAGGATTGAAAAAGCTGTGAATAAAGTATCATATACCCTCCTGCTGCCTAAAAGTTTGGGAAAGGTGCATCCCACCTTTCATTGTAGTCTTTTAAAGAAATATGTGAACCCCTTTCCTCCTTTAGATTGAATAATGTTTTATTTCCTCAGGATGAGGACGAGGTGGAGGAGACCGCTATGTCAGGATTGGGAAACCTGAGCTTGGAAGAAGTCCAGGTTCCCAGCCTGTCATGAGGCAGCAGCGACCTTCACTTTAGTTCTGAGGTGACCTTTGTCCCAGATTCACTGAGACTGCTGAGTCTGACTGGGAGTGATGCAACTTCCAGGTGCTTGAGAGGGAAGTGAGGTAACTCCTCCAAGCCAGGACATTGGACAATTGGACTTGTGACACTGACTTCATGACCCCTGGGGTCATGCCCCTTTGAATTACTGGGATTGCTGACTCACTTGGAGCTGATGTAACCCTGCCTGGACATTGCATGGGTAGGGGAGGGGCTATGGGGGTATAAAAGGTGTGTTTGGGTGGCGGGCCGGTGCTTTAGCTTCACATGTCTCGTACCTTCAATAAAATCGTGTTGGACCAAGATACAATCTTTGTGTGATCCCTACCGTGTGTTGGAGAGTCGTTACATATCATTTGCATATCGTATCCGATTGGGCAGTGTCAACATTCCAACATTCTTAGGCGGCAGAGGGAAAACAAAATGGCATCAGGCGGTCAGGAATGGTGGAGTTGCAGTCCAAAACACCTTGCGGCCCCCAACAATAACAGAACAAGACCAAACTTGGCACACGGACCCTCCAAGACCCACCCTATATCCTGGTGCAGTTTGAAGGAGGATGGACCATGGATGACAGGACTTGGGAGTACTTTAACTCACGTCCTTAGAGCACTGTGGCCCACACCAATGACGGATCAGGACCAAACTTGGCACACAGAGGCCCAATGGCCCACTTTACAACCTGGTGCAGTTTAGGTCAGGATGGACCACGAATGATGGGATTTGCAGGGTCTTCACCCGAATCTCTTCCCACAGAATACTGTAGCCCCTACAAATCACAGACCAGGCCCAAACTTGGCACACAGAGTACTCATGACCCACTCTACCTCCTGATGCAGTTCTAAGGGGGATGGACCATGGATGATGGGACTTGCAGTACCTTCACTCACTTACTGAAACCACTGCAACCCTCATCCAATGACTGATCAAGACCAAATTGGCACACAGAACCCCCATGACCCACTCTACATCCTGGTGCAGTTTGAAGGAGGATGGACCATGGATGATGGGACTTGCAGTACCTTCACTCACTAACTGAAACCACTGCAACCCTCATCCAATGACCAATATAGACCAAACGTGGCACTCAGAGCCCCCATGACCCACTCTATATCCTGGTGCTGTTGAGAGGAGGACAGACCACAGATGATGGGACTAGCAGTACCTTCAGTAATTTCATGACACCACTGCAACTTCCAATAATGATGGATTAAGACCAAACGCTTTTGTTTCCACAGACCACTGTGGCCCCCAACAAAGAACAATGAAGACCAAACTTGGCACACATAACCCCCCACGGCCCCCTTTACATCCTGTGAGATTTGAGGGAGGACAGACAATGCATGATGGGATTTGTAGTGTTCTCCAGCCCTTCAGTTAAGACAGAACACTGTGGCTCCCAACAAAATCCGATAAAGACCAAACTTGACACACAAAGCCCCCATGACCCACTCTACATCCTACTGCATATTGGGAGACAGCGGACCATGGATGATGGGACTTGAAGTACCTCCACTCACTTCTCAAGACCCCTGTGACCCTCATCCTATGACTAATCAATACCAAACTTGGCACACAGAGCTCTCATGACCCCACTCTATATCCTGGTGCGGTTTGGAGGAGGATGGACCATGGATGATGGGACTTGCAGTACTTTTACTCAATTCCTGAGACCACTGCCACCCACACCAATGATTGAGCAAGACCAAATTTGGCACACAGAGCCCCCATCACCCGCTTTACATCCTGGTGCTGTTTGGGGGACAACGGACAAGGGATGATGGGATTTGGAGTACCTTCACTCACTTCCAGAGACAACTGTGATCCACACCAATGACTGATCAAGACCAAACTTTGCACCCAGAGCCCCCATGACCCATTTTACATCTTGGTGCGGTTTGGAGGAGGATGAATCATGGATGATGGGACTTGCATATGGGAGCTATAGCTCACCTGCACCCACTAAACCCAGCCAACATTGGATGTAGATGAAACTTGGAGCACAGACAAACAATGCCTTTTTCAAATAACCCAGGCACCGCTGGATCCCCAGGCTAGTAAATAGGTAATAAATAAGATGGTAGATGGCGAGAGAGAATAGATAAGATGGATAGGTAGATAGAAGCTATAATGCAGTAAAGGGTAAACACAACCCCACCTCTCTCACCTCGGTGAGACTTCAGTGGGGTTGTGTTTACCCTTTACTGCACCGCCAGTGTCATTTAACTTTAGAACGCTTCCCGGGCTTGTAAAGAACTACCAAGACCAAGCTCCTTAGCGGCACGCCATTGAGCGATTCCGCACCTGCGCATTGCCCTCACCAGCCCCAGATAGCGCTCTACACGGACTACAACGGCCAGCCTGCCCTGCGGCTCGCCATTATACAAGCCCGCGCGTGCGCCTTGCATATTTGGGCATTACTGAGCGGTCTCCGTGAACTTTTCTCCGTAAGACACGGACTTCTCTCCTGGCTCCCTAACTTAATTAAGTATCGACAAGGTACTACCATTGTGTAATTGCTCAGTAGCGACCCAGGAACCGAGAATCTGTTACCATTATTTTCTCGGCCACAGATTTCTGTATTGAATTAATGTGTTGTACTACTGCATGTGCTCTACCTAACTGTACCTAACTTGTATGTTAGTTCTCACAGTGATGTACTCAGCTACTATGTTTTCGCTCTGTACTTAGAACACTGCACTACTATGTTCCCATTGCGGATTGTCAATTTACTAAATGTGTACTTGCGAATATAATACTATTTTTGATAACAACTGTTAATTGCTTGATTTATACACCTGAATTGCTTTCTTGTACTAGCCTACTTTGCCAGTGACCACAGGACAAAGCATATTTATCAGTTTGAAATTCCCAAGGGGGTTTGGTTGGCAACTTCTTTCTGCAGAGCCGTAAGCGATGCCGACACCTTTGACAAACCCCTTCTTTTCTTTTTCCACCTGCTGAAATTGATAAATGCACCTGCCATTGGGTGCTTGCGGTGCCTAAAATGAGCCCAAAACAGGAGCGAGGAGATGAGGTGATGTTTTAACAAGCCGGCTACTGCGTCATTTTGCCCTGTCTTCATCAATCCCCGGTGTCAAGAAGGAAAACTCACAGCCTGAGTGACATTTCAGGAGAAAGAAAGAAAGAAAGAAAGAAAGAAAGAAAGAAAGAAAGGCAGAGGAAAAGAACTCCTTGGCTGCCAAACAAAAGTCCTGAAAGCGAACTCATGTTTCCATTATAACAAATGCTTAAGAGGCCCCCAACAACAGGTGAGAATCTTAAGATGCATAATGTGCTGATGTCGACTCTGAATCTCAGGCTGTAGGCTTGTCATGACGATGGCAGCGGGTTGGATGTTGAATGACTTCTCTCAAGTCCCCACATGGGGAGCTGAAGCTGACAGAAAGAGCTTATCTGTTCTCCCCCCAGATTCAAACCGTTGACCTGTTGAGCAGCAGTCCTGCTGGCACAAGGGTTTAACCCATTGCGCCACCGGGGATATGTTTGGTGAAATTACTGCATTGTGGGTTGTTTTTGTGTGTGGAGTGCACTGTTTCTATAACAGTTCCCATAGGCCTCTAGCCAATAACCAGTCCCACTTGGAGCAGTCCCATGGGTTCAATTGCCGAATGGTAGGTCAACACCTATGCAAATATTGATTCAGCAAGTCTATTAGTGTTAGGAATTGGACTTAGGCCATGTGCTACAAGCTACCTTTCCTACGACAATCTATTCGATGGGTGGATAACTTTGTGAGTTCATAATACTCATAAAGTTCTTGGGACTCAATAATAGATGCATCTACACCAGGTATGGGCTCTTTTCTCAGACCCTCCTCTCTGTCTCTCTCTGTCTCTCTCTCTCTGTCTCTCTGTCTCTCTGTCTCTCTGTCTGTCTCTCTCTCTCTCTCTCTCTCTCTCTCTCTCCATCCTATCCTATCCTATCCTTCCTTCTCTCTTTCCTTCCTCCTTCCATCTTTTCCTTCCTTCCTTCCTTCCTTCCTTCCTTCCTTCCTCCTTTCCTCCTGGGGGATATTTAGCTGGAAGAAGAGAAGGTAGAGAGGGGTTTCAAAGAGTTCCCATTGAGGAAAACTGATTTTCTGCTGCTCTAGAGCAGTGTTTCCTAACTGCTGTGCCGTGGCACAATACTGTTCCATGACAGATCATCTGGTATGCCGCGAAAATGTCTCCCCCCCTTTCTTCCCATACCTGCCTGCTGCTGCTGCTTGCTTGGGGGAGGAGGAAGAGGAGGAAGGGCCGTGTGGCGGCAGTGAAGAAAGGGCTGGGGGACAGCTTCCTTCGGCCGTTTCCCCTCCGCGCCAGCCAGCCAGCCCATCCCAGCTGCCAGGGAGGGCCTGGGCACCTCGGGGAGCCTCGGAAGAAAGGCTCCCTGAAGGTCCCAGGCCCTGCCTGGGAGTCGAGTTTGGCCGTCTCGCGTCTTCCGCTGAGCCCGGCGGGAGACGTGAGCCGGCCAAACCTGGCTCCCAGGCAGGGCCTGTTCCCCAGGCTTTCCCTCCACTTGTGAGGGAGACCTGGGGAAATGGAGCACATCACGGGCCCTGGCTGCTTCCAAACCATGGCTTGGAAGCAGCCAGGGTCCAAGATGCATCTCCTCCGTTTCCCCAGGTCTCCCTCCACTTTTGGTTGGTGGTGTGCCCCAGGATTTTTTAAATGTTAAAAGTGTGCCTCGGCTCAAAAAAGGTTGGGAAACACTCCTCTAGAGTCCAGGGCACAAGAAGGGAGCAATGGATTCATATGGCAGGGAAAGAGATTTGACTGGAAAGATGAGGAAGAACTTCCTGAGAGTAAGAACTGTTGGTGAATGGCCTGGGCTGCCTTGGAGTGTGGTTGAGGCTTTTCCACAGAGGCTGTCTATCGGGAGTGCTTTGATTGTGTCTTCTTGCATGGCAGGGGGTTGGACTGGATGGCCATTGGGGGTATTTTTCCAGCTCTAGGATTAGAATCAGGAGTAGGCAATATGGGGTCCCATGGAGACACTTTTTCTCTCCCGTCCACCATCTCATCCTGGCCAAGATCAACCCTTTTGGGATCCAAATGTTTTCCGTCTTTCCTGCCTCAGAAAGAGAAGAGGAAGAGCAGGATAGGGCGGGGGGGGGGGGCGGCTTGGGGAGATTGCCCTCCCTCCCTCTTGGCCTGCCCATCACGCTCCAACCCGCCATGCACACACACACCCCAAGTTAGAAAGTTTGCCCATGCCTGATCTACACTGTAGGTTTAATGCAGTACGCCACCACTTGAGTGCTCATGGCTCAATGCAATGGAATCATGGGAATTGTGGTTTTTCAAGGTCTTCTCTGCCAAAGAGTGCTGATGCCCCACCAAATTCAAATGTCAAAGTGGTGTCCAAATGCATGCTACAACCTCTATCAGCTTCAAATAGCATCTCCACTAGAAATAATTGGGTCAAACCCGGGTGCTTGCTGCACTATTCAATATAGGAATTTTACTACTCACCCATGTACCACTAAGCCAGATCAGACATCCCATGAAACCCATTCATGAGAGGATCGCAAGCTGTGATCAATATTAGAAGATAATTAAAATGATAATATTTCAGCACCCAGTAATGTTCAGTGATACTACAACTCCCAAAATCTCTCACTGGGTTTGTTGGCTAGGAAAATGTGCCATTTCCAAACTTTGTCCCATGCAATTCACATCTGTACATTGGTGAATCCCATAAAGAAGCTGGCACGACTGACCTGCCATGCTTGAAATGTTAATAAGCCTTCCTTTGGACTTCCGGAGCATGGGCAAGAACGTCTTTGATAACTCAACAGGACCAAAGAAATTGACGTCCATGCACTGTTTGTACGAACGCATGGGGAGCAATTCCCCATCCGCGGTGTAGCCCATGATCCCTGCATTGTTGATGAGGCCCCAAAGATCTAAGAAGGGGAAAGAAAGAAAGTTAGTTCAACCAATGTGTCTTTGGACTATTGGAAAACCCCACAAAGATCTATGTGGAGCCACAGTAATACCTCCATTCTGCAGCTTTCTTTGAACTGTGTGATACACCTCTTGAATTTGTGCGGAACTGGTGATGTCCATTTGCAGGATGGACAGCCTCTCGGAGCAAGCCTTCTTCAGAGCTTCGGCCCCAGACCCTTTCTCATTCAGGACAGTGGCAAACACAGCAAACCCCAAGCGGTCCAGGAACTTGGCCAGCTCGTGCCCTATGCCACTGTCGCTTCCTAAAGGGAATGCAAATCAGAAAAAGAGATGCATCAAAAGGAGGCTCTTAAAACATTCTGCATGGGATTTCTGTCCAAGAGCATGCTTCATATGGACCTTAGAGTCCCATTCTGGGTGGGGTGCAGGGGGGTATTCCATTTCCTCTCCGCTCTGTCCAACAATTTTGGGATGTGGTTGCTTCCTGGTGGAATGGAAGAGAATGGGTGAAACGGCACTCACCATGAAGATATGGGGTCCTCTCAGCTTGCAGGAGAAGGAAAAGGTAGAATCCTCCCCCTTTGCGGGTGGACCCCTTTTTCTTTCTCTGTGACCAACTGGGCAAAAAAACTCCGTGCTCCTCTGAATTACCTCCCCTTCCTCCCTCCCTTCTTTCTGTTGAAAATAGGACCTCTACAAACCCCCTATAGTTATTTGTTATGTATATAATTAAGATTGCTTACTGTATTGTATATGCATGTTTGCAGTTTGCAGGTTAACTCTATGTTGTGGGAGGGGCTGAAAACCATGTGACCAGATCTGGGAGTATTCAGGACTCTATTTTAAAAGTCAGGAAAAGCAAAATTCTTTAGAGAACAGAGACTCAGAACAGAGAGATGCTTTAGACCAGTGGCTCTCTGCCTCTGGGTCCCCTGGTGTTTTGGCCTACAACTTCCAGAAATTCCGACCAATTTACCAGCTGTTAGGATTTCTGAGAGTTGAAGACCAACACATCTGGGGATCCAAAGGTTGAGAACCACTGCTTTAGACTATGGACTGCTAAGATTATTATTTATTATTTATTTTCCACATTTGTACCCCACCCTTCTCACCCCTTAGGGCAGTGTTTTTCAACCTTTTTTGAGCCGCGGCACATTTTGTACATTTACAAAATCCTGAGGCACACCACCAACCAAAATGTCACAAAATTACACTCTAACACAGTAATACATATAGTTTATATGTTTTTAAATGTATTTATACACTCAGTGTGAAACCTGGGCCTGTTTCGATGAACACAACATATATATGACTTCCTCTCACATACTTATACATGGCTATCATGTCTTCTCTCAGCCTTCTCTTCTTCAGGCTAAACATGCCCAGCTCTTCAAGCTGCTCCTCATAGGGCTTTTTCTCCAGACCCTTGTGAAATTTCCCCCTGAGTGAAACTTGCTTCCAGTTAACTATGGATGTCATGACGCTGTAATAACCCGTACATTGGGGGGGGCTCTCCAAAAATCCAGTAAAATAGTAAAAAAAAATCCAAGCAGAGAGGCTCAATTTGTTTCTTGGAAACCTGTGAATGGGTAGTCTATACGTTTCATACATCTGTGTGGCCTCTTTCGCTGCCTCCCTCCGCAAAAGCAGAGAACTGGGCAGAAGTGATTGAGTTGGCGTTTTCGCGTTGGCTTGGATTTCTCGCGAGAACAGCCAAAGCCGGAAGCTCCTCATCTGTGAATTGGGCAGTGAGAGAACCTGGGAGCATCGGGAGGCTGAAGCAGCCCTGAGCGGGAGCTGGAGCCATGCTGAGTCGAGGCTCCTGAAGGCTTCCTCAAGGCGGGCCTGGCCCTGGCATTTGGCGGAGCCCTTCCTTTGCCTCGGGGAGGATCTTTGGGGAGGGAAAGAGGGAGAAAGAGCTGCTGGGAGGGGAAGAAAGGTCCCAATTTCCCACGGCACACCTGATGATCGCTCACAGCACACTAGTGTGCCGCACACCAGTTGGGAAACACTGCCTTAGGGGACTCAGGGCGACCTTACAACAGGCAACGATTAGATGCCAGCACATATCAATCCGAAAATACATTAAAATCCAAACAATTAAAAGATCAGTTCTTAAAACAAGAGTTAAAATCACGCAAATATAAGAAAGATGCCCTATGTTATTTACACAAAGAAATTACTGTGCATTCTATCTGTAACTGGATTGATATGCAAAGTACCTGTATGCTGAATACATGAAGTTTGTGAGTAAACCAACTGTTATTTTAACAAAGACTATCAATATGGGATTTCAGTCTTTCAAAATTTTAGACAGATGTGAGTGAAAATTGTATGTCCATTTGTTATATGAATTTTCATTTTTTAAAAAAACATACATATATTTTGAATGTATTTATTTATTTATAGTAATATACTGGACCTTGACTTCCATAATCTGACTCTTGTAGCAAAGACAACTTGTTCCCCTATCATATCATTAATGCCATGCAAGTATGGCAGAGGAGAGATTTGTCAACATCAAGATGTGATGCGATGCCATCATCTGCTCTTTTGAATGGGAGATATAAAAATGTGGAATGTTCCAAATGGGTTTGTTCTTGTGGCTTTGTCTCTGTTAAAACATTCCATCCTTCTTTATTTGTTTGCCCCAAATATGATAACATACGGATAAAATACAGGAATTTTTCACTATGTTTTCAATGGCAAGGATCTTGTAAAATTCATTATCTTCTGAACCGCTCTGATGCATTCTTTTGTGAGACTGTTGTGAATTTTATCCTCGAGATTCTTATTATTTGTGATTTCCTCTTGTTGTATATACCAGTGTTGTATGCCAATTTTGTTGTTGTATGCCAATAAAGGCTGTGTGTGTGTGTGTGTGTGTGTGTGTAGTAATTGTGACGCCCCTAGAGGGCTGTTATAGCTGTATTTGGATTACCATTTACTTGTATAGGTCTTTGTTCTATATCTTCTTTGTATCTGCCATGCGGTCACTCGGATGGGGCTACTTCCTGGCTCTATACCTGTCACAATGCGGGTCCTAGCTCCACCCCGTAATCACACACACAGAGACAATGTCAATTAACTATTTATTAAATCAAAAGGATAGCACATGGAAAAGATAGAATGTTCAAATGAGGAATGAGATCAATAAGTCCAAGGTAATTAGCAACTGGTTTCAAAAGCAAAATCCAAAACAGGGAATCTCTCAAAAGCAAGGTCCATAAAAACAAGGCAGGTTAATCCAAAGCAAACTTAGTCCATGAAGCAACAAGGCAATCCAAAGTTGTTGGAAGAAACAAGGTCTCTTGGCAATACTTGGCAAGGTGAGCCAAACTATGGTTTCCAGGGAGCAGCAGACCACCGATGTGTCTGTCCAGCAAAGACGTGGCCGCCAAACTGAGTGTCGCCCCCTTGGGCCCCTTGGCACTTGACCTCCCCGGACAACACACAAGGCAGCTGAGGTACAACAAGCTTTATTGATTATAAGGTAGCAAGGTAAGTAAAGAGTCCAGGAAGCCGTTAGTATGCAGCCTCCGGATAGCAGCAATGCTGGAATCAGCAGGGCTTGAGTATCCGCAACGGCAGGATCTCAAGCAAAGGAAGTTCGGGAACCAATGCGGGATGCAATAGATAGTCTCTGAGCCCCCAACCGGCGCAAGAGGGTTGGGCAGCTTTAAGTACTGCAGGCAGAGTCAATGCGCAAGTATCACGGCTTCTCCACAGAGTTCGACGATGACCAGGAACAAGGCTTGGTGCTGGAACGAGGCAGCTGCGGAAAGCTGGCTGGCAGGGTCTTAGTAGCTGGCCGAAAGGCCCAGTTCACAATAGCATCATGGCAATAGCGGTCGTTGGTACGAGATGCTGGCATGCAGGATCTACCAGCCTTTATAGGATTTCTGGCTGTAGGGCCCAGTGCGTCGAACATCAAATCGGATGATGGATGGGCCTTGGGTTGTTTTGAGAACCTCAGTCTTGAAGAATGCGGCGCCTCATTAGCGCGAACCACCTGGGCTGGGGAGTAGCGCTTGGTGCTCCGAGTGCCCGCTTCTGCTATCAGTCTGGTGGGCTCAGCTTGGCCTTGACATGCCTTTACCATAGCATCTTTCCTGGGAGGCACAAGAGAGCAGCAAAGAGGCCCACGGCAGGAGCCGGGAGTTAACCCAGCTGTGCTGGAAAGTTTCTTGGAGTCAAGCGGGCAAAATGCAGCCCCTAGGAAAGAGGCCGTCTGAAGCCCTTGGGGTGCGACACTCAGGAACTTTCCCACAGAGTGTATACTTAAGTCCCACCCTTGTGGGACCAGCGCCTCTCCAGGCCCCGCTTCCAATCTTTCCGTGTAGCCACAATACTACTCCTATGGTCGAAGCTCCTCGCAAGTTCAGCACCATCTGCCCCGTTATCTTCCTGGGAAAGTGCCTCCAACTCGGCTTCCATATCTTCCTCTGCAGCTGGTGGAAACAAGCGCTCCTGAGAACCGAATCCTCCCGGCTTCTCATATTCGCAATCGGAGCCGGAATCTGGCTGGCCTTCATCATCCGAATAAGCAGAAGGCCAGGTGCCATCCCATTGCAAACTGTCAGTCGGTGATGCATGCCCATCAGCCCCTGCATCCCCTCCATCTTGGTCCAAAGCAATCGGGACCCCCGGAGCGGCGCCCCGCCCTCCCCCCCCCGGCTGGAACGAGGGCTGAGTTGCTACAATACCTGGTGACCCACCCCCCCAACTCCTCCTCCTTTGCGGAGTCAATATAAAGGGCTGGACGCCCCTCCTCTTTCTTTTTTTGCCAAAGACCACAAGGACAAGCAGGCCTGGAAAGTTAGGATGCTGCAAAGGGCAACCTCTTTTTACCTGCTGGTTTACCCACGTCTCCAACCAGACTCTTCAGCATATAGGAAGATCCATCTTCACCAGAGGCTGTGGGCTTTGGGGCCTGCTACAGGACTTCGGAACTGCAGGCCAGGGGACAGCTGGATGCCTTGGACTTAATAGAGGTACCACCACATTGCTCTTTCTGGCATTGTGGCAGACTCCCTTTCTTGTAGGGACATTATAACCAACTCAAGCCTTTGAACCATCAGCCTTGGCTGATTGTAACCCAATAAAGCCCGTTTTAGTTCACCCCATCCTGAGTTTAGCATTCTTTTTATAGAGGTCCAAGGATTTCTTGTATGTGGGAAAGCCTTAATTCTGTCCCCAGGGTCAAAGCTTGCTCCTGTCCTAGTCTAAAGCCCTTTTGGACCCTGGGAAGACAGAAGAGTAATATACCCATTCAGGTCTCAGACTTGGAGTGCTTGTTTATTATTATTATTATTATTTAGAAGATGGTAATAAATAACCTTTTCACTTTATATAAAAGGGATCTCGGGTAACATTAACAACAACGTAAACATATCATACACTAAGGAGACCCCAAAGGCTTTGATGGACAGCCAGCATTTTAGGTGATGAATGAAATCAACACCAAGCTGATTCATGAATCAGCACTCTCGCATTACTATTCATATTCTGCATGGATACTGCTACATACAGCAGATTTGCAGACTATGCATCCCTGGACACTCCTATATGCAGATGACATAGCACTCGGCCTCCAACAACAGCTGAAGACGTGGAGTGATAAGACTCAGTGAGAACAGATTTCAACTGAACATACCCAAAATAAAGTATCTGGAATATAGCCTCCTGTAAAGAATCGTATTCGCACGCCAACTTTTAATCCGTGACAGGGCAGGCTATCCCACCGCTGCCACCATTTGAAAAGATTCGACTAACGCCGCCTAAAGCTAGCATCGATCTTTGCGGTGTAACAAGGGTCTAAATGTAAAGAATTTCGCTGCCACCATTAATTTATTTAGGCTTGACCATTGACTTGTAAAGAGTGGTGAGGAGACTGGTAATGTAAATGAAGTCACGGAGAGAGAGTTTTGAACCAAAACTTAAATAGTTTATTTCACACAACTGGGCACAAAGCTTGCTTTGATACTTTATATAACACTTCCGAAGAGGCACGACTTGAAAAGGTTACAAATGTTCTAGCTATAACTAATACACAGTTGCAATGTTTAACTATTGCTATTACTCAGCTAGATCAGCTTCTCTCTATCTCAACATATAGGCACTCTGGCCTTTTAAAGACACTTTGTCTATTTTTAGCCCTCAGGCTTTACATAAATCCAGCTGGCTCGCAAGCTCAGCTCACTAGAACTGCTACAGGTCAGCCTCTCAGGCCTAACCTACACTGAAAATGGTCTTTTCTTAAGACTAACTGCTTCCCTGCAGTTTCAACAACGTGATTCCTACTCCTCTCCTCAGAGTAGAATCTAACAGACCCTTCTGGCTTTACAGCCAGGCACCAACTCCTCTCTCTCAGAATTCTATTCCTGCCTCTGGCAGAAGCTGTTGACTCCTCCCACTTCTGTCTCACAGCCACGCCGCTATGGCAACTCTGCTCTCCCTTCCGAGACTGGCTCTTAATATCACCCCTTTCCGGCTCACATTACCTCAACATTTTAACACACATCTAAAATCACATTTAACCTGTAACAAAATTACCAGTTCACCACACCTCCAAACTGGAAAAACAATCCCAATCAATGGACAAGCACTAAAGAAGAAGGGCCACTCAATTTAAATGCAAGGAGTCTCCATAGATGACGACACAATGCCAGGCATACAGTCACAAATAAATGCAGCCTGGTTGAAATGGCAAATCACTGGCATTCTGTGTGACTCAAAAATACCTGAACAACTCAAGATCAACACTACGCCACCGGGACTGTGGCGCAGCTGGCTGGGTGTCAGCTGCATTAAAGATCACTACTGACCGAAAGGTCATGAGTTCGAAGCCAGCCCGGGTCGGAGTGAGCTTTCTGCCAATTATCTAGCTTGTTGTCAACCTTTGCAACCCGAAAGACAGTTGCATCTGTCAAGTAGGAAATGTAGATATCACCTATGTGTGGCGAGGCTAACTTAACAAAATTTACAAGGCCATAAAAAATCTCCAGAAAAAGCGAGCGAAAGAAGGCCAGAATTAAATCTAATTGTCTTACAGAAAGGACGGACAAAGGTGGCCTGGGAGTCCCGGACATCCAGAAGTATTATGAAGCAAACTGCATTCATAATCTTAAGGCATGGGTCGAGCTAAGAGACAAAAACTTATTAAAACTAGAGGGCTTTGATGCCAAATTCGGGTGGCATGCATACCTGTTTTATAATAAAATCCAACAGGATAAGGGCTTTAATAATCATATTATACGATCTGCCCTGTTGAAGGTATGGACCAAATTTAGGAAAAAGCTATATGAAAGACTCCCCCTATGGATTTCGCCGATCGAAGCTTTTAAAACTCAAAAATATGAGGGTAAAACTGAACCGAAATATGCAGACCTATTAAAAAGAGAAGGGGCAAACCTGAGGCTGAAAGACCGAGACAAGTTAGGGCACTGGAATCTAAATTGGTTCCAGTATGGCCAATTAACTAGAAGATTTAAAGAAGACGAACAAATAGGCTGGGAAGGGACAAATACAGTGGGCGAAAAGATCTGGTTGCACTCGAAAAGAAAAACTGTGAGCCTACTTTATAAATTCCTACTAGAATCTGAAAATAAGGGAAAAAACCGATGGAGGAGTATATACAAAGGTGGACAAAGAATCTGGGCTATAGTACACCGCGGAATGGGGGGAAAATCTGGAAAGTGAACCTGAAATATACCTATGCTAGTTGTCTAAAAGAAAACTTATTTAAAATGTTTTACAGTTGGTACCTCACTCCAAGCCTATTGGCCAAAGTTTATAAAAATAAAAATGATGTTTGCTGGAAGTGAAAACAAGAAAAAGGAACCTTTTACCACCAGTGGTGGACCTGCAAAATCACAAAAAAATATTGGGACATGATCCATAAAACTATTTTAGAAATTCTTCAAATTAATTTCCAGAAACAACCTGAGATATACCTCCTAAATATTACAGGCTGCTCGAAAGATAAAGACACCGAAAAACTATTGAATTACCATATAATTTCAGCAAGAATTTGTTTTGCCAGATACTGGAAGCTCCCACAATTACCAGAGGAAGATGAATGGTTAATCAAGGCTGCCGAACTGGCAGAAATGGACAAACTCACCTATCTACTCCGGCCAGGGCCAACAGGAAGCTACAATTCAACATGGACCCCCTTTGTCAAATTTATGAAAGGAAGAAGAAATATAAATTTTAAAGGCTTTTATATTTGATCTAAGTTGTTAAATGGCTCCCCACAGGTCGTCTGGAATAAGACTCTGTTAAATTGACTGAAGATGTGAAGTCAACATTTCTTTTCACTACTGCTTATTTTAATCTCCTTTGCCTCTTCCCCTGTTCTCTATTCCCCTCCCCCCTCCCTCTACTCCCTACCCCCTTCACCCCTTTCCTACCACCCTTAATATTCTGTACGCATGGTGTCGGAATTCGGCCCCCGACTAATAAGGCCTAGGACAAAAAAAATTATTATTATTATTTGGGGGTAACCAAGCTAGTGTATGATTTTAACCTCTGTTAATGTTTCTGTATTCTGCTTTACTTCAATAAAATTGAAACTTAAAAAAAATCTCCAGAAAAAGCATATGGGGAATGCGGAAAGTACTTCATCAGTGTCATACATGGACAGTGAAGTGACAGCTCCCCTAGTGGCCAGAAGTTGGAATGTTAAATACCCTCTGACTGTCTATATGTGTTGTGTGTCTATGGCATTGAATGTTTGCCATGTATGTGTACATTGTAATCTGCTCAGTAGCCCTCCTTCTTTGGGGCCAAGTGCTGGCCAGCAACAAAGAAACACAAACAAACCCTTAACACAATGGAAATGGAAATGCAAAGATGGACCCTTGGCTTGACACTTCTTGACCAAAGGATGATATCCGTCCAAGACTAGGAATAAAAGTGATCAGCAAGAAAATGCAGGAAGCAAGGCTACGGTGGTCCACCCATGTCGTGAGAAGAGAACCAAAATCAGCAGCATAAGCAGCACTGCAGTTGGAGATTGTAGGAGGGCGACCACATGAACAAAGGCCAAAGGAAAGGCTGGTTGATACCATCAATAAAAGCATACGTGCCACCAACCTGAGGAGACCTGTGGAAACGACAGTCACAATGCTAACCCCTCCATGGGAAAATAGCTTAGAAAGAAGATGGATGGATGGATGGATGGATGGATGGATGGATGGATGGATGGATGGATGGATGGATAGATAGATAGATAGATAGATAGATAGATAGATAGATAGATGATAGATAGATAGATAGATAGATAGTACAGCACTGCATTTGGAGATTGCAGGACAGCAACCATATGGACAAAGGCCAAAGAAAAGATGGATGGACACTAACAATGAAGGCATGCATGCTGCCATCCTGAGACCTGAGGCGGCCCAAAACAAAGCCCTGTGGAAATGACAATAATAATTCTCACCTCTGCATGGGAAAGTAGCTTAGAAAGAAGATGGATGGATACTACAGCACTGTCAGGGCTAGAATCTCTATGCCTGGGGCCAGAGACAGATCCCAGCCTGCCATGAGCCTACTACTTTCACCTGAGTTGCTGAGTCAGAGAGAGATGACTCAACCATGAACTTTGCTCTATTTCTTTGCAGCTGAATATACTGGGACTATGACCTTTGGTCTAGATAAGACTCTGGGGTATGATGTAATACCCAGGGAACTCTGGGTAATGCAAAGACTCACTGGGAATGCTGAGTCAGGATGCACCCCTCTCCAGGCATTGCCTGGAGAGGGATTAGTATATAAGGATTGTGGTGATGGGAAGCGGGTGCTTCAGCTTTATAGGTTTTGTGTCTTCAATAAACTACCACTGGAAGAAGCAGCAGTTCTGTAGCGTCTTTACTGGAAAGCATTGAAGTTCCTGACACAGCACTACATTTGGAGATTGCAGGACTGTGAGCACGTGGACAAAGGCTAAAGAAAAGATGGACGGACACCATCAACAAAGACATGCGTGCTGCCAACGTGAGACCTGCAGTGGACCAAAACAAAGCCCTATGGCAGGGATGCTCACACTATTTCAGCATACGAGCTACTTATAAAACAACCAAGACAAAATGATCTACCTACCAGTAGATCAGAGAGCCATAAAAGCAAAATATTTGGAAATTTATTTCAGTGAGAACCATATATTATATTTTAAGACTGAATTCAACTAAATGTGAGTATAATAAGCCCCTGAATTTATTCATAATAATAATGATGATAATATTCATTCAGCTTATGCTACTACTACTACTACTACTGCTAATAATAATAATAATAATAATAACAAGAACAACAGGTTCCTAGAGTAGAAGGAGACCTCCAAGGGCCATCCAGTCCTACCTCCTTCTGCCATAAGGGAAAAACACAATCAAAGCATTCCTCACAGATGGCCATTCAGCCTCTGATGATAATAATAATAATAATAATAAAAACAACAACAGGTTCCTAGAATAGGAGGAGACCTCCAAGGGCCATCCAGTCCAACCTCCTTCTGCACCTGGGCAGCGTCGGGAGCCTGCGGGGCAGGACTGAGCCTTCCTCCCGCCCTGCCTGTGATCTACCAGGATGCCCTACGCGATCTACCTAATGAGCACCCCTGCCCTATGGGAATGACACTCACAATGGTCATCCCTCCATGAGAAAGTAGCTTAGAAAGAAGAAGGATGGTATAAGATGCAAACACCCGCCTTTATGGTCAGGAGGGAATCACCTGGAAGAGCAATTCTTCTAAAAGCTTCCTCTGCCCATTTATATTGCCTTGGTTTGTTGCTTCTAATGTTGTTTCCAGGTGGGTGGAAGAGGGTTATTGATGACAGTCTCCCAGTGCTGGTCCTGGAGGTACAAATGGGTTGTGATGTGCAAGTAATTCTGCGCTCTGAGCACTGAGGTGGCTGTGGAGAGTGACGAAGGTGATAATTTACACAATTAGCTCTTTGGAGAAATGATCAGGCCAGATCTGACAAGTGGAGAAGTTGTTGGAGGTGGCTCAAAACTCTCCAGGCAAAGGCAGCCTGCCGTCACCAGTCCACATGCCTTGAGCCAGAACAGTGTGCACCTGAGATCATTAGACATAAAGGGAGAGAAAAGCCTGAGGATTTGTGAAATGTGTTTTTACAAGACTGCGGTGGTGTCAGCAAATACCTTAGAAAGAAGAATGGAAGACAAAGTTCCCAAGTGAGACTGAGAACGTTTTTGCTTGGATTTGGAGAAGGAGATAAGCCGAGAGATGGAGCGTCATCTCCTGTCTTGTTTTAAGGAGCAAACATACCAGTGGCTTGGAGAAAGAAAGGAAGGAATGGAGGGAGGGAGGGAGGGAGGGAGGGAGAAGCTCAAGCTTTACTGCAGGAGCTCGGTTGCAAAATAAGACCGTTATCTATTTGACGGTCAATCAGTGACGTGATGTTTGCCCAACAGCATCCAAGCAATTGACTCACTTTGCCATGAGACAATAGTAAAGATAATTCCTTACACCCAGTTATCATCTTCTTTATTACTGGTATTCGATGTGAAATTTCCCAAAGTGTCTTGATCGAGTTTATTTATCCCGAACTTTTCCAACTATAGTCATATGCAACTTGAGCTGTTTCAAAGCTAGGTTTGAGGCCAATTTAAACCTCCTGTCCTCATTCAACTGGATGATCTGGTTGCATTCTGAAGTTTCGTGGAAATAAGGAATCTGGAATAAGGGTCCAACTTTAACCTTGTTGTGATTAGTTATTCTTGGAAGGAGAGTAATTTTACACTACACACATGCTGTTTGCATTACTTTTGCCATCTGCCGGTGCCTATTCTAATTGTTCTAAGATGAATGCAGGCAATGTTTTATGGAATCGGATGCTTCCACTGGTTTGTCAAGTTGGACGAACTTATGTCTTGGGAAGGAGGAGACAGGGGCAGTTCGTCTTCAAACCCAATGGACTCAAAAAGTCACATTTGGGTTTATAATGAACAGTATATAAAGGTTTTAATAAGAATAATAATAATTTCTTTCTAACCCGCATTCATCTCCCCAGAGGGGACTCGGAGCGGCTTACATGGGGTCGTGCCCAAACAACACATCACAAAATATCAAAGACATCGATAAACAGTAAACACAATAAAAGCAATAAACACAGTAAAATACATCTGTGAAAACACAACAGCACAGGTGAATCTAAAACAAAAATGACATGGCGGGCCACATGTATATATAAAATGTTTAGAAACTCGGGGGAGATAACTGGAGTGGAGTCAAAATATACAGAGTCACATAGGGGGAAAAGGTCTCGCCAGAAACGGGGGTATTTGGGGAGTCTAATCTCCAAAGGCCAGGTGGAAGAACCAGGTTTTCAGTTGTTTTCTAAAGGATTCCAATGAGGGGGCATTCCTAATCTCTCCCGGGAGGGAGTTCCAAAGCCGGGGGGCCACAGAGGAGAAGGCTTTCTCCCTAGTGCTCACAAGCCAGGTCTGTAAGACTGGCAGGGGCGAAAGGAGGGCCTCCCCTGAGGAGCGAAGGACTCTGGCTGGTTCATGGGAGGAGAGCCAGTCACAAAGGTAGGCGGGTCCCAAACCATTTAGGGCTTCACCTACACCTTGAATTGGGCTCGGAAAATAAACGGCAGCCAGTGGAGCTCTTTAAACAGGGGGATCGACCTTCTGCGAGACAGCAAGAGAAAGAGAAAAGAGAAAGAAACAGACAGACAGACATTCTACACTGCGGAATGAATGCAGTATGACACACGCACATCTTTAACTGCCATGGTTCAATGCTATGGAATCATGTGAGTTGTAGTTTGATGAGATACCAGTGCTCTTTAGCAGAGAAGTTGAAAGACTTTGTAAAATGACAACTCCTATGATTTCATAGCATTGAATCCTGGCAGCTTAAGTGGAGTCAAACGGCATTCATTCTACAGTGTAGATGCACCAGAGGGACACAGAAAACATGCACCTCGCTCCCACAAGAGCAACAAGGCCTGCTAGAAACAACACATTTAAATTAGAATTAAAAAAAACAGAATGTAGAATGTATCTAGCAGAATCCGCCAGCAAGCGTAGTCAAGCCCACTACGTCATTCTTTTGTGAATGGGCTTCATTTCCAGGAGCCACGGGTGGATTCCCTTCCTTGCCTTGCCACTAGCCGTCCACAGGACAGCACCAGACTTTCTTTGGCAAGGTACCACATAGTCAAATAAGCAATTTGTATCTAGGTGCTATACACACCCACAAAAAGGTTTGCTTTTTTCTTGACTTGGTTTGCAGTCAAGAAAAAAAACCATCAGGCTTTTTGGAGCAGCAAGTGAAAATTGTGTGTTTCTGGCTTAGCTGGAGGGGATATTTGCAGAAAACAAGCAGCAGATAACTTCTCGATCAGCGACTCCCAGGACTGAATAGTCATAATAGTAATGAAAGGAGCCTAGTTAAGGATTTCAAGCAGTTGCTTTTCAGGGCTTCCTGCTACTTTATGCTTCGTGACATTGGAGTCCAAACCTGTTAATTCAATGGGCCTCATTGCTGAGTGCATTGCTGAGTGCTGCGCTGGAAGTTAGGGAAACAGAAATCTCATGTGGTTTTGCATACAGAACACAGGAACCTAATGCCGTGCCAAAAGTATTGTTTTGAAAGCCAGTGAAGAATGGAAATCGATATTAATAAATGAAGGAATGTGTGCCCCGGGGAGGCAAAGTAAGTGGAATAGTTCTATTCCCAGAATCAAGTAAGTAAAGCTTCATCGCCTTTCCCAAAAGATAGCATTTCCAATCTTGTTGTTTCAGTGCTTTTAACAAAGTATTATATATGTATATGTGTGTGTATGTATATATCTTCTTACCTGTGATGAGGACAGCTCTGCGGTCCACAGGTAGCATGGCTTGTGTCGGTGTGTACACGCAGAAGGCAAGGCACACCAGGGAGAATAAGCTCAAGCCCAGGTAGTTCCTCAGGGTGGCAAAGCACAGGATTTCCAGTGCCAGGAGCAGGAAAATGCCGCAGAAAAAAGGAATGGCTTTCTGCACCCGGGTTTTCTTGACACGGTAAAGGATCGTCCCTCCAGAGAGCAGCGTTGCACCGGCGTAGATCAGCAAGGAATTGTCAGCTTCGGAGTGGCAAAGGACCATGGTGGCAGATCTAGACGGCATGTGGCGAAGGCACGGAAGGAGGGAACAATAACCCCACTAATGGGGGAAACTGGAGACCAATCCTTATCAGGCCCCCCAAATGCACACCTTGCTGAAGGCACCAGTCTTAGATGTGAACAGATGGAGGAGGAGAAGTGGACTGAGGAGGGGTCTCCGTGAAGATGCTGGGAGGGCTGCTTCCAGGACTGCAAACAATGAAGTTGCATAAAGAGAGGTTTGCCCAGAGTGAGTGCCTTGTCTCAGCTGCTGCTTGTCAGGCAAGATTTTAGACGACGAAGAAGAGAAGCCCATGGACACTTTCTCTCACCTTTTTATATCTGATTGCCAGAGGGCTCCACCCTCCAAGGGACACCCGGTGCCGGCTAATGATTGACAGAACTAGCAGTGAGTTGCTCGTGCCCATTGGGAGCTTGGAGCGGTTGCATAATTTGCACGTTTGCAGATGTTGCAGAGAGGCAGAGAAAAGCTGCTTCCATCAAAGTGGGCAGTTTTCCTTTGCCCTTTGATGCCTACCGGGCTTATATAATGAACACAGCATTCGCTCTTTCAACAGATCCTTCCAAGTTGCTGGGAAAAGGTGATGGATTCTCCAAATTGTGCCAATCATCTCGCTTTGATATCATGGGAACAGAGTGTTCTTCTGCATGAGAGACTATGCACACTGTTTTTGCACACTGTTTTTGGATATCCGACTGAGTTCCCTGAAACCACAACCAAGGGATTCTCCGAAGTCCAGAGAGTCTAATAAGAACTTGGAATCGTAGAATCGCAAGGTTGGAAGAGAGCACAGGCGACATCAGCACAGCTCCCTGCCATGCAAGAAAACACAATTAAAGCCCTCTTGAGAGGTGGTTCTGCCTAAAATCCTCCAGAGAAGGAGACTCCACCAGACAGAGTCCAAAACAGCACATTACACTGCCAAACTGCTCTTATTGTCAGGAAGTTCTTCCTAATGTTTAGGTGGAATCTCTTTTCCTACCATTTGAATCCATGGCTCCATTGTGTCCTGGGCTCCAGAGCAGCAGAAAATAAGCTCAATGTGACGTCCTTTCAGATATTAAAACATGACTTGCATGTCTCCTCTCAGCCTTCTTTACTTCAAGCAAAACCTCCCCAGATCCCCCAGGCAATCCTTAGAGGGTTTAGCTTCCAAACCTTGATCATTTGGCCCCTTTCATGGAATCCTAGAGTTGGAAGCAACCTGGTGGTCCATCATCCAGTCCAACCCCATTCTGCCAAGAAGCAGGAAAATCGCATTCATAGCACCCCCGAAAGATGGTCATCCAGCCTCTGTTTGAAAGCCTCCAAAGAAGGAGCCTCCACCACACTCTCTCTGGGGCAGAGGCAGAGGCAGAGGCAGAGGCAGAGGCAGAGGCAGAGGCAGAGGCAGAGGCAGAGAGGCAGATGGTGGAGAGGCAGAGGCAGAGAGAGAGAGAGAGAGAGAGAGAGTTCCACTGCTGAACAGCGCTCTCTCACACAGTCAGGAAGTTCTTCCTCATGTTCAGGAATCTCCTTCCTGTATTTTGAAGCCATGGCTCAATTGTGTCCTAGTCTCCAGGGCAGCGGAAAACACACCTGCTCCCTCCTCACTATGACTTCTCACATATCTCGTCTTAGCCTTCTCTTCTGCAGGCTTAATATGCCCAGCTCTTTAAACTGCTCCTCATAGGGCTTGTTCTCCAGACCCTTGATCCTTTGAGTCACCCTTCCCTGGACACATTCCAGCTTAGTCAACATCTCCCTTCAGTTGCAGCGCCGTGAATGCAGTGCCCACACTGTGCAGTGCCCACAGTGTGATTGCAGGTAAAGTAGTCTGACCAAGGCAGAATAGAGCATAGGTAGCATGACTTCCCTGGGTCTTGACACTAGACCCAGGGATTTTTTGTTGTTGTTTATTCGTTCAGTTGCTTCCAGTTGGTGCCCTCCTGGATCATCCCAGACCAGAGCTCCCTGTTGGCCGTGGCCACCCCCAGCGGCTCCTTCTAAGTCAAGCCAGTCCCTTCAAGGATACCATCTGTCCACCTTGCCCTTGGTCGGCCCCTCTTCCTTTTTCCTTCTATTTCCCCCAGCATCATTGTCTTCTCTAAGCTTTCCTGTCTTCTCATTATGTGGCCAAAGGACTTCATCTTTTCCTCTCATATCCTTCCCTCCAATGAGCAGCAGGGCTTTATTTCCTGAAGTAAGGACTGGTTGGATCTTCTTGTGATCCAGGGCACGCTCAGAAGTTTCCTCCAGCACCACAGACTCATCTTGATGCAGGCCAAAGTCCCATTGGCTTTTTTTCTTTTTGCCACCACATGACATTGTTGGCTCGTGTTCCCCTTCCTCCCCATGAGGACTCCAAGATCTTTTTCACACATACTGCTTTCAAGCCAGGCTTCATTCCCCATTCTGTCTCTTTGCATTTCATTATTTTTCCCCCAAGTGGAGTCTCTTGCATTTGTCCCTGTTGAACTTCATTGTGTTAGTTTTTGCCCATCATCTCTCTAACCTCTCAAGATTGTTTTGAATTTTGCTCACGTCTTCTGGAGTATTGGTAGTTTTGCCTCACCCACATTTGACTAGTTTGCTTGCCAGAAGGTTATGGGGGACTTTGTCAAAGGAAGGCCTTCCTGAAATCCACGTACGCTCCATTTACGGCATTCCCTGCATCTACTAAGTTTGTAACTCTATCAAAAAAGAGACCAAATTAGTCTAGAATTACTTGCTTTTGATAAATCTGTGTTAACTATTTCTCAGAACACCTTCCAGCTTCTCAATGTCCTTCTTAAATTCTGTTGCCCAGAACTGGGCATAATATTCCAGCTGAGTTCTGGCCAAAGCAGAAGAGAGTGGTACTAGGCACTCTACTCCTATTGATGCAGCCTAGAATCGCATGGGCCTTTTTAGCTGCCGCGTCATGTACTCTTGTTCAGCTTGTGGTCAACTAAGAGTCCTAGATCCCTTTCACATGCACTATGTTCAAGCCAAGTGTCACTCATCCTATATTGGACCATTTAATATTTTCTGCCTAAACATAGTATCTTACATTTGTCCTTGTTGAAATTCATTTTGTTAATTTTGGCCAATCAGCTCTCTAATCTGTGAAGGCCACTTTTGATCCAGATCCTATCCTCTAAGGTATCAGCAATCCCTCCCAATGTGGTGTCATCTGCAAATGAGATAAGCACGCCTTCTATTACATTGTCCAAGCCAGGAGTGCTCACACTTTTTCAGCATGTGAGCTCCTTATAAAACAACCAAGTCAAAATGATCTACCTCCCCACTACTCAGAGAGCCATAAAAGCAAAATATTTGGAAACTTATTTCAGTGAGAGCCATATAATATATTTTAAGACTGAATTCAGCTAAATGTGAGTATAATAAGCCCCTGAATTTATTCATAATAATGATGATGATAATATTCATTCGGCCTCTGCTACTAATAATAATAATAATAATAATAATAGTAACAACAACAATAGGTTCCTATAGTAGAAGGAGACCTCCAAGGGCCATCCAGTCCAACCTCCTTCTGCCATAAGGGAAAAACACAAAGCATTCCTCACAGATGGCCATTCAGCCTCTGATAATAATAATAATAACAATGGGTTCCTAGAATAGGAGGAGACCTCCAAGGGCCATCCAGTCCAACCTCCTTCTGTACATGGGCGGTGTCGGGAGCCTGCGGTGTGGGACTGAGCCTTCCTCCCACCCTGCCTGTGATCTACCAGGACGCCCTACGTGATCTACCAGTAGATCGTGATCTACCTAATGAGCACTGCTGGTCCAAGGAAATGGACTGCAGTTAAATGGTTCTCTACCATTTGCTTCTATATAAGCGAGCAGATGTTGATTTGGCCGAATCAATCCATTGGGTGACTGGCCAAACCCAAATGGCACTGACCAATGGCTGCCCTCATTCTGGTAGGCAACGACCCATGTGGTGGCACGGGATCTGTTCTGGGAACAGTGCTATTCAACGTATTTAGCAATGGCTCATCCACTTGTACCCCTACCTTGTATTTATCCCATTGTGGTAATTGATATATTGACTCTTTAATTCCCAATATATGACTATTTGATATACTCCTGTTTATTGCATTCATTATTGTACCTGACTAGTCTTTCAGATTTTTACACTACGGTGTTTGCCTCTTGTTTTCTGTGGGCAACCCAATATACAGCACATTGCAGGAGTCCAGGCTTGAGGTTACCAGCGCATGTACTGCTATCTTCAGGGCCTCCAAATCTAAGGAGGGGCGCAGCTGGTGCTTCAGCCAAAGTTGGTAGTAAGCCCTCCTGACATAGTAAGGTGCTAGTAAACATTCCTGACCTAGTAGTAATATGGTAGTTAGTACTTCTGACCTGGTAGTAAGCACTCCTGACCTGATATTAAGATGATAGTAAGCATTCCTGATTTGATAGTAAGGTGATAGAAAGTACTTCTGGCCTGATATTAAGATGATAGTAAGCATTCCTGACCTGATATTAAGATGAGAGTAAGCATTCCTGACTTGATAGTAAAATGATAGTAAGTAGTCATGGCCTGATAGTAAGCTGGTAGTAAACTCTCCTGTCCATTGTCACATCTCTCTAAACTGACATTGGGAGGAACAGACTCAGGAGAATTCCAAGCTGCGAACACAGTGTTTTGGGGGGGGGGGGAATGCCACCCAGGACTAGTAGACACCTCCACCCCCAGATTAGGACCCTCCCTTGCTGGCAAGCACCTCTGTCTTGTCTGAATTCAGTCTCAATGTGTTTCTCCTCGCCCAGCCCATGATCTCCAGGCATTCATTCAGAGGAGACACTCTGTTCTTATCACTATGTGCCTTGCTCACATTGAGGAAATTGCAGGGTGTTTACATATGCTAGCTAGGTCTTCAGATCTCAACACCATGGGTGTAATATGATCACTCCGAGCCTTCGGGGAGTGGCGGTATAGAAGTTTGAAATAATGAATAAATAAATAATAAACAGATCACTGGAGAAAGTGGATGGAGAGAATGTTTGACGGTTGTGTCGCTGTTGCGTCACTTTGTAACCACGTAAGCCACTATGCCTCCAACCTATGGAGTCCTTAGGTTTGTAGTTGGTGAGCTACTTAGCCATTTCTATTAGAGAGCTCTAGTTTGCAACCTTGATTTTCTCCAAATTCATAGAGCTGAAAGCTACAGCAACTATTGAAAAGGGCCAGTATATCCAGCCATCCATCTTTAGCACAGCTGAGCAACATACAGCCTGCAGCAGGGTGGGTTGTATGGGCTTTTTTATGTCCTTGCATTTCAATTCCCAGCAGCCCATGGAACATATCCAAGGCTGAGAGCGATGGCTGAGCAACATCTGGGGAGTCATGCAGTTGTCATCATTGGCCTACGGGATAGTTAGCTCACCTTTGTATAGGCCAAATGCTCTATTTTTGACCAATTATTTCTCTGTCTGCTGCCCAGAAGATTGAGGCTCAAAACAGCTGTGCAGAAGCACTGATTTCACTGTTATAGTAAAGCAAAGACCTTCGTACGCAGATGCTGGCGGAAGCAGCGCTTCATGATGCCAGTTCAGGATTATCCCAGGTCCTGGGTTTTCTGGATTGACACCAAGCGGCACCCTTTTTCATGTCATTAAGTGAAACACATCAAGTACCATCTTCTTATTTGGAAACCAAGACTGAAATCTTAGCTCTAGGGCTTGTTCCCAGATCAAGGTGAAACAAGGAAGTTATTTCTGTTGACTTCACGAGCAGACAACGTAACTTAACCCACTCGCTTCTAGGCAGAATCTGGATGGAGAACAAGGTGTGTCATGACAATGAATGGGAAGGGAACAGAGGACGCTCACAAGGAAAGAAAGGAGCCAGATGGCTCTTTGGAGAGCCTTTGCGAGTTGCAGGAACAAATCAACCAA